>OZ030018.1:48929886-49242386 GCA_964023405.1 Apodemus agrarius
ATATTCAGGATGCGGTGATTCTGGGAAGTAAAGACGTACACGGGATAAAGGTTTATATGACGTCCTGGGGTGGATTATAAATGTGTTCTTGGAGACTCTGCCGAACATGAATTCCCTTTTCTAAGAGAGCTAAGCCCGGTTGTCAAGTAATCTTGAGGCACCGTGGGAAGGAGCGATGACTTCTCTGCTTCTTCCTTCCACTCCATTTTCCCATCAGCTCTTCAGTCTCAGAGCCCTACGGGCAAAATCGGGGGACAGAGGATTGCCTATGAACAATGTTTTCTTTCAAAACCAAATCCTCCACCTCCCTCCCACCCCCTCCCTTTGGCCTCACTGCTTCTCCTGTGGACTCCCGGGGACTACTAAAGTGTGTTGTCCATTGCTTTCTGGGCCTTGGAGTGTGTTTTCTGGCACTGGCTTCTCTAATTATTATGCCAGGTGACTTCAGTGTAAGCCCAGACTTCAGTCACATACTCTCTGAATCCCCTCTAGGAGGATGGTATTGTCCTGGGAACTTCTCCGCCTCCGTGGAACCCAGCCCTGGGTCCCAGAAGATCTGTTTCTCTCAGTTGAAAGCTCATGTCTGCCTTTCCAATCAACCTACCAGTTTCCCATTTCTGATCTGAAGAACACCGCCAATCCTGCCTGGTGGCTCATTCGCAAACATCCCCCACACATCCATCTCCAACTCCCTGGGTATCCACCTTCCTGAATTCTATTTCTCAGGGTTTTACAATGGAAAATTGCTTTCAGCAGCGATGCAACCCTTCAGCCACCACAGTGATCAAGGATTTGTTCTCTCATGGTTCCTGTGCATCTGAGCAGTAGCCATAGATACAGACAGGTATTAAATCTGTTGCTTCTGTGCATCCAAATACCTCATGGAGATGAAGGTTGATTTGAATTTGATTTCCGAATTTTAAAAGCCCCAGAGACACTCACAAAGGTTTGGGGGCTTAACAGTTTCCATGCAAAGAGCACCACCTACAGAAATGTCTAATGATGTAGATATTGTATTTCTTAAACAGCTTCTTTAAACAATAACAAATCAGGGGCTGTCAACCATTCCAGCCGCCCCTTAGAGGCTTATCACAGCTGCTAGCATTTCTATTTGACTTCAGAATTCCACTACTATTTAAACATGCATAAACTTGTGTGTTTATCAACACATACACACATATTCCTGTATGTTTGCACATGTGCACATAAACCTCATGATGTATTTTAAAAGCATAAAAACACATTCTGCTTCTATGTTGTTTGTATGAATAGAATTATTCAAATATCTCCTACAAGATTAATTAATAGAGTTGTGATTAGTTTAGCAAGTTAACTATATTTCTACTATTTTATAGGGCATAATTCTGATTTGAGACCAAAGAACATCTGTGGGCCTAACTTTCTTCAATGCTATGCATGTAGATTCTTTCTGTCACATTATATAAGGTGATGCTATTTGGCTATTGGGCCTCAAAGCACCGGGTGGTGAGCCCTTGGAGAATTCAAGATGCTGTTACCATGGGGATAAGATGCTGGTCCTCCTTGATGCAGTCAACACACTTCCTCTTTCAAAAAATAAAAAAAGATAAAAATAAAAGCTTTCCTACTCGAAAATAAATGAGCTTTAAGATGGAAGGGGTTTTATTTTTTTCTTGTAAGTGAATGACTGTTTCCTTCTAACTCTGTTTACCAGTGACAGCTGAGTAGCAAACGAAAGAGCTAGGGAAAGAGACCCAGTATTGCTTCTGCCTCCTGCTCTCATGCTGGCTGGTACCAGGTAAAGAAATACATTTGCAAGGCCCCATGTCATACGGTAATTCCAAAACAGCCGTAAATCATTCCTCTTGCCTTTTCAATGTTCTCTTGCCTTTAACTCTCTTGCCATCTAGAGTTGAAATTTATTTCCTTGCTCCTTGATCAAGGGTTAGCATTGTGCCTTGCTTAGTCAAAAAGGTAGAGCAGCTCTGGGCAGACCCATGCCTGGGTTTGAACCCACTGTCTCTTTCTTGGAATCTCTCCCAGCCTCCAGAGGACATCTGAGCTCGCCCACGGGAGGATGACAAATGCCTGCCTCATTCATTTCCATCTTGGCTCAGCCTACCCCTGGCCACACCTCAGGAACAATCTACTGGCTGGCGGCTGGCTGATGACACAGAGTGACCCGTAGAAGCACAGACTAAATAAACCAAAAAGTTACAGCCACAAAGTTTATTTGTGGTGACAACTGTAATGTTACATTTTATAGCAATCATCATTTTTTTGCAGCAGGTGAATATTTAATTAGCATTTGTATATACTTTTCAATAATTGTGTGTTCATGACTTCATATAGATCTCACAGCAACATTAGGAGACAGCTTCTGATTCTCATGTTGAAGAGAACATTGTAGGGCTATGAGAAAGAGCTCTGTAATGCGGCAGAGGAATTGGGGGTCTCAAGGGAAGAAGGGAAATGATTGTGTTGTTTTTATTTTTAAAAAGGCATTTGCAAAGCTTGAATGTTTTCTATAGCTATTTAAAAAAAATTGTTCACCTTAAAGGGCATATTTTTAAATATTCAGGTACGTTCTTAAAACTAAAACTTAGTTTGGAATGCTATGTCTATTAAAAACAATAGAAGTCATGCACAAGCTAAAACTAAGTCACTTGTAAATGGACAGCAGTTTTGTCTCATTTCACTCCCGAATTCAGATTTTATGTCAGAATCGGTTGAGTTAGAAAAACTTGATAACAAACACTCCCTCCTCTACATCTACTGTGTATTGATTGAATAAAGCCCCATTTGCTCTTCCCAAGACAAGCTTAGCGTAATGTGGTGAAAACACACAGGGCTCAGGAGAGCACACAAGACACATACATGTGATGTAAGAAAGGTCGGTACCTGTGCTGATAGCATGAGAAGGGGGATGCAGGAGCATGCAAGACACATGCATGTGGTGTAAGAGAAAGATCAATAACTGTGCATGAGGAGGACATGATTTCTTTTTTGCATTATTTTCAAGTCTCACTCTGTAGACCAGACTGGCCTTGGATTTGCGATCCTCCTGCCCCAGCCTCCTGAGTACTAGGATTACTGGCAAGTGACACCGTTTTTATTTATCAATGGGAAGTGAGCTCCCACATAGTTGATAATATATTTTAGATATGTCTGTCTAAAGAAGCGTTTCCCTAAATAAATTTCTTTTCTTCGGCTGTGTATACGCCACTTTCACTAGAAGCTGTGTGTGGAGGTGGTGGCCAAAAAAACATTCCAAGAGAGATAACCTAGTTGCCCAGCACACACATGGAACTCTTGCTGTGTACACGAGGAAAGGTGAAAATTAACTAGAGCACACCTAGCTTCACAGGCTTTCCGGGTAAAGTCTACTGTATAACGTATGCTGATATAAATGGCTCTACAGAAGGATGAGGATGGGAAAATAGGTGAGGAACAACTGCAAAGCCATTTCCTTGAGCATCAAATCAGAAAACAAGCAGACTCATCAGTCTGGATGGACCAGGCATATGATACATCCTTTCTTATGACAAGATAAAGACTATGGAGGAAAAGAAGCAGGGAAACACAGGTGTGGTAGAAGGAAGACCGTTCGGCTCTTTTTTCATTCCTTCTTGATTATCCTAGAAGAAGTAACCAGGTCAGGTCACTGGCTGCCAATGCAGAGATTGGAAAGCTGAAGACCAAGAAGATGAGAGCCCTCTCAGAGAAGAGGAAAGTGCGTGGAGAAATGTTGGAAAGACATCATCTTTCCAATAAGACTCAATGGAGGATGTTTCCTTTAGCCGCAAGATCAAAAACTTTTTCAAGTAGAGTTAACCTCAGCTACCTAATGAGTTTTAGCACAGTCTAATATATAATGAGACTATAGATAGACAGATGATAGACAGTGATGATTATGAAGATAGCAAATGGATGATAGATAGATAGATAGATAGATAGATAGATAGATAAGAGAGAGAGAGAGATGGTAGATAGACAGATCTTTGCATGCTGTTAACATGATAGCCACAGAACTTTCACATGCAAATGAAATATTAACTGATTTGTCCTTGTGATACTGAAGTTAGTTATAACCAGGTTAAAAGTCGTTTCAGGGAAGATTTAAACCATTTAATAGGGAGGTAAAAGGCTAGAACACTCAAGTGGTTAAGACAGCTATGACTGCTTTGTCAGACCAGGAAACCAAGCTGTGAAGGAAAGAATTAAGAACAGGGTTATACTAAAGTAGATGTTCGTCTGCTGGGGCTGATATAACAGAGCTCCATAGATAGACGGGGTGGATTAACACACACACACACACACACACACACACACACACACATACTCTCTCTCTCTCTCTCTCTCTCTCTCTCTCTCTCTCTCTAGCTCTCTCTCCCTCTCTCACACACACACACACTCACACACACACTAACACACACACTAAAAACACACACTAACACACACACTCACACTCACACACACACACTCACACACTAACACACACTAACACACACACTCACACACACACACACACACACACACACACTGACATACATACTCACACACACTGGTGCACGCACACACACACACACACACACACACACACACACACACAGTATTTGCTTACATTGTAGAAACAAGAAATTCTGAACCAAGATGCCAATAGGGCTGGTTTCTTTCTTTCCCTTTCCATGGCTTACACATGGCTATCGTCCTCTGATTTGGTAACCCCTCTCTGTTGTATTCTTCCTTCATTTTCTATAAATACTACATACTGGACCAGCATCACTGTGATTGAGCTTCCTCTTAATGGAACTTGTATCAAAATAGTCACATTTGGAGTGTCAGAGCTTAGAGTATCAATATATGAACTAAGTGGTACACAATTCTACTCATAACAAGGAGGTTCAAATGGAAAGACAGTGAGCAAGGTGCTCAAAATTGAAGTCAACGGCATAAACGACATAATGAGTTTTAAAGCTGAAACTTAAAAAAAGAAAGAAAAGAAAAGAAAGACTTGAGCATTTGGCGATGACAAGGTCTAAGATGAGATTGTCCTTGTAGCTACTGAAATCACCAAGGCTCGTGAAGAGCTACAAAGGAGGCAAAATGTGGTAAGTACTAAGATTTCTCATCCCCGTGGTCCAGAAGGAAGAGAAGGTAGACAGAAAGGCAGGTGCTGCCGACTAGGAACGGTACCCAGGGACGCGGGCAGCAGACATGGGCTGTAAGGGATGTGAAATGATGCTGAGAAAGGTGGGGACATCAGGGGAAAACCTTACTCCTATAAAGAAGCCGTGAGGAGAGCAGCTTGCCTGTAGGTCCAGGACCTCAAGGAAGGCAAAAGGAAAGAAAACCATTTGGGGATGAGAGGGAAAACAAGCTTAAAGTAAATTCAGGTAAAATTGTATGGTCATGGTAAGTATTCTCTTTCATCCTAAATTCTAGGTAAAGAATACAAAAAAAAAAGGATTTAAATTATACTGAGAAATACAGACTACTTAAATCTCCATAAGATGCTAGTAACTGTTAATCTTGCATCTGGGGCTCACAAACTCTCCCCTATGATGACTGACTACCTCTCACCTTCCAGGAGAAAATCTGGAATATGTTTTAGGATTTTCTTTCAACCATTACTGCTTTTCCTTCTTAGAAAATTAAAAAAAAAAGGGGCCTCTATTGGCACCCAGTACCAAGGAGATCTGGGACCTTTCTCTTAATTTTGACTTTCCCAGGATGTCTATGCCCAAACAATCTGCTGTTTGAAGGCAGAGTTGATGGCCATTGTTCTCAATAGAGCTGATATGCATTGTCTGCCATGGCCCTAATGAGGACAACTGTTAGTCGATTGATGAATTTGGGGGGAAATGGATAGCAGGTTGCAGAAATAAGCATATACCTCCAAGTTATGCCATCATTTTCTCTTCATTGCTTCAGAAAGTCTGGTCAAGCATCTGTTACGTCACTGACTAGTTTTTAATGTGAGGTTGATATATGCCAGAGCCATTTTGGAAGAGGGAGCATCAATTGAGACAATGCCCTCAACAGTTTGGTCTGTGGGTCATTTTCTTGATTGACAGAGCAGGTCCTAGCCCATGGCATCCAGTGGGCTGGTGGTCCTGGGGTGGATAAGAAAACAAACTGAGCAAGTCTTGAAGAGCAAGCCAGTAAACAGCGCTCCTCCACGGCCTCTGCATCAGATCCTGTCTCAAGAAGACTACCCTGATAGAGTTCCTGTCCTGAATTCCCTCAGAGATTAACCGAGATTTGGAACTGTAAACTGAAATAGCCCTTTCTCTCCTCAATTTGCTTTTGTTTATGGTGTTTTATCGCAATAGTAGAAGCCCTAACTAAGACACATGTGCATGCTATACGGCCTGAGCTTATACAAATAAGAAAACACTGCACTACTTCACTAGAAATTCCAAAATAGTGTGCCACAAAATTAAATCCCTAAAACCACAGAAATGTATGCTATGACCATTCTGGAGACTAGAAGTCTAAGGTCAAGATAGCCATAGTGAAGGTCCCTTCTAAGGATTATAGGGAAAGGATCTGATCAAGCCTCCTCGGCTTGCTGATGCCCTCTGTCTTCGTTACTTTTCTCCTATCTATGACAAAAGCAACCTAAGGCAGAGTTTATTCTGGCTCACTTTAGAGTTTGCCATTCCAAAGTACTCAGCCGATGATGGCCAGAAAGTTACAGCAGCAGGAGCCTGAGGCAGCTGGTCATGTGGCATTCACGACCTGAGAGCAGAGGGGGTGGGGAGGAGGGCTTTCACTCGGCTCTCTCTCCGGTCTGAGCACTACAGACCCACAACTTGTGGCATGGAGCCACCCACATATGGGGTGCATCTTCCCACCCCAACCTCATCCCAAGATTTGTCCCTAAAGATTTGTCTCCAAGGTGATTGTAGATTATCAAGTTGACAATCAATATAAGTTGTTACACTCTCATCTCATTGCCATGTGACATTGTTTTGTAGTACTATACAAATGTATTTTCATCAAAAAAAAAAAAAAAACTAAAGGCATATTGGCCTATAGGACACCATGCTTGCAGGCTTCATATTATTTTAATTACACTCACAAAGACTCTGTTTCCAAATACAATCAAATGTAAGGAATCAAATTTTACCATATACAGCTGCAGGTAGAAACACATGTATTTCCTGACTCAGAATGTTCACATTTGATGGTTCACCGGGATGCCCACAGAAGGACTAGGAAGGCAAATATGGTGCTGCTGCCCAAACCTTGCCTTCACTGGGTCCTAGCTCCCACTCGGGAGCTCATGTTATACCTAAGCAGCACTCTCTGCGACGAGAATTCTATATTCTCTATAGGCTCTCAGCCAGAGAATTAAAAAACATGGAATGAGTCAAAAGCCATGTACAGTGAGACAATGAGAAACCAGTGTGGCTAAATTTTCTTAGACGATATACATGTATGTGGAAGAAAGAAAAATCTTAGTAAGCCAGTTAGGTCCATTTGTGAGAACAAAGTTAAACATCAACTGTCTACACTCCTATTAGATTTGAATAATTCTCACAAAGGAAGTGCATCTCTTACAGGTCTCTATTGTCTGTTTCTAAGCTCAGTTGAGTTCTCATGATCCAGTCTGAGAATAGGAAGTAGTGAAATGCAAATCTCCTGCTTAAGTAATATTATTAAATATTAAATAAGGAGTATATCATCATAAAGCAAACTGTTCGCAGTATGCTAATTCGACGAATATTTACACAATGTTATGAAGGGCTATTCAACTATCCAAAACCCACTTGTACACAGCATTCCATTTAAAGCAAGCTCACATGCTGAGATCAGTTGGCCATAAAGTTTAGGGTCACTTTTTATGTATTTATTATTTATTATGTGTATGTGTTCATGAGTTTCTGTGCATCACATTTGTGTGATTGTCCACAGAAGCGAGAGAAGGCATCAGTCAGATTCTTTGACACTGGAATTACAGCCTGTTGCTAGGTAACATGTTGTTAGGTAACATGTTGAAGATAGCATCTTCGCTGCAAGATCAGTGAGAACTAACCACTGAGCCAACTCCCCAGCCCTTAGGGATCATTTTTTTCCCCTTTTTCCAGCTCAGTCTCAAAAAGGTAATAGAGAAAACCTAGAGTCCGAGCAAGCTGTCAGTCCCATTCTGGTTTTTCTGATGCATTGAAGTTAAAGCTAAGATCTATGTAATGTATAATCACAAAGATTGTTGAGCCTTTTTATCATGCTTTTGTACACAAATCCTGAATTTCTCCTTGACATGTAAGGTATATAACTGAGAGCATTGCTTGACTGTCATCTTATATTCAACATGTCACATAAGCAAATCAAATTCTTCACCAGTTGTTCCTTTCTCCAACACTTTCACTCTCCTGGGCAGCCTTTTCCGGTCCATAAATCAAAGTTCTTTGAAGATGTCTCGCTGGGCAGTGGTGGTGGTGCACACCTTTAATCCCAGCACTTGGGAGGCAGAGGCAGGCGAATTTCTGAGTTCGAGGCCAGCCTGGTCTACAGAGTGAGTTGCAGGACAGCCAGGGCTACACAGAGAAACCCTGTCTCGAACCGCCCCCCCAAAAAAGGAGAAGATGTCTCCTTAAACACAAGGGGTGTGTCTTAGAACCATCTTCCACCATTTTCTCCCCTCTTCTTCCCATATCGACTCAAATTTCAAGATCTTCTGATACTACCACATTCATTTAATTTAGTAACGTGCTATGATATGCCAGGAACTGAAAAGAGCATCAGGGAAATAACAACAAATAAGAAAAGGTCTCTTCCATCAAATAGCTCAAAGTCTATTTTAAAAAGAATGTCAGTTGTCAACAAAAGTAATAGAAACTATGTTAGGACTAGATTCTCACTGTTTGGGGAGTTCAGAAGCAGTATACTTGAGGAATATTTGAGAGAACAGAATTAAGGGTCTGAAGTGAAGCAGGCAAGAATCGAAAACAAACAAACTCGGGTAGCTGCATGGTGAAACAAGGAAAGAGCCAAAGAGCTGGATACTTGGAGCACTGTGTATGAAGGACTTGCAAGATGCAGAACTCCATAACGAAACAAGGGCCAGCTCATGAAGGATGTGGTGTGCAGAGCTAGGAGTATTCATTAAAAGTGTCCAAGTACTGACACAGTCAGATTCCCTTCCTAGAAAGCCAGCCCTTACTGCATCAGGTAGATTCGATTGAGTGGAAATGTGTAGGAATGCTGCAGGAGGAAAGCCATATAGATGCTATTTGATAAACATAGGAGTAAGAGAAAACTACCTTTGTTTGTGGCCTCCATCCTCTCTGCATTAGTTATAAATAGGGATGAAAATGTTAAAAAAAAAAAAGATTCAGTCAGAAAATAAATATGTAGAATTTGATGCTCAATGACTATTCTAATCAAGACATTTAGGAATTGCCAAAATAGACACAGTGACACTAAGACCAACAGAGCTCCTTCAAAGTATGATTAAAATATGAAATTTGGCATGAAACAGATATTGATATAAACCTTATATAACCATGGTGCTGAACCACACTAAACCTCAGCTTCCCATCGAGTATCAAGATTAATAATCATGCCTATTCTGGTCCTCCTATTCAAATTTATATGTCTCTCAACCCTTACAGAAAAGCTTCTATTTACCATAGGTGGCAGTTAATATATAGACCCATGACTGGCCAAGATGCAGAAAAAAAAAGAGACTGTGGAATGCTCATTCCTAAATGGTGTGTCTATACCACACCCTCTCTTCCCAAGGCTTAGGATCATTGCAGATAAGGGAGCAGAGTGTAAGAGCAAGAAATGTGGGCTGTGGTAGGGAAGTATTGCGTTCTAAACATAGCAAGGCACTTGCACATATGAACTCACAGTGGCCATGACCACATGCACCTGTGCAAGGCCAAGTCTGGACCAAATTCCACCATTGAGAGGGCAGCTGGTGTACCCTCCCAACCCTAGTCAAGGAGCTTTTGGCAATCAATAGTTGCTGGGAGAAAGAGAATTAGTTTTCTTTAAGGGTGTAGCCTCTGCTAAGTTGACAGCCCTCCAGTGGAAGGCCACACACCCAAGAATGCTTGAGCAATACAAATTAGACTTTGTGCATTAATAGAAGGACACAAAGTTGGGCAGACATGAAAGAGGATGGATCTGAGAAGAGTTGAGGGAGTGAAAATGATGAAATCATGACATACAAAATGTATAAGGAACTAATAAAATATATATTAATAAAGGATTCACAAGTATGTCTTCCTCTTACAATATTATAAGGAATGGCTATTCTAATCCATACATTCAGCACAGCATCAAGCATAAAGTTAAGCACTTATAGAGATCAGATGCCCTTATATCAATGTGTAATCATTTACCTCTGAAATAAACCAGGAGTAGAACACAGAATTTTAGATCCAGTTTTTCTTTGTTGTTATTTCATTTTTCGTTTTCAGTTACTTAATTTTAAATGTTACTTCATATCTGTGAGTGTTCATTGCCTTTCATCAATGGAAACAAAAATGTTGTTCTATTAATGTAATAAGACACTTTTGATATGAAAGGGCATACATCAGAGAAGCTATAATAGTCTAAAGTAATGTATAAACACATGCAAAACTCATGAGTCTGACTCGTGTAGTGCATTCTGGGCATCTCTGACTACACGGAGATGAATATGATCTACAGTGGAGACTCACACCAGAACAATAGGCTTATGAAACAGCCTGGACTCCAGAGCCAGGACTGCTACTACCCCGCACCCCCAGCACGAGCCCCTTACATGCCTGGAGCCCTCACTCCCTCAGCAGCTTAGGAGAGCAGGTTCCATGTCCTCTGAATCCTTCCACTGACGCTTTGGTAAAATGGACCCCATGTCTTAAGAACATCTCAAATGTTCAACATTCCACAAACTAGGTCACCAATCTCTTAAACTGTGACTTACAGTCCTACATGAGGATATGTAACTCAAAGTGAGGATGATGAAAACATTGGCAAGAATAAAAAGGCTTCTGAAAGTATACCAATCAAAAATTAACTCAAAATCAAGTGCACAGTGATACCAAGGTGCTTCCGGCAGCACTTAGTTCTTACACCTTGTTTCTGAGCATAGGACCATGGACTGCATGTGCCGTTACTTTAATCAACACCAGCCCGTAGTACCTAAAAGCCCCCAGCTCGGGTTTGAGAACATTAAAAGTTATGAAATACAGTGTTTGCACTGTACATTCAAATTGTTCTGCTCTTATACAGGCATAATAGTTTGATTGTGGAAATGAAGACTTCTGGTATTTTTCTACTGTCAGACCACAACACAGAAATGTCAAATTAGTATGTGTTTGGGCTACACTGTTAGATTGTTTGATTTTAATGTTTATTGATTGAGTTCTGACTTATATTTTATTTAAAAACTGTGAAATGAATTTTGGTCTGGGGATTAGGACAGAATTTCCAACAATTTCTAAAACGATTTTTCTTTTCATGTGTCTCTGACACTTTGTCTTTACATGAAATGGCCATCTCAACATTGACAATTAAAAAAATGAAAATGTATATCAACTCTGAAAAACACTGAAGACTCTGAATAACATACAGTACCAATATTCACCCAAGATTTAATCCTTTATGTAAAGAACAATGACATTAGCACTATTAATACGCAACTCTGCTTTCCTCTTTAATAAATGGAAAAAATTATACGTATGCTAAAGACCTATTTTAAGAAAAATTTTAATGAGTCTTTATAATGTTTGATTTGGATACTTCAAATGTCCAAGGAAGATTTCTAGGGCACAAAGGACTCACGAGTGAGACGACTTAAGAAGTCTCTGCTCAAAGCCAATAAACTCCATAGAAATGAAGCAAGGACAAGATTTACTACGGGTCAAGAATATCTCTACCCCAGAGTCAATGCAATCTCACATTATTTAATTTTTCACATGCTTTAATCTCTGATGGCATTCATAAATGAGCAGATTAAATGCAATTAGCCCATCAGAACTCAGCTATCAGGATTCACCCCAAAAGGGATTTATGAAGCACCTTATAACCAAAAAAGGGCAAATCTCAAAGACTGCAGTCAGAACCAGAGGAAAATAGCTAGCAGGGAAATTCAGTTAGAGGAAGGGAACCTGGGAATGACTGTTTTTTCTTTTTCTTTTTCATGATTTCCCAGTCAAATATAATATGGTTCTTGGCTGCTATTCCCTATTCTTTGTGTTCATTGGAATGCCGTAGATTGGGATTGTTTTAATGCCATCAGGAAAGTTAAAAGGAAAGAACCACGAGTAGATACTGCTATGAGAAGATTACTGTTAAGATGAGTCAGCAGGCTACCAAAGTCTCCCGTTCAGTTCTGGGCCTCAGTGGTCTCACTGTAAACCACGTAGAAAATTAGAGAAAACTTTACCGCTACTGGTACTGTCGCTTAAGTTGTTTCTCTGAATAAAAAAATCACTGTCCCTCAAGGAACCAAGAGCAAAAGATCATTTGGACATACTGTTCCTCCATTTTGGTGCTATTTGCATTTTGGGGGTCAGATATTCCTTGCTGGGGGGTCAATGGTGTTGCTCTGGGAAGTATAGATTCCGCAGCAGCACCCCTAGATTCCCAAGCAGCACCCCTAGATTCCCAAGCAGCACCCCTAGCCTCCAGTTGGGCATACCCAACAGCTCCAGCATAGCAGCTGAAACATTTCTGGATATCCAAGAGAGTGCTCAGGATGGAAAAACTGGTTCTACTTGGGAAGTATTTGGCTTAAAAAAAAATGCTCAGATGTCCAAGTCCCAAGCCAAAAGCATTTGCACTACCTGTGCACTGAAAATGACCTGATGCATAGTTATATTAAATAAATTTCCCTTAATGAATAGAACTTTACAACATGACACATCCCTTGGACTGGTGATCAGTCCACCAGGCCAGTATAGCCTAATATGGATTTTTATTCACAAAAAAAATTGCTACTACGGGTGATAAAGATCAGAAGGAACTGAGTTTGTCCGAACACCATTGCACAGCAAAAAGATGGACCTCTCCCCCTGGACCAGGATCCCTGTTATCTGGGGCTTAGGAACATTGCCGAGCAGACATACCTATCATTTTATTTCTGAGCCTCATTTTTCCAAATAAGGCTAGTTTCCTTCCTTTCACTCTTGCTTTCCGGCTTACACCTTTCTAGAATTTAATTCACTGAGTTTTGTCCGTTTCCTTGTTAGAACTGATTGAGGAAGTCTCATCCTTACATTAAGAATTCTAGTTTTTACTTCTATCTCAAAACAGGAAGCAGGCTGGACATGGGAATACATACGTAACTGTAACCCCAGCACTTGGGAGGCAGAGGCAGAAACATCACCCAAGTCCAAGGCATCCCATCTACACATGATTTCCAGTCCAGCGAGGGCTATCTAGTAAGAGTGTCTTCATAAAGCAAAACTGAACCGTGGAGCAGATGTTGATTGCCTTGTCTTCACAAGCTGGGGGGGGGGTCTGTGTGGTGCTAGAGTAAATCATGAATCCCCCACGAGCACAAGGCTATGCCCCTCTGTGGGCAAGCATTACTTGTCTGGGACAAAGGGAAAACTTCCGAGACAGTGTGAAACTATATATGAGGAGGTAGACGTTTTCAGAGGAAAGACGGCATTGTTGTGGTTGTAACACTAGATTAACATTAAACAAAGCCTAAATCCTTCTTGTTCTTCTAATTATTAGTTGAGTTGTGGTATGCATGGATACCAACTATTATATACTCAAACAGACACTAGTTTCTTCGAAAATATGACTTCTATTCTAAAGGACTTCAAAATTCACAAATACACTAGAGAAGAGGCCTTAGAAAATGTACTGGGTAATGGCTACAATAATAAAATAAAGATAATCACATGTAACAATTCAGGTCCTTTAAGAACTCAACAGACATTATAACACTACAAAACATAACACAGTGTTTGGGCAGGAAAACCTTAGGTTTTATTCATTATATCTGAAAAGAAAGGTAGGGCGGTTCAGACTATCTGCCCTGACAAATGATTCAGTTCAATTCATTGGATACTTGAGGCCATGAATCACATTTTAATGGGATTTGTAATGAAAATGTCATGAAAGGATACGAGTCTAAGGATCTCTGTCAACCGGTGTATAACTGCAGTAGTAATTGTCAGGGGCTATGTCCAGAGCCACTGTCCTGTAGAAGGATGGCGTGAGGAAAGCAGTGTAACATCCCGGTGTTACCCTTGGTAGGAGGCTGACATTCCACAGGAGCCTGGCAGCAGAGAGAGCGATCTGCATAAATATTTAGATAAGAAAGAAAAGAGGGAGGAGGCGTTTCCAGTGCCCAAGCTGTCCTTCCCTGTCTCTCTCAGCAAAATCAAATGTTTGTGCCTTGCTGGCTTAGCCAAATACCTTGTTGCTACTCACAACAGTCGGGTGGGGGGGTGGGGAGAAGAAAAATGTGGAGGTATTTTGAAAGGGGCTTGAAAAAAAAAAAAGAAAGAAAGAAAGAAAGATGGCCTCGAAAATGACTAGCACATAAGTCAGATACGTTTGGCTTGCCCAGAAAGATTTTTCTAAAGGTTTTTCTCTGTTTTTAACCAATGGAAATTTTATTTTTCTGACAGTTTTATAGACACTGTTTTCTGCAAATATCATCTCTAGCCCTGGCTTATATCTTACGTTCACTGGAAGGCAATTCCACTTCGTTTCACGGTCATCCACAAATGAAGGATGTCTTTGGCTCCACCGCAGGGCTGTGTGCTTTGGGATAAGAGCAAGGCCCTTATCTCGGAGGACTCTGGCGGAATGGGTGAGCACTCAGCGAGTCTCAAGTAGTATCTCATTATGTCAATGAAGCCATTAAGCATATGAGCCCTAAAACCACCATGCCGCGAGTCTCATTTGAGAGAACATTTCCAACAAAACCCATTTCTGAGCATTATCCCTGAAGGAGATAATTCTCTTGCAATAGATATTAAGGTAAACATGGATGTAGCCAAAAATAGAAAAAAACAATTCTGAGACAATATGCTAACAGATCAGTATCAGAGAGTGGCTAAACAATCCAGATCAACTATTTCTTCTCCCTTAATATGATTTAATAACAGTAAGCACACTGGGACAGTCTTATCAGACATGATGATGCCAGTCACTATAAAAACAACAAGCAAAGCTCTTTCTAATAGCTTCAGCCTTAGCCCAGGAATTGTACCAATAGTGATATTAATGAGAAGAAAGGTCCCTTGTGTCTCTGTATTTGCTGATAGTCTCATTTTGGAAAAAAAAAATCATAATGGAAACGCACTCTCAATCAGAGTCCTAAGTAAAGGAATTAAGAATTTGGTCTTGCTTATACGTTCTCTCTTTATTTACCCACATCCTCTGGATATTGATTGTAATGCTCTTTCTCCCGATTCCTTTGATGGCACAGGGCTGTCTTCCATTTTCTAGCACTGAAAAAATATATTTTGATTGTCATTAAAACATATTTTATAGAAGTAAATATTGGGGGGTGCCTTAACATACGACCAGATTCTAAATCCCATTTCATCTTATGAAGCTGACATTGGCAACATTCATTTTAAACTTCCCACAGGTCTATCTTAAGTCCAGCTGTCCGTTTGAAAGCCACAATCATATTTAGCCATCGGAATACAAAGTCAGCAATTGTTTTGAGAGGAGCTCGTGCAAATCCCGCCTCTGTTCTGAAGGGGGTGGGGGGGGGGGCGCCACACAGGTTGAGAGTCTCAGCACGCTCTCACAGAGGACATAAATCCGAGATGGGGATTTGCAATCGGATCCAGTTTCAATGCTCGGCTCCCTGCTCATCTCATTTTAAAATTTCACATCGTATAAATATTCAAACACTCTATCAAAATCTACATGACAGGATTGCAGAATTCAGAGCTTTTTACTTGCCCCTTGCACATAGAAGGCCTCATTAAAACTGTGTACGATTCACAACTGAAGGCAGGGTTGGTGGGTAACTCAGCGGCACAGCATGTGCTCAGCCTGCAGGAGGCCCCGGGTTTTTTTTTTTTTTTTCTATATTCTTTGTTTACATTCCAAAGGCTTTCCCCTTTCCCAGTTCCCCCCTCACCATATGTCCCATAAGTCCTCTCCCCCACACACACCTATTCCCCAATCACCCCCCACCATTTCTCTGTTCTGGTACTCTCCTACAAAACTGGATCCAATCTTTTCAGGCCCAGGGTCCTCTCCTTCCTTCTTCTTGGGAATCTTTTGATTTGCTAATTGTGACTTGAGTATTCAGAGCCTCTGGGCTCATTAATATCCACTTATCAGTGATTGCATTTCATGTGTATTCTTTTGTGATTGGGTTAACTCACTTAGGATATTTTCTAGATGCAACCATTTGCCTACAAATTGCATGAATTCATTATTTTTAATTGCTGAGTAGTATTCCATTGTATAAATATACCACATTTTCTGTATCCATTCCTCCTTTGAGGGACATCTGGGCTCCTTCCAACTTCTGGCTATTATAAATAAGGCTGCTATGAACATAGTGGAGCATGTGTCTTTATTGCATGCAGGGGAATCCTCTGGGTATATGCCCAGGAGTGGTATGACAGGGTCCTCTGGAAGTGTCATGCCCAATTTTCTGAGGAACCGCCAGTACCATCTTGCACTCCCACCAACAGTGGAGAAGTGTTCCTCTTTCTCCACATCCTCACCAGCACCTGTTGTCTCTTGAGTTTTTAATCTTAGCCATTCTGACTGGTGTGAGGTGGAATCTCAGGGTTGTTTTGATTTGCATTTCCCTGATGACTAATGATGTTGAACATCTCTTAAGGTGTTTCTCAACCATCCGAATTTCTTCTGGTGAAAATTCTTTGTTTAGCTCTGTACCCCATTTTTTGATAGGGTTATTTGGTTCTTTGGGGTCTAACTTCTTGAGTTCTTTGTATACATTGGATATTAGCCCTCTCTCAGATGTGGGGTTGGTGAAGATCTTTTCCCAATTTGTTGCTTGCCGTTTTGTCCTTCTGACAATGTCCTTTGCCTTACAGAAACTTTGTAATTTTATGAGGTCCCATTTGTCAATTCTTGATCTTAGAGCATAAGCTATTGGTGTTCTGTTCAGAAACTTTCCCCCTGTGCCCATGTCCTCCAGGGTCTTCCCCAGTTTCTTTTCTATTAGTTTCAGTGTGTCTGGTTTTATGTGGAGGTCTTTGATCCACTTGGAGTTGATCTTAGTGAGGCCCTGGGTTCTATATTCAGCATAAAAACAAAAAAGAAGAAGAGTGTGCGTAGGTCCTACTTTTTCACATGACAATATTATAAAGCAAAATAATTTTTAATGTTTATAATTACTTGGAAACAAACGGTGAAAGAAAAAAAATGTCTTTACCCAAATATGTGCACGCACAGTTTTAGCTGACTTGTTAGTTTTCAAGGAATCTTTGCTAATCTTTTATTGATTCCATTAATTCACCAAAGTAGAAATCTCTGCCTAAAGGTGCACCTTACTGGAATAAACCTGAAATAGAGATTTGTTTGGGTAGCCTCATAGAGAGGTGCCAGCTAGCCACGGGCATAGAGGAAATCCATCATGGTAACGCTCCTTCCATTCCTCTCTGCTTCCCACGATGACGAAATTCCAAAGTCACTGACAACAGGATCTCATTTGCTTCCGTACACTTAGCACTCCCATTGAGCTACTGCAAGATGATTGATATACTGTGCTTGGTATAAACAGAATGCACTGGAAATATAACTACCTTATCCCAGAACATTGTATTTATTTTAATTCTAATTCCTTGGGGGGACATAAGAAGAAAGAATCAGAAGTGAGGGAATGGCACATATGCCATTCATCTTTCCTACCTCCTAGCTAAGTTGTCTTCATCTATCCATTCATTGAGAGAAAAAAGAGCCCTATGTACTTCATATAAACACCGGGATACACTGGGATACATGGAAACAAAACAATTTGCTTTTGAATTCCTATCTCAGCAACAGAAAAAAGATGCTAATCAATGCTCATTCATAAAATATCTAGCACAGAAGAAGAAATTAGATGCTACAGAAAAATAGAAAACAGGCAGAATGATTAGAGGCGTGTTATTGCATAGGCTCCTGGTCCAGGAAAACCTTACTCCCTGTGTGCCTGCACCAATGACCATAAGCTACAGGCTGATAAAGAGGCGGAACCTGGTGAAGTGGTGTCTCCCTAGCAGACGCCTTGCACTGTTTATAGAACTGTGTGGAGGGGGAACTGGGAGATGAGGCCAAGAGGAAGAAGCAGAGGTCACTTCCCACTGACTTTTTATTGCTCTTTCTGGTGTTCGTTCTCACAGGCCTTGTCATCTTTCAGGCCCTTTCTACCTTTATGTTCTCCTACCGAAGTTGAAAATTTAATCTCTCATGAAAATGAAAGAGTTTGAATTCTACCAGGTCTGAGGCAGATCTTATCATGAGGTTTACAGGATCCACTGACTTGTTGGGTTTGTTGTTGCGGTTGCTGTTGCTTTCTTTGTCCGTTTTATTTTTAGTAAAGTATTGGCTCTGAGATGCTACCTTTCCCACAGCCCTTTTCAAGTCCCTGCTGCCAGAGCTGCCTGATGCCTCCTTGTCTTGTTAGTTAGGCAATACAAAAAAAGAACAGATCCTTCTATATGTAGTGTCCTTATGTGTTTAGAAGGCAGCCAGAACGATCAGGAGAGGACTGATGTGGTGGTTTGTATATGCTTGGACCATGAGAAGTGAAACTACCAGGAGGTATGGCCCTGTTGGGATAGCTGTGGTCTTGTTGGAGGAAGTAATTCACTGTGAGGGTGGGCTTTGAGATCCTATGCTTCTGTTCCACCCAGTGTGGAAGAGGCAGTCTCCTTCTGGCTGCCTTCCAATCAAGATGTAGAACTCTCAGCTCCTTCTCTAGCACCATGTCTGCCTGGATGCTGCCAGGCTTCCCAGCATGATGATAATGGACTGACCCTCTGAACCTGTAAGCCAGGCCCAATGAAATGTTGTCCTTTATAGAATTGCCTTGGTCATGGTGTCTTCACAGTAATGATACCCTAACTAAGAGAAAAGTTGATATCATAGACATGGGTTTCGATGTGATAGGCCTGACCATGCTTTGGTTTGGAAGAATTGGGTTGGAGACTTTGTATTTGGAAAGCAGTGGGAAGCTTTAAGTGGGACTTTATAGGCCATCCTGGTAGAAATATGGAAGATATTAGTGCTGAGGTTTGATTTGAGTTGAGGAAGCCTGGCTCTAGAAGTTTCAGAGGAGAATGTTAGTATGTGGCCTTGAGACTGTTTTTTGTAATAGTTTGATGAAGAATGCGGCTGCTTTTTGACATTGTCCAAAGAGTCTGCCTAAAGCTAAGATTAATTGCATTGACAAAAGAGATATCAAAAAAAACCAGTTTAGACTCTGTGCTGTGGTTTACTTTAGTCTTAAATGGCAAAGAAGTATCACTGGCTTGAACAATATGTGTTATATAGATGGTGACCGTGCTGCCTTAGCTGGAACCCCTGTGTAGAAGTCAGTATCTGGCTCTTCTGTTCTTCTTTCAGGAGTGCTCAGATCCTTCTATGTGTATCTAGGCAATGAGAAAGAATAGTGAGGATGACAGAGACAACAGTCAGATACCCACCTGCCATAAAATACTGTAGGTTCTCTATTAAATAGAGTATAGGCCATCTGGAAGTAGGACAGACATAACTATAATCATAGTGTTGTTTCTTATCCTATTTGTACCAGAGAGAGAAACCCACATAAAATTTCATCAAGTAACTTTCAGTGTATCATAAGATAATAAACATGAGTCAATAATACAAAAAAATATTCCTGTATGAAAACATTAGTAAAAACTGAAGCATAAAGATCCATTCCAAGTAGGCAAGTATGTCTCAACATCTGAAAATCAATTAAGGTAAACCATCATATCAATAACCAAAAGAAGGAAAATCAGATTATCTTAGTACTATATGCAAAAAAACATATTTGACACAATCTAATACTCATTTAAATCCAAACAACTAAGTTATCAATGAAGGAGACTCTCCTCTTCTTTAAAAACAATTCTTCAAAACATTTATAGCTAATAGCATACCTAGTGATGAGAAGCTCAAAGCATGCTCACTGAGATGAGCTGTAAAACAAGTGTATTTATCTTCACCTCAGTATTTTCAATATCTTGGAAATTCTAACAGCATAAGTAAGACAACAAAGGTTGATAAAAAGGAAAGAAGAATCAAAATCATCCTGTCCTCACAAGACATGACTGTCTATGTAGAAAAACAACATACCCCAGGAAAGACCCCTTGATATAAAAACAAATATAATAAAGTTTCAAGATACAAGATCAATTTAGCATACATCCTATATTTTTACACAATGGAAGGCTAGAATCAAAACTAAATTCAAGACAGCATTTACATAAACACCTCCAAAAATGAAATCATGTGGTATAAGTCAAATACGTAAAAGATCTGTATGAGAGAATATGATTATATAAAGACGTTTAATAACCAAATAGGGCCAGAGAGACGGCTTACACACTGAAGTGATTGCCACACAACCATGAGAACCTGAGTTCAGTCCCTCCCATCAGAAGAATCCCTGTGATCAGTCTAATCATCAAATCAACAAACTCCCAGTTCAATGATCAGACCTGTCTCAAAAACAAAAGGAATGTTAAAGAATTAACAACAAGAAAAATGAGTACAAATTATACAACATACAGTCCATAGAACTCACAAAGTTCAGGAGGCTGAAGGGCCCAAGTGAGGATGTCTCAGTTCTACTTGGGAGGGAGAAGAAAGCAACCACAAGGAAGGAGGGAGGGAGGGACCTGGGAGGGAAAGGAGACTGGGTTGGGGAGGGTGTAGAGGGGAACATGATCTGGTATTGGGTTGGGGAAAAGGACTGAAGCCCTGAGGGCTAGCAGAAAGAATGGAAACAGGGAACCTCGGGAGGTAGGAGGTCGGGGGAACCTTCAGAATGTACCAGAGATCTGGGAGGTAAGAGACTTTCAGGACTCAAAGAGAGGGACCTTATGTAAAATGCCCTGCAGGGGAGAAGGGGAACTTGTAGAGTCCACCTCCAGCAGAAAGACAAGGCATCAAGTGAGGGATGGGGTTGCCATCCTATAGTCAAAAGTCTGACCTATTATTGTTCCTGTCTGAAAGAACTGCAGAGATGGAAATGGAGAAGAGCCTGAGGAGAAGATCCAGTGACAGGCACAAAGTGGGATCCAGCTCAAGGGGAGGCCGCAAGGCCTGACATTATTACTGAGGCCATGGAGCACTCACAGAAAGGGGCCTATTATGACTGCCCTCAGAAAGACCCAACAAGCTGCTGAAAGAGTCAGATGCAGATATTTGCACCCAATCAGTAGACAGAAGCTGCTGACCACTGTGGTTGAATTAGGAAAATGGTGGGAGAAGCTGAGGACGAGAGTGACCCTGAAGGAGGACCAGCAGTCTCAATTAACCTGGACCCTGGAGATCTCTCATACACTGGACCACCAACCAGGCAGCATATACCAGCTGATATGAGTCCGACAATGCATATACAGCAGAGGACTGCCAGGTCTGGGTTCAGTCAGAGAAGATACACCTAACCCTCAAGAGACTGGAGGCCCCAGAGTGTTTAGAGGTCTGGTGGGGTGGGGGGATGGGGATATCCTTGTGGAGACAGGTGGAGGGGGGTGGTAAGGAATGTGGAACAGTCAGAGGGTGGACCGGGATGGGAATAAAAATCTGGACTATAAAAAATAGTGTAAATATACCACATTTTCTGTATCCATTCAGGTTCTTTCCAGCTTCTGGCTATTATAAATAAAGCTGCTATGAACATAGTGGAGCATGTGTCCTTATTGGATGCCAGGGAATCCTCTGGGTATATGCCCAGGAGTGGTATAGCAGGGTCCTCTGGAGGTGTCATGCCCAGTTTTCTGTGGAGCCGCCAGACTGATTTCCAGAGTGGTTGTACCATCTTGCAATCCCCACCAGCAGTGGAGGAGTGTTCCTCTTTCTCCACATCCTCGCCAGCACCTGTTTTCTCCTGAATTTTTTATCTTAGCCAATCTGACTGGTGTGAGGTGAAATCTCAGGGTTGTTTTGATTTGCATTTCCCTAATAATTAATGATATTGAACATTTCTTAAGGTGCTTCTCAGCCATCCGAAGTTCTTCAGGTGAAAATTCTTTGTTTAGCTCTGTATCCCATTTTTTGATAGGGTTATTTGGCTCGCTGGAGTCTACCTTCTCGAGTTCTTTGTATATATTGGATATTAGCCCTCTGTTGGATGTAGGGTTGGTGAAGATCTTTTCCCAATTTGTTGGGTGCCGTTTTGTCCTTTTGACAGTGTCCTTTGCCTTACAGAAACTTTGTAATTTTATGAGGTCCCATTTGTCAATTCTGGATCTTAGAGCATAAGCACAATGGAATACTACTCAGCAATTAAAAGCAATGAATTCATGGAACTTTTAGGCAAATGGTTGGAACTGGAATGGAATGCAGTCACTGATAAGTGGATATTAATTGGCCCAGATGCTCTGAATACTCAAGACACAATTCACATATCAAATGATTCCCAAGAAGAAGGAAGGAGAGGGTCCTGGCCCTGGCAAGGCTTGATCCAGCATTGTAGGGGAGTACCAGGACAGAGAAATGGGAGGGGATGATTGGGGAATGGGCAGAGGGAAGAGGGCTTATGGGACTTATGGGGAGGGGGGAACTGGAAAAGGGGAAATCATTTGGAATGTCAACAAAGAAAATAGAAAATAAATAAATAAATAAATAAATAAATAAATAAATAGAATGAGAGAATAGAATGACATGCCACAGGTGGGGAGATGATATGTACCTAAAACATAAACAATTAAAGGCTATGTTATAAAAATACAGACTTAAGGGTAACATTAAAAAGTACAGTGCCCAATAAGACAAGTGGATCAAAGGCCTTAGCATTGAAAATACTAACAAAGACAGGCAAATAACATATACACATATAAACAAAAAATTCCCACTTCATATATCAGGAGGAAAATCCAAACTAGAACAAATATGCTAGATTTATCCCTACTCCAGAACAGGGCATATTTGTGTTGGCAAGCACATGAGATAACCAGAATTCACATGTGTTGCTGAGAGGAATGCAAAGTGGAAGACAATCTGATCACTTCTTACACAATCACACATTCTTAGCAGAAGTCCCAGAAACAGACCACAGTGAATGCATGCTGGTGCTTACCTGGATTTCTACATTTTGTACAGGCTGGAGTTCTAATCCGGAGAATAGTACCAATCTGAGGGTATTCCCACCTCAATTAATTTAATTAAGATAAATCCTAACAGGAATGGCAAAAGGCTTGTTATTGACTAGGATCCTGTGACAGAACCACTTTCCCTGCTCACTGGGGATCCTATAGGAACCCCGGCCCTCTGATCTGATGTCATGTCCCTCAACCAGTCTGGAGAGCTAGAACTGAGACGTAGGTTTGACTTCAGATCACAAAGAATTGATCATCTGTGTCTCCTTTTCCCCTCACACTTCCCGTCTGTGTAGGACTGCTTCTTTACAGCTGAAAATAAGAGGAAAACATCAGGGCCAAGAAAAGGCACAAAGAGCACTAGATCAGAGTCAGGAGAAGCAAAGCATCCCAGGTTAATTAAGAGGAAATGGTACAAGTTGGAACTGTAAAAACTGGAACAAATCAACCTTGAAATTTGGGTTGATTGTAGTGCAATAAAATGGCAAGTGGCCTGAGATAGTATGCTGCATTCTCCGTGGCCTATGTATCATGCAAGTAATCCCTATGTGCCTCGTCCCAGAGTGAATATCTGGGCTGGCTGCCTCGCTGGAGTTAGATGAGGAACAGCCCAACCTCTGACACTTGCGTCATAAACACAACAGCGATGAAGAAGGAAGAAATCGCAAGAGAAGATGCTGCCTGTGCTTAAAAAAAAAATGTGAAGACCATAAAGCCATCCAGGAAGAGGGCTAAGACCAAGGAGAAGAAGATGCACACACTGGCCGACAGGAGGAAAAGGCCTGCGGCATCCTCCATCTTCCAATTTCTAATTCCCACTCACCACAGAGACAATTCATCAGTGTTCTCCTGCGGCCATCCCGGGAAAGACAGGAGTGGCACACTGCAGAACTCTTTGTAAGAAAAGTACCAGCCCGCACAGGAGTGTGACCTTTGGGCAGATTGTTTATCTAAGAGGCTATTTTAGCCAGAAGAGATTTAGTTATGTCTAACTACCAAATTTCACTCCATTAACACAAAAGAGGTCCTCGTGCAAGGAAGAAAATCAGGGACACGAAACTTTCAAAATTTCTTTCATATCCACACAAGTTGTGTGTGTGTGTGTGTGTGTGTGTGTGTGTGCTCGCGTGTGTGTTTCCTTCTTACTTTTTTTCTAAATAAAGGAAACTGAAATGTACAGGGCCCACTACGTGACCTACTAGAAGTCCAAGTGCATAGAACAACAAATGTGTGCGTCCCTGGAAGGGATTCAATGGTGGATTGTTGATCTAGATAGATAGATAGATAGATAGATAGATAGATAGATAGATAGATAGATAGATAGACAGACATATAGAGATAGAGATAGAGATATATATGAACAGAAATTAAGAAAAAATCTAAAGTTAAATCTATGTTAAAAATTCTAAAGACTGGCTGATTACTACATGATTTTAGAGAATTCAGATCTTACAACTTCAAAGCAAACATTACCCTAGGCTGACTTTAACTTCCGTGTTTAACCTAACATCCTTTTCACTATAAATTAAACCTTTTTTGATTGTTTTAATTTAGCAGACCCAAACTTGTACTAATACAAAAGCACGGCTGTCAACAGATAGTATCTGAGACTCATAGCAGGGATTTCCCCCACATGGCTGTAACCAATCCACCAAATATCCTTGCCAATGTTTTTGAAAAGTTCCTGGTAACTTTCCTTTGCTGTGTAGCTGTAAACACTTGGTGAACTTGCTTCCACCTGGAAATACAGTATCTGGGGCAACTGGAATCTGAATTCCCATGCCAAGGCACTCAAATCTGGCTCAAGAATAAACTCTTATCACCTTGAGGTAAGAGGTATGTTTTGCACTGGTACGTGGGGAGGGAAAAGACTATCACGTCACCTCCTGCAGAGTCTGAGAGCAGAAGGCTCTGGCAGGGCCAGACAGGAAACAAGGATACCCACATTCTGAACCGGGTCATGACTCTCGTATTACCACTGACACACATTCACCCGCTTTGTTGGCTGCTTTATAGAATAAAGTGCAGAATGTGTCGTTGATTTTATAAGGGGGTGCAGCATTAGAAACATTGTCACTCTTCCTAATTAAAATAACTATATATCTTTAACGTGCCCTTTAATATTCCAAGGATAGCCAAGCATATTGCTTGATTTGCACACTCCTGATTTCCATTTGAGTAGATCATTATTGCAATAAGTAGATGCAGATGCTTAAGTTAATTTTATTGTTAATGCTTCAGGGCATTTTTTAGGAAAAGCGCACAAAGCTTTTAAAAGTCCAATAAATTATATTGGGTTTTAATTTAGTTCCTGTTCTACCTTCAAATGAGGAAGGACACAAAAGTGATCTTGAATTTAGATCTTGATTTTATCACCAATTTGGGTAAGTATTTGAATTACTAGAATGGGCAAGACACTCTCTCAGAATGTTACTTATGTGTTAGCAATCCCTCATTAGCTGGATAAAGAATTACATCTTGACTAAAATTGGTAAGAAGCTTATAAACTATCTTATTATTCACAAATAATGACAACTTGGAGGCATACATTATGCCCGACTCATGTCAACGGAAATGAACGCTGTTTAGAATCATTCTATAAAAATGCTGATTACCCACTGCACCCTCCAGCCACAGAATCTTGATGCAATTGTTGGCAAAAAAAAATACCTTTGATTCAGTTAATTATGTATGATAACATCTGGGAGGGATTAAATAAGTATTTTATAAAGAAAAACAAAATGGGGCATGATTAAATGTGTTCCCATAGGTTGTGGAATATTGATTGTTTACCCCCTCAAAATTCAATTTATGCATTTCCAATCCAGGGAGACAGGCCTCACTGGATTTCACCTCTCTACTCCCAGAAGAATCTTGAAGTCGGGTTTGAAATTCCTTGTTTCAGGTGCACAGAGGTATGCCTGTGCACACAAACAAGCACTCCTACCAACTGAATTTTGTAAAGTTAGAGAAAGGTGCTACAAAGAAGAAAATCTCCCTGAGAATAGTAGACCACTGCAACAACAGTACCCAGCCGCCATGTGTTCAAAGAGAGGAGGGAAGAGTTATTTTAATTATTTTAATTAAATTTATTTACTTATTGCATGTATGTGTGTCTTTGTGTGCACGCAAGTTCATCACAGTGTACACATGCAAAGATCAGAGAACAACTTCGGGATTCAGTACTTACTTTCTACCATGCCAGTCTTGGGAATCAAAGTTGGGTCACTAAACTTAGTAGCAAGTACATTTAACTGCTGAGCCATGTCAGTAGCACAAGGAGTTTGTAGTGACAACACTTGAGGATTGCATCTAGTTGTTAAAATGAGAATTGTTTTCCACAATGATGAATAATATAAAGTGGCACAAGCCCAGAGTTGAACAAATGGTTTTCCTTGTCGAGTTACTTATGCATGAGACACCAATGACCTCTGTAGTTGTGTGGCCACCACTGATGTTGCTATGATTTAGCATGTGATCAGGAGGAAGAATCATTCCCTCGCTCGCAGCCTCCCAGATGTATGCACTTTTTTGTATTAGAGTTGTCCCAAGCAGCGCCATTTTGATTTCGCCAGCTTTCATATTTCTTTCACAGCCAGAATCATGAATGATGTCACCTTTGTGGAGTGTCCATGTGGAAACAGGTGTTCTAACATATCCCGTCATGGCAGTGCCAGAAACACTCTCAACTCTTTATACTCACAACTGACACTTCCACATTAGTTGTCTAGAATCTTCTCCGTCTATCTCTTCTGTTCCCACAACCTCATGCTCCAAATCCACTGTTTTTTTAACTGGCTTCCTCAGAACATATCGCTACTCACCTTCCATTTCCCCCCAAATATAGGTGCCATCTTGAAACCCTCATCATCATGTTTCCCCTATGGACCTACTTGCTCTTTGAAAAGAGATGTGTGTGTGTGTGTGTGTGTGTGTGTGTGTGTGTAAACCCACACAAGCATGCGGAAGTCAGGGGATAACTTTCCGTAATTGAATCACTTTGTGGGATCCAGGGAAAGAATCCAAGTCATCTGCCCACAAGCATTTCTATCCTCCCAACCATTTCACTGGCCTCAAAAGAATTAAAAAAAATGCACCTCACACCAGTCAGAATGGCTAAGATTAAAAACTCAGAAGACATCGGGTGTTGGCGAGGATGTGGAGAAAGAGGAACACTCCTCCACTGCTGGTGGGACTGCAAGCTGCTACAACCACTCTGGAAATCAGTCTGGCGGTTCCTCAGAAAACTGGACATGATACTTCCAGAGGACCCAGCCATACCACTCCTGGGAATATACCCAGAAGATTCCCCAGCATGCAATAAGGATACATGCTCCACTATGTTCATAGCAGCCTTATTTATAATAGCCAGAAGCTGGAAAGAACCCAGATGTCCCTCAACGGAGGAATGGATACAAAAAATGTGGTATATATACACAATGGAATACTATTCAGCCATTAGAAACAATGAATTCATGAAATTCTTAGAGAAATGGATGGAGCTGGAGAACATCGTACTAAGTGAGGTAACCCAGTCTCAAAAGAATACCTATGGTATGCACTCACTGATAAGTGGATATTAGCCTAGAATCTTGGGACACCAAAGACACAATTCACATACCAAATGATGTCTGACAAGAAGAAAGGAGTAGACACTGGTGCTGGAAAGGATCAAAGCATCAGTGTAGGGGAATACCAGAACAGGGAAGTGGGAAGGGGTGGATGAGGGAGCAGGGGGAGGGAAAAGGGCATATGGGACCTTTTGGGGGTGGGAAACCAAAAACGGGAAATGAAATGTAAATATAGAATATATCCAAGAATAAAAACGTTTTAAAAAAAATGCGTTCCCACTAATACAGAGCCAAAGTCATCCTCAGATGCACCCTTTCAGTCACTCTTTTATAGAACAATCTAGTCTTGGACCTGAGATCACCTCTCAGCACCCTGTTCCCTGTCATATGGGCAGCAAGGGAAAGGACTCAGTCCTATTCTAACGTGGTCGCAGTTTTGGCTAGTAATCTGCTTCTTTGTAATATGCAGACCTTGCCTGCATCCAACACTGACTATATCATCCATAAATACCTATTAAGATGATCACTTCTTTAAATCCATGGGCTTCTCCATCTGTGTCCCAAATAATAACTCAGGGGTTTAATATTATTAATAAGCACCTAGTCCATTAGCTAGGCTGTTCCTTGACTAATTCTTGACTTATTGTCCCATTGACTCTAGCCTGAGTTCAGCTGTGTGTCTGGATTCCTCTTCTCAGCTTCTTTCTTCCTTCTTCTCTGCCTTCCAGTCCAAAAGTCCCTCCTCCCTCTTGACACTTTCCCAACCGGAAGTCCCGCCTTCTACTTCTACCTCTGCTTATTTTTATTGGCAAGTGCTTCTTCTACACAGTTCACAAGAGATTATCCCTACACTTCTTTATATCAGCATTTCCAATATAACTCACAAATAAATTTAGTCTTTTACAATAAATGTTATGGTGCGTAATTTCAACATGTTTCCCAACTGCATGACTTTTTCCTTCATTTTTTTTATTCTTCTCTTATATATTGCATCCTGACCACCATTTCCCCTCCTTCTCATTCCCCTGACTCCCCTACCTCCACTCTACCTCCCCTTGACAGGTATTTTTTTAAATATCTATGAAAATTCTAGCTGCAGTTGTTTATACCTGAATTTTTTTCTCTGAGCCCAATGGGCCTGTTTTTATTTTCTGCTGTATGGCAGCCCATATCCTCTATCAGACATGTATGTGGAAGGACTTTGATAGCACTACTACTATAGCAGAAATTCTAGTTACATACAGAAAACATGGTTCCTTTCATTGATAGCTGAATTCATAGAGACATTCCATTTGCTGGCATTAACTCATCCCTACAAGGAATCATGGAGGGTTTACACTTTAGCTTTTTCATCCACTGTTTCCTGGGACACAGTAGCTGAAAAATAATATTCTTGAGCCTTCTAACAAACTTCGACCACACCCCAATATTCAGTGTTGCCTTAATTTTGAACAAAGCAAGGAGATACACAGTGCAACTTCAATAATACAGAAAAATATTGATATTTATCAAATGTACTATCATCACCATAATAGGTTAATTAGCATGAATGTATTACTCTGAAACCAATGGGCATAAATGAAACATTCTAAAACAATCTGTTTAGGCATCTCTCCAAAATAACTAATGGTTTAAAATGATTATGATATTGACAGTTATTGCCAGCATACACAACAGCTGTAGACCTTCATGCTCCAGAGCCTTCCCTACTGAAAGACCTAAGCAAAAGCAGTTAGCAATCAGAAGTCTTTTGGAATGTTCAGTCTTTTCTAAGGCTAAACTATGTGTCTCTGATGACTCCTCCGTTTCTATAACTCACACATATTTTCACTACCAATGTCCTCCATTATTAAAGCTCATCCATTCAAAATTTCAGAGATTTTTATGGGGGCAACTGTAATGTTATATGATTCCCCAAATCTGTGCTAGTCTGTCACACTACTAAGACAAAATGTCGAAGTCTGGATAATTTACAAACAGCAAAAATTTACTTTCCAAAGTTCTGAACCCTGGAAAAGTCAAGATAAAAGTACTACTGGATTGAATGTTTCTTAGACACTCCCCTTGCTTCCAACATCGTAGATTCTTGCTGCATCCCACAAAGCAGAAGAAAGAGTCCAACACTGCTTCTTTCATGTGATAGAAGAGATGGAAAACACAGGAAGAAATCTGCGGTCATATTTTTGGGTACCGAACCCTCAGGTTTTGATTAATTCCCAAAGCCCTAGGCCTCAAGCCCATCACTTTGTCACTTATGTCCCAATGTATGAATTCCAAAAGAGCACACACTCAACCCATACCAGCACTGCATGTGATTTTGAACTGTCTCAAACATGTCTCAAGATGGAGATATTTCAACACAAATAGAAGCTCTTAAATCATCATTTCTTGTAGTTTTCCCTATAAAAGAGTTGTTCTTTAGAACCAGTGTGACTATAACTCTCCCTTCCCTGCTCACATAATATCCTGAAGTATGAAGGCTTACAGAGATGCAAATGTGTTCTATGTTGAATGATGTAGTGGAAAACATACTTGAGGCAGATCTTCAAAATGAACTCAACCAATTCTTTGTCCCAAGTCCTCTTTGTTAATGTGATTGTTAGCTTTGAATCTCGAAATGTCATTAAAGTATTACATTAAAGGTCATTAAAGGTCAACTGTTTCAGCAAAGCTTGGTGGATGCAACCATATAGTCTACTCATCTGCTGAGATCTTTTCCTAGGATGGCTAAAGAGATCAACTTCAGGAATAAACATATTCCCAAACTTTCCTTTCCTTTCCCAGGAAGCTAACACCATTAACCCAAAGAGGAAAGGGGATTGTTGCATATTGTTTGTATATATTCTACGTGGAATCTTGTTGGGCATTCATAGACATTAAATAGTATGTTGGAGATGTAGCCCATTCATAGGATAATTACCCCACCTGTGCAAGCAGCCCCTAGAACTAGAAGGGGGAAATGCAAAGACATTAATTAGCGAACCTATTAAAGATTCTAACAGCTCTTTTGCTTTATGTTTCTACTTCAATTGGTTTAGTTAATAATGTATGCTAATTTTTGCACAGTCTGATCATACAGGTATTAATGAAACTAAATCAAGTAGATAATGTCAGGCTTATAGTGTTTTAGACTATCTTCAGGTCATTTTCACAAAAGATAGCAGGTGCAATAATAATCCAAGGTGACAAAAATAAAGAAGCAAGACATATTTTTCATTAATAAGAAAAAATAGCCTTTCTTGTGTCTCTGGATCATATAAAAACATTTTTCAGTCACTTTCTTAATAAGAGAGTATCACACACAATTAGGAAAGTACCCAAGGTCAATTTTTAAAGGAAGAAACTTTACAAGCAACTCCAGCACTGAAATTACCAAGAGCCTTAAATCTACACAGTTCTGGTTGAAATCCTGACTATGTTGAGTAGTAAGTGGGGGGGGTGTGGGGGGCGATTATGAGAAAATTATACTAATCTCTATGTTCTACTGTATTCCAGTGCAAAATGGAGTTACTGGAGAATTTTCAGAGGCCAATCTTTTAATGTACATTGGTGTTTAGTCTGCATGTATGTCTGTATGAGGGTCTCAGATCTCCTGAAACAGGAGTTCAGACAGTTGTTAGCTGCTGTGTGGGTGCTGGGAATCAAACCCAAGTCCTTTAGAAGAGCAGTCACTATGTTTAATTGCTGAACCATCTCTCCAGCCCCCCAGAGGCCATTCTTAAGAATCAAAACCTCTGTTGAAAACACTTTTTCCTACACTTGCTAGTTTTTGTCTGTAAACTCCTAGAATGAGGCTTGGATAAAAGCAGAGAGACTGTTGTAAACATTTTGTTTCTGAGTTCCTAAATTGATAAGGAAGAAGTTCCCACAGCAACAATACCTCTCTCAGTTTGAGCCTTAAGATAATACCAGGCATCCAGGAGGAGGGCAATAAATGGTCTGCATGTGATAGAAACCTTAGACTCCTGATGTGTGTTTACTTGCTTTGGGGAGACAGTAACCTTCAGAGTTCCCTGCGAAGTAAGTTCCAGAGATACAACCCAAGCTTTATCAAAGAGGCTGGTCCATCTGGATGGCACACATCAGTTTATTTTCTGAGAGGAGATTAACATGTTTAGAGACAGATATTCTACTTGGGATTATAGAAGGAAAGAGTTATCATTGAATAGTCTAATGTCCAGATCTCCTTGTCCAGGGTCCACTTTTAGAAGCATTCTGAAACACAGCCCTTCTTACATTACTTTTGAAGAAACACATTCTTTAAAAGGAGCTGCATTTGACTTGCATAGCCAGCATCTCCCAATGTAAAATTGACATGTCTTTGAATTATTTACCTATGTTCTCAGTTTCACAATGATCTGAAGCTACCCACCCTGGGGACCCATCCTTAATATTATACTTCATTACTCCAAAGAAGTCCCCAGGGAGGAATAGCTGCCATCAAACCCTCAAAGTGCCTGTCCCTCAGCCTGACAAGCAGCAAGAACTTAACACACAACAAGAATCAATCAGCACATGGTAGGGGATGTAATTTTTTTTGAACTACTGACTAATGCTCACTGGTCTGTTTATTTTTACAAAAATGTTGTTGTTTGTCCTGCTAGCTATCCAGGGGTTTATTGTTAACTTCTCATTTTGGAGAAAATGGCTGGCATTCTTAGATCATTTTCCTTAAATCTGTCTCAGTTAGCTTGGAATGGCAGTATGCACCAGTTCTCATAGCACTGGGGAGGGGAGTGATGAGCACTGTGAGTTCTAAGCCAGCCTGTAATACCTGGGATGATCCTGCCAATCAGGAAAGAAAAATAACAAAAGCTTAAAAGTCTGTGTATGAAAAAGTAACTGTGATTATTTGAATATGCTTGGCCCACAGAGTGGCATTATTAGGAGGTGTAGCCTTTGTTGGAGTATGTGTGGCCTTGTTGGAGAAAGTGTGTCACTGTGAGGGTGGGCTTTGAGACCCTTTTCCTAGCTGCTGGAAGAGAGTCTGCTCCTAGCTTCCTTTGGATGAAGATATAGAACTCTCAGGTCCTCCAGTGCTATGCCTGCCTGGATGCTGCCATGTTTCCTGTCTTGATGACAATGGATTGAACCACTGAACCTATAAGCCAGCCCCAATTAAATGTTGTTCTTTATAAGAGTTGCCTTGGTCATGGTGTCTCTTCTCAGCAATGGAAATAATAACTAATGCAGTAACTATTTCTCCATAGTATATTTTGTTTGTTTTGATAGTTTCAGATTACTTTTTATAAGTAATGCTTTACTAAACATATTTTTTAATTTCATTTGTATACTTGTACCTTTATCTGAACATTTTCTTTCAATTTCTACTTTAAAATATATTTAACTTGCAGGACTTTCTAAAACATACTCATCTAGGCAATGGCAAAGATATACAAAATGCAATATCATGTGGTATATTATTTGGAAGTCTGGAACAATGTCCATTCCTCTGTTGAAGTACATCTGGGTTCGTTCCACCTTCTGACTATTATAAGATGGCGACTACAAAGAGAATTGAGCAATTAGACAACAAAAGGAAGTCAAAAGGATACGAATAGGAAAGGAAGAAATCAAACAGTCACTATTTGCAGATGATATGATAATATACTTAAGAGACTCCAAAATTTCCACCAGAGAACTCCTAAGCCTGATAAACAACTTCAGCAAAGTGGCTGGATATAAAATTAACTCAAACTAATCAGTAGTTTGATTATTTCCTATAATCAAAGGATAACAGGCTAAGAAAGGTATTAAATATCTTGGTGTGACTCTAACCAAGCAAGTGAAAGACCTATACAACAAGAACTTCAAATCTCTGAAGAATGAAATTGAAGATCTCAGAAGATGGAAAGATCTCCCATGCTCCTGGATTGGCAGAATTATTATAGTAAAAATGGTCATCTTACCGAAAACAATCTACAGATTCAATGCAATCCCCATCAAAATTCCAACTCAATTCTTCATAGAGTTAGAAAGAGCAATTTGAAAATCTATTTGGAATAACAAAAATCCCAGGCTAGCAAAAACTATTCTCAACATTAAAAAATCTTCTGGGAGAATCACCATCCCTGACCTCAAGCTGTATTACAGAACAATAGTGATAAAAACTGCATATTTTTGGTTCAGAGACAGGCAGGAAGAACAATGGTATAGAATTGAGGACCCATAAATGAATCCACACAACTATGGTCACTTGAGCTTTGAAAAAGGAGCTAAAACATCCAGTGGAAAAAATACAGCAGTTTCAACAAATGGTGCTGGTTCAACTGGCAGTCAGCATGTAGAATCATGCAAATCAATCCATTCTTACCTCCTTGTACAAAGCTCAAGTCCACGTGGATTAGGGCCTCCACATGAATACAGGTACACTGAAACTAATAGAAGAGAATGTGTGGAATAGCCTCAAACACATGGGCACAGGGGGAATTTTCCTGAACGGAACACTAATGGCTTATGCTCTGAGATCAAGAACCGACAAATGGGACCTGATGAAACTGCAAAGTTTCTGTAAGGCAAAGGACACTGTCAATAGGAAAAAATGGAAACCAACAGACTGGGAAAAGATCTTTACCAATCCTACATCCAATATACACAAAGAACTCAAGAAGGTAAACCACAGAGAACTGAATAACCCTATTTAAAAATGGGGTCCAGAGTTGAAGAATTTTCAGCTGAGGAATATCTAAAGAAATGTTCAACTTCCTTAGTCATCAGGGAAATGCAAATCAAAACCCTAATATTCCACCTCACATCAGTTAGAATGGCTAAGATGAAAAACTCCAAGATACTTTATTGTTTGTGACTATTGTGAACAGTTTCATTTCCCTAATTTCTTTCTCAGCCTGTTTATCCTTTGAGTATAGGAAGACTACTGATTTATTTGAGTTAATTTTATATCCATCCACTTGGCTGAAGTTGTTTATCAGCTGGAGAAGTTCTCTGGTGAAGTTTTTGGAGTCACTAAAGTATACTATCATATCATCTGCAAATAATGATATTTTGACTACCTCCTTTCCAATTTGTATCCCTTTGACCTCCTTTTGTTGTCTAATTGCTCTAGCTAGAACTTCAAGTACTATATTGAATAAATAATGGAGAGAGAGGACAACCTTCTCTAGACTCTGATTTTAGTGGGATTGCTTCAAGTTTCTCTCCATTTAGTTTGATGTTGGCTACTGGATTGCTGTATATTGCTTTTACTATGTTTAGGTATGGGCCTTGAATTCCTGATACACAAGATTCAATTCACAGACCATCTGAAACCTAAGAAGAAGGAAGACCAAAATATGGATGCTTCAGTGCTTTTTAGAAGGGTAAACAAAATATTCACAGAAGGAAATATGGAGACCAAGTGTGGAGTAGAGACTGTAGGAAACACCATCCAGAGACCACCCCACCTGGGGCTCTATCCCATATAGAGCCACTAAATCAGGACATCATTGTGGATGGCAGGAAGTGTTTGCTGATGGAAGCCTGATATGGCTGTCTCCTGAGAGGCTCTGCCAGAGCCTGACAAATACAGAGGCAGAAGCTTGCAGCCAACCATTGGATTGAGCTGGTGGCTCCCCGATGGAGGAGTTAGAGAATGGACTTAAGGAGCTGAAGTTGTTTGCAGCCCCATGGAGGGAGCAACAGTGTCAACAGACCAGACCCTTCGGAGCTCCCAGGGACTGGACCTCCAATCAAAGAATACACATGGAGGGACCCATGGCACTGGCCACATATGTGGCAGAGGATGGCCTTGTTAGACATCAGTGGGAAGAGAGGCCCTTGGGCCTGAGGGTTTTCGATGCCCCAGTGTAGGGGAATGCCAGGGTGAGACTATAGGAGTGGGTGGGGGGGGAGCACCCTCATAGAGGCAGGGGAAGGGGGAATAGGATAGGGGTTTTCTGAAGGGGAGACCTGAAAAAGGGAAAAGACTTGAAATGTAAATAAATAAAATATCCAATCCAAAAGAAAGAAAGAAAGAAAGAAAGAAAGAAAGAAAGAAAGAAGGAAGGAAGGAAGGAAGGAAAGAAAGAGAAAGAAAGAAAGAAAGAAAGAAAGAAAGAAGGAAGGAAGGAAGGAAGGAAGGAAGGAAGGAAGGAAGGAAGGAAGAAAGGAAAGGGAAAAGAAAAACAGGTGACAGCAGATGCTGGTGAGGATGTTGAGAAAGAGAAACACTCCTCCATTGTTGGTGGGATTGCAAGCTGGTACAGACACTCTAGAAATCAGTCTGGTGGTTCCTCAGAAAATTGGACATACCTGAGGACCCAGCTATATCATTCCTAGGCATATGCCCAAAAGATGTTCCAACATATAACAAGGACACATGCTCTACTATGTTCATAGAAGCCTTATTTATAATAGCCAGAAGCTAGAAAGAACCCAGATGTCTTTCAACAGAGGAATGGATTCAGAAAATCTATTACATTTACACAATGAAATACTACCCAGCTTTTAAAAACAATGAATTCATGAAATTCTTAGCCAAGTGGATGAAACTAGAAAATATCCTAGTGAAGTAACCCAATCACAAAAGAATATACATGATATACACTCGCTGATAAGTGGGTATTAGCCCAAAAGCTTGGAATACCCAAGATAGAATTCACAGACCATATGAAGCTCAAGAAGAAGGAAGATCAAAGTGTAGTTGCTTCAGTCCTTCTTAGAAGGGGAACAAAATACTCCTGGGAGCAAATATGGAGACAAAGTGTGGCGCAGAGACTGAAGGAAAAGTCCTCCAGAGACTGCCCCACCTGGGAATCCATCCCATAGACAGTCAGCAAATGCAGACACTATCATGGATGCCAACAAGTGCTTGCTGACAGGAGCCTGATATAGCTGCCTCCTAAGAGGCTTTCCAGAGCCTAACAAATACAGAGGCAGATGCTCACAGCCAACCATTGGATTGAGTCCGGGATCACAATGGAAGAGTTAAAGAACTGAAGGAGCTGAAGGGGTTTGCAACCCCATAGGAAGAACAACAATTTCAACCCTCCAGACACCCCCCCCCAGAGCTCCCTGGGACTAAACCACCAACCAAGGAGTACACATGAAAGTGACCCATGGCTCCAGCCACATATGTAGCAGAGGATGGCCTTATCTGGCATCAATGAGAGGAGAGGTCCTTGATGCCCCAGTGTAGAGGAATGTGGGGGCAGGGAGGCATGAGTGGGTGGAGCAACACCCTCATAGAAGCAGGGGGAGGGGGATGGGATAGGGGATTTCCAGGGTTTGGAAAGGGCAGCCAGGAAAGGGGATAACATTTGAAATGTAAATTAAGAAAATATCCAATAAAAAAAAAAAAGAAAAAATACCTGACCTATGGTTCACCTTTATACTTGAATAAATAATATTTTTTGCTTGTATATTAACTAATGTTGGGCCTGATTTAGTTCATGCCTTCTGTTCTGGAAAAAAATGAATTAAAACAACAGGAAGAAAAAACAATGCTTATATTAGTCATTCTATTGTAAAAGTACAATTATAATAATGAACTATTGTGATTTCCAGAAAACACTAAATACAATTTCTGGGCAAAAGCTTTATGAACACATAAACACCTCTGTTGCTTCAGAGGTTTTAAGTTTGGTCTGAAATAAGAAGCTGTTAAACATTCTATTCAAATATGCTGTGCCTAGAAATATGTCAAAATCATTCAGATTAAGACTTCAGTTATTCCAGAGAGCCAACTAACCCTATTAAAAAATGGAGTACAAAGCTATACAAAGCATTTTCACCTGAAGAAATTCGGATGGCTGAGAAACACCTTAAAAACGTTCAACATCATTAGTCATTAGAGAAATGCAAATCAAAACAACCCTGAGATTTCACCTCACACCAGTCAGAATGGCTAAGATTAAAAACTCAGGAAACAACAGGTGTTGGTGAGGATGTGGATAAAGAGGAACACTCCTCCACTGTTGGTGGGATTGTAAGCTGGTACAACCACTCTGGAAATCAGTCTGGCAGTTCCTCAGAAAACTGAGCATGACACTTCCAGAGGAACCTGCTATACCACTCGTGGGCATATACCCAGAGGATTCCCCGGCATCCACATGCTCCACTATGTTCATAGCAGCCTTATTTATAATAGCCAGAAGCTGGAAAGAACCCAGATGTCCCTCAATGGAGGAATGGATACAGAAAATCTGGTATATCTACACAATAGAATACTACTCAGCAATTAAAAGCAATGAATTCATGAAATTCTTAGGCAAATGGTTGGAACTGGAAAATATCATCCTAAGTGAGTTAACTCATTCACAAAAGAACACACATGGAATGCAGTCACTGATAAGTGGATATTAGCCCAGAAGCTCTGAATACCCAAGACACAATTCACATATCAAATCATTCCCAGAAGAAGGAAGGAGAGGGCCCTGGTCCTGGAAAGGCTTGATGCAGCATTGTAGGGGATTGCCAGGACAGAGAAGTAGGAGGGGGTTGATTGAGGAACAGGCAGAGGGAAGAGGGCTTATGGGACTTATGGGGAGGGGGAGAACCGGGAAAGGGAAAATCATTTGGAATGTAAACAAAGAATATAGAAAATTAAATAAAAAAGACTTCAGTTATAAGTCAGGACAAGATGCCAAAAGAAGGGATAGGCCACACAAATGTGCATATACATATATATGTACACATATACATATATATACATAAATATATATATATATATATTTCCATAAAACAAGTATTGACAACATGTGCTTAACAAGATGTCTGACATTACAATTCCAAGAAACTTAAAATCTCCTATAAAACTAAATTGTTATTAATCATAAATTTGACTACTATAGTTTGTGAAGGCATATATGATTCATGAGATTAGGGTTTTTTCCTTATTCAGTTCACATCCTGCTCACTGACCCCCTCCCACAATCATCCTCCCTCCCCTCACCCCTTCTCCTCTGAAGGCGTTGGTGCTACCCCGGGTATCTCCCTCCTCAGCACTTTATGTCATAAGATTAGTTTTCGGTGAAAATTTTTCAAAGGAATTTCAATATGCATTCTTCAGTAACTTACTAGAGACCATTTGGATATCATTGAAGATGGAAATAATGTTTTAGAACATCAAATCTCAGTACTTTATCCACCAGAGAAAACTTCCAACTAATTCTTTGACCACAATTAGGTTCAAGGTAAGGTTAAAAGAAATGAATATAAACAAAGTGAAGGGGAAATCTTGATTACCCTTTTACAATTTTATCCAAGATAATCTATAATTTATTAGGGCAATGGCTAAATTTGCTCCAGTTTTCAGATTTTGTGAAGGCCAAGATTTTCTTGTACTTGCTTTGTAGTCACATAGCACTAGAATATAAACCTATCTTTAAAAGAAAAGTAACACTAGAGGATAATGAAATGGAGAAGATATAACAAATAGGAAATCAAATATATGCTACTTATTCTTAGGAAGTCATCAAACTAACAAAATATTCAAGTATGGGCTAGCAAAAGGACAAAAGCTTGGGGAAAGTAGCCAAAGAAATGTCATTTATCCTTAAAGACCGGATCATAATTTGTAGCAAAAAGGGCTGAGAATAAACAAGTAAGAGAAATACCATGAGAAATACTTTGAAGTGATATGAAAATTTTTCCCCATGAAAATTTGTGTATTTTTCAAGCCCCTTCACTTGTCACATGTCAGCAGTTTTATAAGAAAGAAAAAGATGAGAGAAGGAAGGAAAGAAAGAAAGAAAGAAAGAAAGAAAGAAAGAAAGAAAGAAAGAAAGAGGAAAAGGGGAGGGGAGGAGAGGGGAGAAGAGAAGAGAAGGGAAGGGAAGGGAAGGGAAGGGAAGGGAAGAGAAGAGAAGAGAAGAGAAGAGAAGAGAAGAGAAGAGAAGAGAAGAGAAGAGAAGAGAAGAGAAGAGAAGAGAAGAAGAGAAATACCATTTCACCAAACATTTGTCAAGACTCAGGAAGACATAATGTTTTGCCTGATAGTTAGAGACTGGGATAAAAGAGACAGACTCTTTAAGACATTATTTGGGAATAGGCTGGGCGGCTGAAGCCTACATTGTGATTATGCAGGAACGGATTTTGTTCTGTCATGTTAATTATGTTTCAACAGGTAAGAGTTAAGACTAACCTCAATTAATTTAGTGAGAGTAAAATGACCCTACAATTGATTGGAGCCACCAGATATTGAATAAAAACATTTACTTAAGGACAATAAGGCAGAAGGATCTTAAATTCTAGGACAGACTGGGCTAGAGAGTGAGACCTGTCTCAAAAACCTAAACACACACACACACACACACACACACACACACACACACACAGATACACATACACACGGCATAGCTTCATGAAAAACTGGCAGTTACCTTTTAACTGTTCCCATATAATATCTGAAACATATCCTTCAGGATTAGCATGTGGATATTTTTAATCATGATAAAGCAATACAAAATAGTAAAGGCTCGTTTACTAATCTCTAATGACCAATTAACTAACATAATACAAATGTTTTCTCAGGTTAGAGCAAAAAGATACAATTCAAATTATTAGGGAAAAAACAACAACAAATCTTATGTTTTGGACAGGGCCCTAATACTTTCTGCTCCAAATCTCAAATAATGACAAAATGAAAATTTAGATTCAATGAACCAAATATTAAAAATAGATTAAATTCAGCTATCTTCAGGTCACCAAAGGTCATAGATACTATGATATTTAAAGATCTAAGTCAATGATAAAAGAAGTGATTGCCCAGGAGGCAGAATTATTTAGGGCACGTTGGTACCAACTGAGCACAGCTGTGAAAGAGGAATGCCGGTGTTTCCAGTTTCCCTGAACCTATTACGCCGCTCAATATCACGTCCCGGTGTGTTGTTTGCTTTTTTGATAGCCAAACAAGACAGACTGATTGATTGAGTCACTCTCTGGTATTCGTGCTTCCAACAAATATTTATTGAAGGATTCATAATCTCAAGCGCTGGGCTATAGGATTTTTCCTCACATCACTTAATTGAAATTCCACCCGTATACTCAGGTTATAATGAGGATTAAGTCGGCTAATATTTACATGGTGTTTAAAAGAGTCCATGGCACATAGTAAGTACTATATAAATACGTGTTAATAAGTGATGCTGGAGTTTACTGTAATGTGCTCCTTGTATAAGGTTGCTGTAGAACTTCTCTTGCAAAGGTTTTTATCAGCATAAGAGATCACAGGCACCCTGAAACATTTGATAGAAACTGTGCATAAGAAACAAATATAAATATATGCCCATATTAAAATCACCTGTTAGCAAATTTCCCTGGTAAAATAACAATCTCGTAGGACTGGCACAGAGGTCTATCTCATCTTTAAGCATTTATTTTCATGTATTTATGGAATCCTAGACCAGATTCTAAATTCTGTTTTAAATAACTCATTTACAAATCACATGACATTACTGTCTTCTAGGTCCTACCCAGGTCCAGGAACCATGCTAACCTTTAATATCTGCCCTCATCCACTGCCCTAAATGAATACATTATACAGGAAGACATCAGCAAGTTGCGGACGGCATGGAAGAGTTAATTACCATTCAAGGTGAGATATTGATCGATTCAGGACAAGATGATTCAGGGTTGTGATGGGATCATTTTGAAAGGTGCCTTCGAATTGCAAACCTCTTAAGAAATATAGCCACTCATAAGAACATTAAAAAATGTGTGTCTCTTCCCTTATCAACGTCCTAATTAAATCTGGGAAACAATGGAGAAACTTTTCCATCTTGAGGAAAAAGACCCACCCCTGGCCACCCATACTCCAAGCGGAGAGCAGGATGCTGTGCTCCTTCTCTCACAGTGCTCTTTATCCTGCCTCTAACATCAGACAGGAGGGGAATAGATCGAGGCTTCATGCCGATGCTTACAAACAGATCCTGCCGACGGTGGTGTCCTCCTTAGCTGAGCACTTGTAGGGCCCCTCACACTGCATGAGAGCTGCTGGAGGTAGAGTCGATAAACGGAGAAACCACAATATGTTTTCATGCAAATGCTCACAGTAGACTCAGCAGGCTTGATGTCTGGGCCTTCTGCAGAGTTCAGCTAAGCCTTTCTATCAATCATGATGATCTGGTGCCCCCTTCTGGCCTCTGTGCAGCAGTGTACTTTAGCTCCATCAAGAAACTAAAGGCTTTTTTTTTTTTTTTTTTTTTTTTTTTTTTTTTGAGCCAGAGTCTAGGATGAAATCATCAGAAACCTACCTGCGAGAGAAACCTAGCTTTGGCTGAGCTTACAATAACTATTCTAATTCTCCAAGGCAAAGCAAAACTTGCCAGACTGACTGCCTGCTCTTAGACTCGGTGTACTTAGGGGATGTAATTTTGCTTTATGTATTTTTAAACATTCCCCATGGAGATATAGTACTCGTCATCTCTTTACAGTTGAAATGAGTAACCTGCCTAGTCTCTGTTCAGGAGAGTCAGGCAATTGACTCAGGAGACCCATTCTGTAAGACTCAAAAGACTTAGAACATTGCGCAGATAAAGTCTGTATCGGGGATGCAAGTTAAACAATATGACCGCCCACGATCACAAAACTATGATTTCAAGTTATTCACTCACCCTTACCCAAGCTTCACATGCTTTTTAACTAAAGAGCCACAAGCCGTACGTAGTTGCAGAAAGCTTCCGGTACTCCTCAGCGATTTCTTTCTACAACTAAAGTCCCTATCACTGTGGCACCTCTCTCTCTGATGTGACGTTTCAGGAGACAGTATTATCTGATCCTTGTGACAGCATATACAAGAGCTCCTAGCTTGTGTGCTGGAAGGGTTGGGTAAGTAGATGTAACAGGTTACTGAGACGTGGATGTAGTGGAGCAGGTGGGCTCTGGGTTTCTACGGCAACTCTAAGGATGCCAGTTCCTAAAAGAGCAAGATAACAAATTGAAGGTCAGAGCATGAAGAGCCAAAGAAGACGCTCATGGGCTTGAGGAAGGTGACAATGGAGAGAATCTGGGCATGGCTTTCAGACATTAGTGTCAACTCTTAACACCATAGCTAGCACAGAGAAGTCACGAGCCACATAGGAAAGTGTACGAGACACCTTAGTTTCTCCTTTACCAGTTCGTCAGAATTCTGAAACTCAGGGTCCTTCGCGATTGGAATATGTATCTGATTCTTACTTTTCATTCTAACTTTTTATTGACTCTGTGATTTTCACATCATACACCCCAATCTTACTCATCTCCACATCCCTCATATCTGCCTTCTCCTCAGGCAACTTCTGCCCAAAGAAAATAAAAAGAAGAAGAAATAAAAACATCTCACCATGGAATCTGTAGTGTGTCACGGCGTGCCATACAGTATAATACCCTTTGAACCCAAAAGCTTTATTCACCAGTGTTCATTGCAATGAGTCATTGGTCTGTTAGGAAACCTCTGGCTTCTGCTACACTATCAGTACTTGATCCTCACTGGGAGTCCTCTTGGATATCCTGTTCGTGCCCTGCGTCATTACTTTTGAGTGGAAAAAAAAGGGGGGGCTGAAACCACTTCTAAGACAAATAAAAAAATCAACATTGAGATTTTTTTAAAAAAATCAAATCAAGGATATTGTTATCTTTAGAAGCAACTCAATTTGTATCCAGTGAATATTTTCATTAGAATTGAATGGGGTAAGGAAGAGCTCTAATAAGGTTTCTAACTATGAGGACTTGCATCCTGGTAAGTACCATGGAAATCAACTGTCTGGACCTTTAATGAAAGACCAGAATGCACAGAACGCTGAGGACACTGAACATTATGAAAATCAGAGCTTATAAGTCAAAGGCACCGTACTAAAATGCTCTTATTGTCCCTGAATATCATCTGTTGGGCAATATCTAGTGAAATTATCTACGTAAGTGACAACTTGATAAATAGTCATTTCCAGTGGTGCAGAGAGGTGACATTTCGTCATGCATAAGTATTCTCTGTGGCAGATGAGAAGAGCTGGATCAGAAATCGATTGACACTGAAGTCACGGACTGGAATTCTCTATCATGTCCAGGATCGTTGCATTGGTTGGAGGTGTTTGGTGAGTGTGTTTACTTCTCTGCGTGGTCTAACTGGCTTTTTTTTCCCCTCTCCCCAATGCCTGTCATGGTATTTGATGTAGAACAGGAGTTCTTGAATCTAGCTGAGTGTTCCTTTTAAGGCCATTTTGCTCTCTGGCTTCATAGAACAGTAAAAAGCCTGTGAGTTCTGATCTTTCACAGTCAAATAATTTTTAAATGAGTGAAAACAGGGCCTGATATGGAAAGCACTGTGTTTTCATTGTGTCAAATCTAATAACGCTGTCTTATTTTAAAGGAAGGGAGTCTGGACCATGTCCACAGCAAGCTTATAATCAGAGTCTGTTTTGTACTCTCCCAAAGAGACCCAAAAATTTTTCTTTGTGAAATGAAAAAGCAAAAAAAAAATATGAAGCAGTGAAAATAAGGGATTCCCATATTAAGAATAAAAACATGCCAACCTAAATCTTGGGATTTAACAATGATTTTAAAGCAATTTCCCAACCCCTTCTGACACAACTAAAGAAAATATAGGATTGCAAGGTCCAATGCCATTTCCCTCCAAAAGATGCAGGTTGAAATAGGCACAGAAAAATGGAATGTGTGCCTACGGAGATGTCTCGGTGGTGAAGAGCACTTGATACTCTTGCAGAGGACTGAGGTTCTTAGCACCCACGAGGCCGCTAACACCTGCCTTCAACTGCAGCCCATGGGTCTGCTTCCCTTTTCTGACCTTCTTGGCAACCAGGCACACATGTGGTGCACATACATGCATGTACTCACGCATTCATATAAAATTAAATTACATATAAAATAAAATTATAAATGAAAGCAAGGAAGGCAGGTAGGAAGGAAGGAAGAAGGAAGGAAGGAAGGAAGGAAGGAAGGAAGGAAGGAAAGAGAAAGAAAGAAAGAAAGAAAGAAAGAAAGAAAGGAAGGAAGGAAGAAAGGAAGGAAAGGAAGAAAGGAAAGAAGGAAGAAAGAAAGAAAGAAAGAAAGAAAGAAAGAAAGAAAGAAAGAAAGACAGGAAGGAAGGAAGGAAGGAAGGAAGGAAGGAAGGAAGGAAGGAAGGAAGGAAGGAAGAAATGGAGGGAGGGAAGGAGAGAAGGAGGAAGGGAGGGAAGGAGGGAGGGAGGGAGGGAGGGAGGGAGGGAGGGAGGGAGGAAGAAGCCCCTTATTGGACCACAGCCGAAATATTTAGCTCATTTAGTCAGACAAGTGCTTTAAATTTATCCTATTTCTATTCTTACCACCTAATCAGAACAGAGACACTCCAAGATGTAGATTGAGAAGGACATTGTAGTCCTATCTGGAACAGCGATTCTCTTCTGACATCAGATCAATATGAAAGGAGATCATAATGATTCTATGACTTCACGTCCCCTCCCTGGCCCTTTGTAACCAGCAGGAAACGTAGCTCACCTGTCTTAGGAGCAGACAGGAGGTGCACAGCCTTGAATTCTGAGGAGGCCTTAGAGCATCCCTAGAGATGTCCCTCTCTCTCATCTTTCCGAATGACCAACAGCCACGCGGTGCAGGCCTCTGAATTTCCAATGGCACTTTCTTGACTATGACACGTGCTTCTGGGAGCACAGATATTCTCAGGAAGAATAACAACTATAAAGTCATTTTTACTTGATTCTATTTTTTGGCTTCCTGCTCTTGAATGCTTGGGCCAAACCAGCCATTCGTTGCCCCGTGCAAAGGAAAAAGGCATCTGCAAGATTGATGGCTTCCCTGTCTCGCTGCCCGCCCTGTGCTAAATTAATAAGAAGAAAAGAAACTTTAGGTCATTAAAATTCCTCATGCAGCTACAGTTTCTTCCCGCTCTCCACTTCACACATCTTACTGCCGACAAACAATGGTGGGCTCTAAGTTTCCAGTTTCCCTTCTTCGGGAGGTCTAGTGAATCGGTCTACGGCCTGGGCACTTTCTTCTCCTTGGGCAATTTACACAGTTCCAGGGATACGACAAATATCATTTGGGAGCTGCACACCATCACCCACACATTAGCTTGTCACCTTGAGTAATAAAGATCACAAACTCCATTTCATTTTTTTTTCCTTCCCCATGTTGCCTGATGATATAAAAGGACGTCGCATCCCTTTGGTCTGTAACTTGTGTGCTTGTGAAATACCCTTGCACAAACAACCTGATGAAGTCAAGAAAGCTGGATGACAATTTTTTTAAAAAAATACTCAAGTCTATTTCCCCATAAATATTCATGTCTATAAACATAAAAGTGTTAAATGGAGTGAAATCTCCACAATTGTACAAATAGGAAACAGTCAAAGCGTGCATGCTCCGAGTTGGGTAGGGATGTCTCTGCTGGTGCCTGTGTTTAAAAGCAGTGACCCAAAGAACATAGGTAGGTATGGCATTCTGAGAGCTTTGAATACGGACGAAGATATCAAAAAGCACCACATTGGTCATACTTAATTAGAAAAATGACTATCTGCTCGTGCAGAACTCTTCTTCATTTGCATGACGTTTGTGATATGCAAGCTGTATTTATTTATGCCCGCATTTTAATAATCTGCTTTCTGGTGAATGAATCAGTAGTCAGTGCTACAAGCACTTCTCTAAACTTTAGGAAGGGAAGAGCATGGGAAGTGATAGCAGGTTTTTGTCTGGATTTCTGAGGGGCAAATTTCTGGAGACGTAATAAAATCTTCTGGGGAAGGGGCATCAGCCTTTCTTGGGACTGTTCACCCACATTACCCTCTGGGGAGCAATCTTTAATAAATGGGATTGCACGGATGTTTTCGAGGGCAAGATAAAATACCTGGGCTTTTGCTCTGAGATAAAACAGTAAACAGTGAGGGGGTTTTGTTTGTTTGATTGATTGATGATTGATTAACTGATTGGTTGGTTGGTTGATTGATTTTTTTTCACTCCTATAGATTGAACCGAGAACCTCACACATACTAGTCAATTGCTGTACCACTGCATAATATTTCTAGACAAGTAACCTATTTTTGATACATAATCCAAGGGACTCAGACCTCTAAACTTCACCAACCTGCATGGTTTCTAAGAACTTCTGTTCTGAGGTTAGTATGGCTGTTGTTATGTCGTTACTACGGTTGGGGGCAGGGTGGGTAGAGAACAGGCTGGGGTAAGACTACAGTGAGAAAGAAGAGGTATTGTCTTGTCATTAGAGCTGGTGAGTAGCAATGGTAAAATCAAGCAGGTCATGAAGAGGAAAAGATTAGAGAACAGAAAATAAAATCAACAAATCCTGATTTGTTTGTTTGTTTGTAGAGAGAATATGGACATAAAAGACCTTTCTTCATAGAAGTGCCTCACATTTTAATACCCATGAACTTATAACAAATTCAATCTGCAATTTCCTTAATATTGTCAACAGCAGTTGACTGTGGGTAACCAAAATTGGACATCAAAGCTGAAACTCAGGTGGCACTGTGGGATGTGCATTTACATGTTTTTCTAAATTCCTAAAGAGGACAGCTTCCAGTTCACTATAACGCTAACTATATAAATTACTTCATTTATTATTACTAGATAGAAGGGAGAAAGAGTATTTTTGCTGGCCTGCAAGATGGTCCAGGAGGTAAGGTATTTGACACAAAATCCTAATAACCTATGTTAGACCGTGGAAAGATGGAAGAAAAGAATAGACTTCCCCAAGTTTACACTGACCTCCACAAATGTGCCAGTGCACACACATGGACCTGAGATCACACATTCACACATATCACACACACACACACACACACACACACACACACACACATACACAAACACAGACATACTCACACTCACAAACACAACAAAATTTCAAAGTATTTCTGCTTCTAAAAGAATACGAATAAGAGTATTACATAAATAAAAAGTAATGAATAAACCAAGGAAAGCTGTCAAATTAAAGAAAAGCAAATTGCCTTTAATCCAGCACTCAGGAGGCAGAGTCAGGTGCATCTCTTAAGTTTGAGGCCAGCCTGGTCTACAGAGTGAGTTCCAGGACAGCCAGGGCTACACAGAGAAATACTGTATTGAAAGAAAGAAAAGAAAGAAAGAAAGAAAGGAGGGAGGGAGGGAGGGAGGGAGGGAGGGAAGAAGGAAGGAAGGAAGGAAGGAAGGAAGGAAGGAAGGAAGGAAGGAAGGAAGGAAAGGAAGAAAGGAAGGAAGAGCGAGGGAGGGAGGGAGGGAGGGAGGGAGGGAGGGAAGGAAGAAGGGAGAGAGGAGAGAGGGACAGAGGGAGGAGAGAGGGACAGAGGGAGGGAGGGAGGGAGGAAGGAAGGAAGGAAGGAAGGAAGGAAGGAAGGAAAAGAGTAAACTTATGAATTGAACATATTAAGAGTGACAGACTGAACATGTATATTCATTTCTCCCTATCTTTTTTTTTCCTTATTTCTTTAATTATCAGAATTTTTTTATTTTTAATTTCTATATTCTTTGTTTACATTCCAAAGGCTTTCCCCTTTCCCAGTTACCCCCCACCATATGTCCCATAATTCCTCTCCCCCCCCCATGCTATTCCCCACTCTTCCCCCCCCCCCACGATTTCTCTGTTCTGGGTCTACAATACTGGATCCAATCTTTACAGGCCCAGGGTCCTCTCCTTTTTTTCTTCTTGAGAGTCATTTGACTTGCTAATTGTGCCTTGAGTGTTTAGGGCTTCTGGGCTCATTAATATCCACTTATCAGTGATTGCATTTCGTGTGTATTCTTTTGTGATTGGGTTAGCTCACTTAGAATGATAGTTTCCAGATCTAACCATTTACCTACAAATTGCATGAATTCATTATTTTTAATTGCTGAGTAGTACTCCATTGTATAAATATACCACATTTTCTGTATCCATTCCTCTTTTGAGGGATATCTGGGCTCCTTCCAATTTCTGGCTATTATAAACAAGGCTGCTATAAACATAGTGGAGCATGTGTCTTTGTTGTATGCAGAGGAATCCTCTGGGTATATGCCCAGGAGTGGTATGCCAGGGTCCTCTGGGAGTGGCATGCCCAATTTTCTGAGGAACCGCCACACTGATTTCCAGAGTGGTTTTACCATTTTGCAATGCCACCAACAGTGGAGGAGTGTTCCTCTTTCTCCACATCCTCGCCAGCACTTGTTGTCTCTCGAGTTTTTAATCTTAGCCATTCTGACTGGAGTGAGGTGGAATCTCAGGGTTGTTTTGATTTGCATTTCCCTGATGACTAATGATGTTGAACATCTCTTAAGGTGTTTCTCAGCCATCCGAATTTCTTCTGGTGAAAATTCTTTGTTTAGCTCTGTACCCCATTTTTTGATAGGGTTATTTGGTTCTTTGGGGTCTAACTTCTTGAGTTCTTTGTATATATTGGATATTAGCCCTCTGTCGGATGTGGGGTTGGTGAAGATCATTTCCCACGTTGTTGGTTGCCGTTTTGTCCTTCTGACAGTGTCCTTTGCCTTACAGAAACTTTGTAATTTTATGAGGTCCCATTTGTCAATTCTTGATCTTAGAGCATAAGCTATTGGTGTTCTGTTCAGGAACTTTACCCCTGTGCCCATGTCCTCCAGGGTCTTCCCAAGTTTCTTTTCTAATAGTTTCAGTGTGTCTGGTTTTATGTGGAGGTCCTTGATCCACTTGGAGTTGATCTTAGTACAAGGAGATAAGAGTGGGTCAATTCGCATTCTTCTGCATGTTGACCTCCAGTTGAACCAGCACCATTTGTTGAAAAGGCTATCTTTTTTCCACCGGATGGTTGTGGCTCCTTTATCAAAGATCAAGTGACCATAAGTCTGTGGGTTCATTTCTGGGTCTTCAATCCTATTCCATTGATCTACCTGCCTGTTGCTGTACCAATACTATGCAGTTTTTAACACAATTGCTCTGTAGTACTGCTTGAGGTCAGGGATATTGATTCCCCCAGAAGTCCTTTTATTGCATTTCTCCCTATCTTATAAGCATGCCTCCCATTTTAGAAATTAGAAAATAAGAAAATTTAAAAATAAGAAAACATAAGCCACAAAGGGAAACAGATAGTCTATAATATCACAGATGCTATGAGTTTTGCTAAGTTTTATTAAAAAATAGAAAACAGAGCTGGAGAGATGGCTCAGCAGTTAAAAGCACTGGCTGCTCCTGAGTTCAATCACCCACATGGTGGCTCACAAGCACCTGCAAGGGGATCCGGTGCTCTCTTCTGGTGTTGGAGGAGAGCAATGGCATACTTGCATTCATAAAATAAAATCTTTTAAACAGAAAGAAGTGGGATTAACAGCAGCCTTAATAAAAAACAAGTTCTGAGTGTCCTGCCAGGGAAGATGTCACTGGTCCATACGCAGGGCCTCATAGACTCTGGAAAGACACACAGTTTGATTGCGAGAACTAAAAAGAGAAGGAACAATAGTAAGAGGGGAGTCATATAAAGAGCTAAAACCAGAGACGCTGGCTGAGGCTGCATGAAGGGTGAGAACTCCAGGCCTTTCCTAACAACCCGCATGCAGCCTAGAAGTTATCTCTCCTCCTCCCTTACCACTCTCCCATTCCTGACAAACATGGTGTTTACTCTCTGTAGAACGTGTATGCAAACCACCCAGAAGACCCAGAATTATACAACAGGCGTGAGGGGGTCCAAGGGTGGGGGTAATTGAATTCAGAACTGCCTGACAAATTCCAAAAGAACAGTAGCTCACAGCTGTCTCCTCCACTCCCCTTGCATAGAACAGAGGGACATAGATTCCATCACAGAACAGAATGTTAAGAGAATTCTTCCCCGAGAAACCATCGAATGATGCCAAAGAAAACACACTCCAAAACACTGAATGCTCCAGGAGAAAACTGTATTCCTTCTGCTTACCCTTCAGGAAGTCTCTTTTGCAAAATCCCAAGGCTGGGTAATTACAAGGAACAGAGTTTTGTTTCTCGTGGATCTGGAAGCCTGGGATCACTGGGAGTGGCAGGTTTGTCTATGTGATGAGAGCAGGTCTCTGCTTTTAAGAGAGTGTGTGTGCTGTTGCAACATCTTCTGAAGCATCTTCTGTGCTGGACCGTGAAGGATCAAGAGAACCAGTTGATGCATGAAGCCTTTCCATAGGGGCTTCCATCTCACAGAGGAGAGAACGAGGAGAGCTTGTGGCCTGATCACCCCCACCAGCCCTCCTGCTTGAACCCATCACACTGGCTGGCGAGGCCGTGTTCAACCTGGAAAAGCAGGTCACAAAGAGCCCCTGGGTTCTCAGCTCCCGATAGACTTCCCACTGCCTCATTCTTCTATAACTTTATAATCTTTATTATTATTTTATAACTAGACAATCAAGTGTGACAAATGTGTCAGAAAACTCTAATAGAAATGGCAATAAAAAAGAAATGTAGAAGAAATCAAGGGTCTAAGAGCACATTTAAATATTATTAGCATTTGCTGACAAATGAGATTGTGTCAATAAGTTTTAAAAAAAAAGCCCAGGATTTATTGTAAAGGAAATTTCTTAAAAATTAAAATCAAGGCAGATTAAAAAAAATTATCACTGAAAGAAACTGAGATTGAGATTTTGTGTTTCAAATATCATGCCTTCTTTGGGTTGTGTTCGGAGGCTAACAAATTAAATACTTTGGCTCTAGTTATCTCTAACAAATAAACATTCTGTCCTTTTTTGGGGGGTGGGGAATTCTGGTCCTTAGATTATACATCTGTGATTTGTTCTCTATTCCTCAGGCCTTCCTGCCCCTGAAATTCTTAAGAAAACATTCTGTACTTAGTTCTATGTCCCTGCCTTGCCACACGGATTATAAACTTCTGGCAAGCCGAAGTCAAATTTCTTTGCTTTAGACATAGTTTTCATAGCATTGGGACTGATAAAATATTTGAAGAAATCCTGTTTGAAAAGATATTTAAATCTTCCAAACATCTCTAAATCTTTTAAGATAGGGGAAAAAAAACCATGGAGGAGATGCTCACGTATTTTTTTTTTTATTTTCTATATTCTTTGTTTACATTCCAAAGGCTTTCCCCTTTCCCAGTTACCCCCCATCATATGTCCCATAATTCCTCTCCCCCCCATGCTATTCCCCACTCTTCCCCCCCCCCCACGATTTCTCTGTTCTGGGTCTACAATACTGGATCCAATCTTTACAGGCCCAGGGTCCTCTCCTTTTTTTCTTCTTGAGAGTCATTTGACTTGCTAATTGTGCCTTGAGTATTTAGGGCTTCTGGGCTCATTAATATCCACTTATCAGTGATTGCATTTCGTGTGTATTCTTTTGTGATTGGGTTAGCTCACTTAGGATGATAGTTTCCAGATCTAACCATTTACCTACAAATTGCATGAGTTCACGTATTAAACGTTTTAAATCCACTATAATCGTTAGAAATGAATCACTGTGTTTTGGGTTAAGTAACGATAGTATGTGAAGTGAAAGGAGACATCTCATTCCAAAGGTGGAAACGAGGAAAGCTTTGGAAGCTCTACCCCGCTCATCAAAATGGTGGTCATGCTCATTGAAGGTTAAGAGATGTTCTGGAATTTTCTAGTAGTGCACAGCAAACAGTAATCGGTGATCAGTCGTGTGCTGGACTGTGCCAGATGTGTTTGAAATGGAGAGCTGTGCGGAGGAACAAAACACAGCATCTCTCCTCGGAAAGCGCAAAGTATGGCAAGATCAGACTATAATCAAATGTAGCCGGCCCTCTCTTCTGAACACACAAGAATACATGTTTCAGGCTGGGGGGGGGGTGCGGGATGCATGCTTTAATCCCAGCAGAGGCAGGTGGATGTCTGTGAGTTTGAAGCCTGGTCTATAGAGCAAGTTCCAGTAAGCTCAGAACGACACAGAGACCCTGTCTGGGAAAACAAACAACAAAATGAACAGCAACAAAATGTCAACCGTATTGTTACTTTATGGAACCAGAAAGATTACTCAGTACTGACTACTCTTCCAGAGGATCTGGGTTCAATTCCCAGCACCCACGTGGCAGCTCACACCTGTCTGTAACTCCAATTCCAAGGGATCTGACACACTCACACAGACATACAGGCACATAAAATAAATTTAATAATAATAATAATAATAATAATAATAATAATGTACATGTTTCAATCTGGAGTAAAAAAAGCATGGATTGGAAGATGATTTCTAGGAGAAGCCAGCTTAAACACATCCTCAAAAAACAAGTTGGGACATCTAGAGAAAAAAAAATATTTTGAACTAAAGTAGTAAAGCCATTTTGGCTTTCCTGGGAATGCAAGGTTTGGGGTGATGGAGAAGACACTCGAGGCTGAAGCAGCAGTTCCAGGTTCACAGGAAGAGTTGGCCATCCTACTCTTATTAGAAATGCCTACTTGAAAAGTAAAAGAAAACATGGATATTTGGGGCCCCAATAGATTCCAACAGTCTGGGAGTACACAGGAAAGCCACAGCAGCCAAGAAAAAGCAGAAGCCAGACATCCAGGGGCGGGCAGTACATGCCATAGACGTTTGGAGTACGGTTCTGAAGAACCGTGAGTGGATTTTACTCACAGGAATGAAACGGTCAGCTTTGCATTTGGAAAGATCAGCTGACCATCTTGCGCTTACAACACACAAGTTAAAAAGCTAAGGGTGGGGATCCACCCTGTCTGCAAACACCAATCCTTCCCTGGGAGGTTCGGCCAGCAACTGATCAATGCAGATGTAGATCCTTGGAGCCAACCTTTAGACTGAAATCAGGTACCCGGGTGGGGGGCCTGGCGCAAGGACCGGAGGAGCCGAGAGGGATTGTAACACCGCAGGGAGAACAATGCTGGCTGGCCGGACCACCCAGTGCTCCAGGTGACTAGACCACCAACGAACAGGGAGGGATCTGTGGCTCCAGACACATATGTAACAGACCAAGGGCCTCCCCTCCCACTGATGCCAAACAAGGTCCTGTGGAGCTTTGATGCCCCAGCATAGGGGGATGCTGGTCCAGTGGGGTGGGAGACGATGGGCGGGTGGGGGAGCACCCTCATAGAGGCAAAGGAGAGGAAGGAGAGGGCAGATGTTGGATGGGGATTCTGTGGAAGGGTAACCTTGGGCAGTGGGAATATCATCTGAGATATAAATGAATGCAATAATCAATAAAAGTTTAAAAAGAAAAACTAAGGCGGGAAGAAAGTGAATTGGTTAGAGGGCTGCAATCTTTGTTTCTGAAGAAAAATGAGAACTTTGGCATTGGATACCTTGAGATTTGAGGATGCAGCACAATTATATTGAAACACATATGAAAGAATCATTACTGTTCTTATATCACTCACTTAATAGCTCAACAGACAGAACGCTCACTCATCAAGAATGAAAATACAAAACGAAATCCAGATTGTGAACAGAGAATTTCGGTGAGTGGAAGATGATAGAGGTATTGATAGATTATCCTAGCCACAGTAGAAGGTGGGTATTTCCAGTGAAGTTCTTGTGCCTGTGGTTGAGTGGAAAAGATGAAAGCAAATATTGGTAGTCATTAGTATCAAGTTCTACAGTGAGAAGACAACGATATTAACTAGTATTTAAATGATTAAAAGAGGAAGAAGAGCCCAAGGTTATAGCTAATAGGTGGGAGAAAGAAAATCTCCCATCCCCGCTACAGCCAAGGAACAAGGGCAGGGAAGTTTCAAGAAAGAAAGTGAGTGTATTACTTGGGGCTTGTCCTGGTTAGGTTTCTGTTTTTGTAAAGACACCAAGAGCAAAAGCAATTTAAGGAGGAAAGGGTTTATTTCAGCTTATAGTTGATAGTCCACCATGAAGGACAGTCAGGGTACAAACCTGAAAGAAGAAACCAAAGCCCACAGAGGAATTCTACTACTGGTTTGTTCCCCATGCCTTACTCAGTTTGCTTTTTTATACTATACATTAGCACCTGCCTCTGGAAGGAAGGCACATCCCACAGTGGACTGGGTCCCTCCACATTATTCATTAAGAAAATACCTGGCTGGAGACTTGACTCACTGATTAAGAGACCGTGTTGGCATTGCAGAGGACCTGGATTCGGTTCCCAGAACCCACATGATGAATTACAACCATCCTTAATTTTAGTTCCAGAGATCTTCTGGGCTCTTATGGTCTCCACGTGTACCAGGCACACACATAGCATGCGTACATATACACAAACAAAACAGCCATATGCATAATTTTTTAAATATTAAAAAAAAGAAAACATGTACTTCAGACTTGCCTACAGGCAGTCTAATGGAAGTGTTTTCTCCATTGGGGTATCTATTTCCAGATAACTCTAGCTTATACCAAGTTGAAAACAAGAAACAAGACTGGATCCTCCAGAAAAATAAAGATGTAGTTGGCATGTTGGTAATGGTTTTCTGAGAGTATAAAAGCTAATATGTTCCTCAGTATATCATCCTCAAGTTGCTGACCTTATAAAGTCTTTACTGTAAGACTAAAGACCTAAGAATCAAAAGGGAAACCCAAATAAGTCCGGGTACAAGGACACAGACCATCCAAGTTCAGTTGGCCAAAATCAATTTCTGCCTTTTTTTTCTACCCGTTTATTCTCTCTGGGCTCTCAGTGGATTTTGCGATACACATTCACACTGAGAAAGGGAATTCACTTAAGTCAGTCTCCAGATCAGATATCAATCTCATGCCTATGAACACAAATCCATTTCCCCCACGTGATTTGGTCAGTTTATGTTTCTTAGTAGTTATATTGTACAACAAACTCCTTGGGATGCTCACTAAAAACAAAACCGGAACTACAAGAGCTGCAATTAGCATGTTTTCTAGAGATTGAAGAGATTCAAGCATCAAATGGTTTCTTGTTTCAGAGTCTACAGTTGTGAAATAATTGTTCTCCTAAAACAAAGGCTTGCACCGCAGAGCAAGGTTTCTGTTCTGTTTTTCCCCTCCTAAGCCAGGACACTTCTTAGAGCATCCTTCATTTCTAGACTCAGTTTCCATCCTCCTTGAACTTGCAAACTGGATGGACTTTCCTGAACTGCACCTTGGTACTGAATGTATTATGGACACAAAGACCCCAAAGTCACATTGAATAGACTTTTTGGCCAGATAGTTTTCAGAAAGGTGAAAGTAATTACAAACTAAAGTAAAATGGGCAATATTCACAATGCCAACATTTCAAAGTTAGGTCTTTTCCCCTCGTGAGAGGGTCTTTGTGGGGTATGCTGATGAGGCTAAACACTTGCTCGAGGCCTTGACAAGGTCCCAACCATGACTGAATTCACAAAATTTAATATCTTTCTTAAATGTATGTTCTAAATTGTATAAGCCTCAGGCCCTAAAACATTTCAATCTACCTCTAAATATGGTATTAGGATGGATATAACTCTTTCTTGGTAATTTCAGCACAGACAAGGAAGAAATAGAGTTGGTTTTTCATCCTGAATGACTCTTGTCAGAAAGAACAAATGTTTTTACTCTGACCTTATACTAAAGAAGCCCTTAACTCTTTTCCCTCAAGCTTCCTATTTCCCATAGACACATCAGGAAGTAAGGTGATCAAATCAACATACTAAGTCCTAGAAGAGTAAGATAATAGAAAGCACTAGTTGCCATGGAAACCAGGACATCCTAAAGCATTTCATGCGCAAGCACACTGAGAAATACTTCATTTATATGGCTTTTAATGCTATCATTTGGTACTTTCCTCTTCCTAGGTCTACACCCTCACCTACTCTTTAAGGTTGACCTCCTGGATTATATAATTTAGTAATATCATTCACTGAGGGCAAGGGGCTACGACAGACACACTCTAGCAAAGGTTTTAAGGAAATCACTGGAACTGAATTCCCTCAGGGAAATCAATGTCTGTGCTTGTGGAAGAAACCTTGGGACAGGCATTCAGAACACTGGGAAGCAGCTTCCTCAGTGTATAATGAGCACTGTGGTTTCTCCTTCCAGTAAAAAATGCATATTTTCATTCTTTTGAATATGACTTCAGTATGTTCTTGGAAATCCATGCTTGGCCCTGAAATTTGATTAATCTCTAATCTTATGGACATCATGATATATAGTATATTGTATTCATCCATCATAATGGAGTGATAGCTAACAGCCCATTAAATAAACTGCCCCTTGTTGAAGAAAGGAATTCTTTCCTTCTAAAGAAGTGCCGTACAGCTCAAAAGCTAACAGACACTTAGGTATAGCCTATACTTTCAATTTTACTATCTAATAATATCTATTTTGCATTTAACTGTATTACTTCTATAATCTAAGTATGCCAGAAAAAAAGAAATCCTGGCCTAGGAATCCTTAAGAAATCTCAAATGCATACTGCTGGGAAACCCAAGAGGAGGAAGGTTTGAAAACCCAGTCTTTCTCAACAAATCTCCAGACAGGTGCATGGGGAAATCCATCATGACGTTTTTATGAGTGTTGGCAATGACAAATGAAACAGTTAGTGGCACTATGAACCAAACAAATTAGGTCTATTGTCACGATGAGAATGGCCCCTCACTGGTCTTTCAATCACCACCCTAAGGTCATGAATGAGCACAGAATGATCCATACCCTGGAATTAGCCAGTGCTCTAACAGGAAGCCTCTGAAAAGGCTTCTCCTCCATCACAAGAATGTCACATGTACCACACTGGTAATTCCTTGATTTCTATCCCTGTGGAATGTCCCGTTCCACTAGCTCCCAGCATGTTTATGGATCACAGAAATATGTGACAAGAACAGGGCATGGAAAGCCCTTTGCGCTGTGACTTTACCTCCACAGTCTTTAATATCAGGAACTTGTTCAGGACCTTCTAGGGATTCCGTTGTCTTTGGAACAGACAGATTAAAGAATGTTCACCGTTGTGCTTTGTATTTATGATTTTACACTCTGCAGTTCATCTTGATGAAGTGAAGATTCCTTTCATTATTAAAATGTATTTTCCAGGAGGGAGATGTAATTATTCTTGGAGCTTATACACTCACATTTATCTTTATACAAATGGGTGAAAACAACATATTAGTAGCTTCCAAGCGGAACTTCTTCTCCTTCAAATGCTCTCAAAGCCATTGACAAGAGAACACCAGAGGCAAAGAATAGAAAGTCATAAGCACTTGAAGTGAAGAAGAAGAAGAAGAAGAAGAAGAAGAAGAAGAAGAAGAAGAAGAAGAAGAAGAAGAAGAAGAAGAAGAAATGCTCTTTGGCAAAAGAGTTCTGAGACCATATCCCTTTTCCCCACCCCAATAAAACAAGAAAAAATAAGAAACTTTGTAGGAACAAAAAGCATCTAATGTGAAGCAATGGGCCTTAGGTAGGAATAAATTTGACATAGTGCAATCAAGGCATGACTGAGAGCCACAGGTGGGACTCTACTGCCTTGTTCAAATCGTGTGGGCATGCTCAATGTGTCATGTGAGAACATGAGGGCGGTGCTGGCATTTCACAAATAAAAGCCAGGGGTGCTAAATATCTAGTGCTATTCAAAACACTCCCACTCCAAGAAGGAATTTTCCAGGCCCAACACAAACATACCCTTTGAGTAACCCTGACAACAAATTGAATGATCGAGAAACTGACAGACTGCGCGACGACCGGGAACGCATTAGACAGGGTTCTGGGGCCACAGGGAGAGTTCAGTTTGTTATTAAGCATGTGGTTGGCGTCTAAATGCCTTTTAGGCAAAGAAATATTTTCCTAAGTCCTAGGGACAGGGAGCAGGGCGGCTTCACAGAGCACTGTCATCTACTTGGAGTCCTGATTCCAGGAGGGTCCCTTACACACTTGCCTTAAATTGGGCTCTCCGAAATTGCCACTCTGATCTCCAGTGATGATGGTGGATACTCTGCTGCTTCCTCCGTCTCCTCTCCACTTTCATACGGGCATCACACCCCAGTGTCTGGGGCTAGTTCTAAGCTCTTTCAAGAACGTCCCGTGCGTCGGCACAATTCACGAGTGAAGAGAGATCACAAGCTTCCTCCATTCCCTTGCAACACTTAGTGACAAGCTGCTAGGTCTCAGGCTGTGGCTTTCATCCCAGGTGATCAGTCCTACCTGAGCTGAGGGTGTGCAACTGATAAACTGTCCACAGTCCGATTCTACTTATCCTGGGTCCTGTTTGGTTTCCGCCCATACTATAGCATCCGACCTATCCCTGCATTCTAAGCCCACAACAAACCCATTGCTTCCGGGCAAGCTTTGCAAATGCCACCCTGTGCTACCTGGCGCCACACCCACACCTCACTGTGCTCATCTGCTGAATCACTAGAAGGAAAATAGGCTATTGTATCAAGAACGGTAATTTGAGACCCAAAGATGAGTGTGAAGTCTGATACAATAGTTTGCTAGCTGTGGAATTTTTTTCCAGTCTCTTACACCATAGCCTTCACTTCACAGTGTAATCATGACAATAGTGATGCAGCGGCGGCGGCAGCAGAGGAGGAGGAGGAGGAGGAGGAGGAGGAGGAGGAGGAGGAGACTTGATTCAGAACTCTGTGATAAGCAATGAGCAGGATGTAGATAGTCAAAGGTAGCTAATATCTATCATCTTTATAACTGTCAAATGCCTAGTAATGGCAAATGCCGTGTGGCAGGAAACTTGGGACAGAGTCAGTTCAAAATTAGAATGTAAAAGAAGCCACCCCACCCAACCCCCAACACACACACACACACACACACACACACACACACACACACACCAAAGCTGACTGCTGACAGGTAACAGCAAAGCGTTTAGTGTACAATTGCCGGAGAAAGTCAAGACTTGGCAAATAGCCAAAACGCAGTGGCTCTCAACCTGTGGGTCCCGACCCCCTCTGGAGTTGTATATTAGATATCCTGAGTGTCAGATATTTATTTACCTTACAGTTCATAACTCGGAAAACCACAGTTCTGAGCTAGCAACAAAACAATTTTATGATTAAGGGTCGGCGCTGTATTCAAAGGTTGCAGCCTTAAGGAAGGTTGAGAACCGGCGCTTTAAAGCGTCACAACCCTCACACAGGGAACCATTGAGTATCTAACTCTCTCTCTCTCTCTCTCTCTCTCTCTCTCTCTCTCTCTCTCTCTCTCTCTCTCTCTCTCTGCTTCCCAACCCTTTTTGGTAGTGTAGTATTTCTTAGAAAATCATTTCTTTTTCTGCTCCTATCCAACTCATCACTCGAGGGACATAAGCACCCAGAAATCCTGAGTGACACTTACATCTGTCACCAAACATGCGAGTCTATGACCTCACTAGCCTGCTTCCCAAACCTCTGCTCCATCCTCCTGTGTGTGTGTGTGTGTGTGTGTGTGTGTGTGTGTGTGTGCATTCCGGGCCCCTGTCATCAAAGGAATGAATGGGCTTCAGGCCAGGACTCTGAACCGAGTCCAGTGACTGAATTAATCAAGGAACAAAAGGCTGTGGCCCGGGAAAGGGTGGGTGCAGAGAATGAGGTAGAGGCTCTGAGGCATTCTTGGAATGCTAACAAGGTAGCGCAATGGGGGAGAGGGGGTTGGATGGAGAAGAGAGACTGGACGGAATAGGAAGAGTGGGACGGGGCAAAGCCAGCCTTCTCCTCGGTTATCCAGGCAGCCCCCGCGCGCTGCCCTCCATGGGAAGACCTCGCTTCAATTCCTACATTTGCTTTGGTGACAGAAGTCTCTGGGGCCACAGGAAATTTCATAAACCGCCCTCCTCCCAGCCCTCTCCCTCCTGTGGTCTTAACTGGTGTGGAGGAAGGAAAAAGACTCGATTAAAATTAGTTCCACTCTAGCCCACAGCTGCTTTGCTTCATAGAGATTCACGTTTGACAGGGCATTTGTGTTGCTTCCAGTTGCCCCAGGCTTTAACTAGGGGTGAAGGCGGGGGAGGAAAGAACCGAAGAGAGGATTGTTTGGGCGTGTCCCGATGTCACTTGTGGTAACAGGTGGCCCAGAGAACTGCTGACTTGAAGCTATGCCACAGCTGAGCCGAGAGAGCCTTGACTAATGTTGACCCCTGACAGCTTGGCTGAGATGTAGCTCAGGTACTCCCAGGGAACAGCTGTCTACTTTTTAATTAAGTGAAGAAGAGCAAACGAATTTAAAAAAACATAATAAAGTAGAATAGAAAGGAATGATTTACTTCTGTCCCATGTTATTGTTATAAACCATTTGCAAAAACACACTGGCCGAATCCCTTGATTCTCTGGAGGCTTTGCCCCGGCGCGGCTGGCTGGCCAGTGCTTCTCATGATCTAGGGTTCACCCAGGTCACCTACAGATGCGGGAAAGAAAGACCCAGATTCTGATGTGGAATGTTTGTGGTGAGCCGAGAGGCAGCATTGCAAGCTCCAGGTGATGGCAATTCTACAGGGCCAGGAGGATTCAGAACAGCAAGACTGTCAACCACGTGGCACTTCGGAACGCAAGCCCTGTACAAACAGTGTCAAGCCGTCAACCGGACAGAAATGGTCTATTAGTGGGGGGTGAAAGAAAACTACACGCTGATGAGATTTTAAAAGAAATGGAATGACTAAAGAAGTCATTAATATTAATGATTCAAAATTACTCTTGTGACCTCTCAGGCTTCTGATCATGCACCATGGGCTTCAAAGTACCCATTACAATTATATCATAAATGACTCCGTGTATGAATATTTCAATTTCTGAGACATTTAACTACAGCAAGGGTTTTTTTTTTATTCCTTCAACCAACAGAAGAAAAAAAATAAGAGAGTCTTTAAATTATTAAATCCTGCAATTTACTCGCAAAGTTGAAGAAAGGCTCTCCCTCCTCCTTTGGTAAAATGTTTAATTCAGAGGCATTATAAGTCAGGAGAAATTAAAGCAAAAGAAAAAAAAATCATGGGAATGCACTGCATAGAGAAAATGGGATGCAGGGGGAAAGAGCGAGGCTAACTCATCGCGTGTGCCATAGCTGATAGAAAGGGTGTTCGAGAATACTAAACTGCTGTTTTCTATTCTCCCCATAGCAGTTCCAACATCGCCTCTACAGAGGAGAACGTGAAAAGCCTTGGGGAGCGGGAGCAGGTCTGTCTGTACGTGATGGAAGGAGGGACCTGAGAGCCTGGCCCTGGGAACTCAGAGAGGAAGCAAGGGGTAAGAGCAGGCACTGCCCTGTTCTTCCCTTCAGCTAATGTGCGAAAGGACCTGTAAAAAGATGGCGCCCAAGCCCATCAGCATGCGCTGGCCCCATTTCTAACCAATGATTTAAAAAGTTGTCACCACATCAGCCTAGGAGTAGCGGGCTAGAAGGAGAGAAATGTTGTATGGGGACTGAACTGGTCATAGACAGGAGGCTCCAGCCTTCTTGGGTGGCCCTCGGCTTCTCAGAAGCACGGACAATAAGGAGACATTTCCACACACACTATGTTTTAACACTGCTTCCAGCTAGAGAAATGGATACTGCGGAGGAGGAAGAGCACACACATTAGAGGCTGTGGCCAAGGCCAGGGTTGGCATCAGATCCTTCATGGGTGGATTTGGGGGAGATTCATATGGGTCAAAATTGCTGCCAGAAGCCAACAGCTGTCCATCGCCCTGCATGTAGGGGTGAAGGCTCATGAGCTCCTGCCCGCTCCATGCCAGAATGCTGACTGACTGGATCTTGTGCATGTCTCATGCAGGCGCCACAGAGGCTTCGAGGTCATAAGCGCAGTGGTCAGGAAGACCCTGTTCTGTTCCAGTCCTGCAAGGCCCCTGGCTCTTTCAAAGACCACTGTCTTATGAGGTGGTCCTTGAGCCTTGGATAAGGGGTACGATACAGATATCCCAATCGTGGCTGAGCACTCTCTGATGTCCACCCTCTACATGTTGACCAGTATGGAGTTTCTGAATTAACCACCCTCCACCACACGAGCTGCGAACAATCACGTTTACTTTCTACTTCCTGTCTGTCCTCAGTCCTCCCAGCTCTGCTGTGTGGCCTGATGGTGGTCTCTCTGCCAACTGTTATGAAAGATCGCCCCCCTTTAAACATGCAATCGCGTCGGACCCCAGAAGCCTCTGCATGTGCGGCTTAAGACCACTCCGGGGTTTGTAGTGGTTTGGAAATCTGTGTGGTCATGTTTCCTGGATGTGTTCAAGAAAGAGTGAGGGCTGGACATTTGAAGAGAGACTGCTGCAGTCATGTGGCTTCTATCTGACTATGAGTGAGACACTTTTTCCATGTATATCTTCTGTAAAATGGAACCATGGCTTCTTTTGGGGGGGGCTACCACACAGATGAACAATGCTGTGCATGAGTTGACGTTCTCACTGATGATACTCAAATCACCAGTATCTGTTACTGCTCCGCCCCACAGTTACCTGGCAACAGCCAGGGGTGCCTGACTCACTATAGAAGGGGATGGTTGGCTCCTCCTCTCTCTTGTCTTCTTGCTCTGTCCTCTTCTCCTTTATCCCCCCTCCCCCCATTCCTCTTCCCCCTCTCTACACGTGATTATAGGCCTTTACTCTCTCTCTCTCTCTCTCTCTCTCTCTCTCTCTCTCTCTCTGTGTGTGTGTGTGTGTGTGTGTGTGTGTGTGTCCCTACTACCTTGTAAACTCTCCTCCCCATGCCCTGAATAAAACTCTATTCTATACTATAAGTCTTCCAGGGTAAGGGATGCCTCAGCATGAGCCCACGGAGGCATCTCCTTCCCCCTCACCTGACTACACATCCACCAAACATATCCCCCCTCCCTATCTTTTTATAAAACACAGCAGTATCCACAGGCCAGGCTGAGATGCTGAGATGATCTTTGGCGGGGCTGCATCCCCACTCACCTTCTTTCCTCAGCCCGGTCCTGATTTCTGAGCTTTTCCCTGGAGATTCTGTGCTACCTGTTTGTGCACGTCATCCTGACGGGGATCCCGGATGCCCATGCCCATGACTGTGGAAGATATGAGTGACCAGGATAAGGAAAGGAGACCCTTCCTCAGCAGTGTGAGTGGGTGTCTTCCAGTCCACCCAGGTCTGAGTAGAACAACAGTGCAGGGGGGAATTGCTTCTCGTTTTGTGTCTTCCTGAGCTAAGACATCCATCTTCTCCTGTCCTAAAATATCTACGCTCTTGGTTTCCAGGCCTTTTTCATCAAGCTGAGTTGTATCACCACTTTTCAGGTCCACAATTTGCAGGTGATAGACCATGGGCTATAATGGCTTCCACAGTTCCATGTGCCAATTCCTCTGATATAATGTCCTCTTCATAAACCTGTGTGCCTCCTATTGGTTCCGTTTCCTTAGGGATGCCTGAGTAATGCCTAGTTTTGATCCTGACAATCGTATCTCATAATATCGAGATCCCTGACTTGAAGTCAGCTTACTGAAGGTTGCATTTGGTTAAAACAGGTTACCACACCCCACACCAAGAATCACTCACCTGGTTCTCACAGTTGACACAGTTACACAAGAATTTGGTAAAATGAACACTCACACCTGCTTGACCCCTGTTTCTAGGCTGCCACTTCATGCCCCACCTACGATGATGACCTTTTCTTGGACCTCCCTTCCTAAAACTGCTCTTCAACATGCCTCCCCAGCCAAACACACCCAGGAGAAGTGATATAATGCAACTTGAAGGTGCATACAACCCTGCAAGCTGGCTAACTACACAGATGGATTAGCCTTCCCTTGATCCTCATGGAGGATATGCAAATGACACAAAGTACTGCTGTCACTGGCTCCACCCCCACGCGAATAAACAATGTCTTGTCAGAAAGTGTCATTTCCACTACTGCTCACATCATTGTCAGATTGTAAACAAACAGGAGGGTTTAGGAAAGAAGATGATTAAGCTTTAGAAACTGTTGTACAGGCAGTACCCAGTTTGTAGATAGGTGTATTCCTGGAGTTGATTTCTACATTCACTAACTAGGCACTTGGAGTCTATGATCCCAAGAAGCAGTGTTATCAGTGATGGGCATCTTTGCCAGTATGCGTGAAGCCCTGTAAAATCACAACATAATTAAAAGGGCACCATCTGAAAGAATGGACCTTTGTTTATAAGAAGGAACCACCAGGGACCCAGGGTTGTGTGTCCCTCCGAGTTCTTCTCATCTGTCTGCTGCATTTGTGCTATCACTCATTTTCAAGATGCAAACACCCAGGCAACCTGCTCTTCTCTAGTTTCTGCTGCAGGGCCAGGACACGAGTATAATGCACACTTAGTCAACTTGGACTTCTTATAAATAGAAAGTGGGGAGAAAACAGAAGCTACAAGACTGTTCCCTGGTTCCCGAAGCCACAGGGAGTGCCTTCCCCAGCATGGCACTCTATTTTTGTGACCTGAGAATGCCCACATTTGAAAGGAAAGGGAAACCCTCAGGAACATAGTGATTGCTGATAATCTAAAAGAATAGTGGTTGAAAATTTCTCCCAAATTCTACACAAAAACACTCCTTTGGAATCACGTTTTCACAAGACCTTCTAATGAAAAAATATTTATGTACTGTACTGATACTTTCAAATATCAATCCCTTCATCAGAAACATTAGCTCATATGTAACCTGTTAGAAAGGCCACTTTAAGAGTCTCCCTAAACCTACAGAATCAGAAACTAAGCTTGGAGGCAAGCCAGCTATCGTGTAACATACACTCTATGTAAGTCTATGCACACTAAGGTTTGAAAGACACTGAGCTAGTGATTTTAAAAGATGAGATTTAAAAATCAAGCTAAATGTCATTTTTTAAGAAAAATGATTAGAAATACTAATTGCTCTCTGTATATCACATAAAATATTACTTTTATAAAAACACAGAAATTTAACTTTTAAAAGCTTATTCTGTTGTCTATGTATGCAAGCTACTCTCAAGTCTACTAAAGAAGATTAAAAATGGGTAATCAGAAAGTGGCATGCAAGTACAAGATTTACTGCTGCTGGGGCTGGAGAGATGATTCAGTGGGTACTACTGGCCTTGTCAGGTAAACATGAGGGTTTGAGTTCACATCCCCAACAGCTACACAAAACCAGACTCAGAAGCACACACATCTGATATCCCAGAGTCCTAACAGGAAGATGGGGGGCAGAGACAGCAAAATCTTGGGAAGCTCATGATCCCACTAGCCTGGCACATGCAGGGGAAAATAACAAGAGACTCTGTTTCAAATAACTCTGGAAGCATTAACACCTGAGTTTGCCCTATGCCCTATGCTTCCATTCATGCTCCATGGCATGTGAGTACCCAAATTCACACACACACACACACACACACACACACACACTTTACCAATTAATGATAGAGAAATGAGGGAAAGGAATAAGTATCAAAAGTGGTACTAGAGTAGTTAGTTATAGTTTTTTGAAGAAATGTATGAATAAAATAGTGTGGGGAGGGCAGAAAGAAGTTGGATAAGGTTTGGAGGCTGTGATAGCAAAAGTCAGCTCTTGCAAACAGGCAAGTAACTTAATAATAGAAGCAACGTGGTTAGAGGGAGCCATATGTAATTGGTGAAGGGCAAGGTAACTACAAAAAAAGACTCCATGAGAAAAACCTAAGCGTAGTAAGCACAGGTGCTTCCTCCGTATGGCTGTGATGAACTAAATTCTCATCTCTGAGGACATGAAGATGCTGGGAAGCGTAGAACAGTTACCCTGCCGTAAGCTTCCGTACGCAGTGCCACTGGTGTGACATACAATCCTTTTTCTACGTGTGCTGTGACACCAAAGGGCTTGTCCAAGGGATCAAGACAAATAAATGTCTAGAGTTTGGGGTGGACACTGGATAAATAACATAAAGAGGCAAGATGACCCTAGGTACCCTGCTTGCTAGACTAGACTTTATTTGGAATACAATACTGTGGTTGAGGTAGTGGGAGAGAAATATGACCTTCCGTGGCTGGAAAATCGTCATCGTGGAGTATGTAGACTGGTTTAGAGGGAAGACAGATGGAGTCAGGTAAATAACTTAAGATGTGAAGAAATTAGGACAGATGGAAGAACTTAGACCCTAAACTACTGTGCAACAGGAAAGGAACAGGAAGCGCTGTGGCAGTCAGTTTGGTCTACTAACATCAGATCGCCTGTGACACACACAGACTCATTGACCACAGCAAAGACTTGCACTTTGGCAAAATAAGTTAAAATATGTAATTGTATAGAAGTCCACAATGCTTCTACAAATTATGAATGGTACAGTAATGGTTATTAGCAAAGATAAAGTATTATAAAAGTTTGTTTATCTTGTATAGAAGAATCCAGAATTATTTTATTGATTGGTTTAGTCTCAGATCCTCAAGGATGAAAAATACCCTGTTAAAAGAATGAAAAACCAGGTTGTAGCCCGGGAGAAGTTTTCTCAAACCACATTCCGACCAAGGCAAGGATCAGGTAAAGAACACAAAGGTAGAAGAAGAACTACCCATTTAGAAGTGGGGGAAATATTGCACAGACTAAAAAGATATATATTCTATGACTAACATTGGAAAGTTTTAAAATCATTAGCAAATAAGGAAATGCAAATTAAAACTACATTAAAATATCATTACGTACTTATTAAAGTGGCTAAAATTAAAAACTCAGTCATGACGTGAATGCTGGCAGGGATGTGGAGAAATTAATCTTTACTTGGCTAATAGGAGGCTCTAGAAAAGAAATGGTGGTTTCTTCAAAGTTAAATATATAATCTCTCCATAACTATGTGATTGAATCATCAAATGTTTATCTCAGATAAATAAACAATATGGATAGTTCACATAAAAACTTCAAAAAACAATCATGTCTTATAACAGCCCAAATATAAAGTCAATCCGTGTCTTTCAACATGCTAACAGTTATACAGATTCTGTCAGATCCATAGATGACATTGGCTCCTCACAATAGGAAAAAAAAGTGAACCATTGATACAACACTGTGCATGTTTATCTATACAACTCAGCTAGTAGCAAGTCTTTTGAAATGTGTGTGTGTATATGTGTGTGTATGTGTATGTATCTCTGTGTGTGTTATGATTCTGTTTATATACTCTCTATAGAATGGCAGAATTATAATAGTGGAGAACTGGCAAAAGGCTTCCAGGATTGGTCCCCAGCATGGGTTGGGAAGGGTGTAATAGGAAGTAGATGCTTTCTCTATGTAGGATAATGGTGACACTAAGAATCCTAGGAGGAATAGGATACTCTGCAAATGCAGTATCCTGGTGGGGACATGAACATACTCATGTGATAAAATTCCGTATACAAGTCAGGTATGATATGCATGTTGCGATCCCAGCATTTCAGCTGTTGAAGCAGGAAAGTCACAAGTTTGAGCCCAGCCTCATCTACATGATGAACCCTAAGTTTAAAGTAAGACCTGACTGTAAAGCCTAGTCAATACTTAAATGCCCAGGAATACAAACAAAACTAGGAAATATACAACTGATATCTAGGGCTGTGTCTCGAGTGTGATGATAATGCGCTATAGTTTTATAAGATGAGTGAAGGGTGTCTGGGATATGTTTCTTATAACAGAATTTAAGAGATTAATATTCCAAAAATACTTAACTCCAAGCCTAGCCTTGAAATATCTTCAATTGACTACAAATACCAGGAAGAAAACTTTAATTGGTACAACCCACTTAACCTCTGAAAATCATATTAATACTTTGAGATAGGAGAAATTAGGAATGTCTTCCACAGAATATGGAAATGTCAGTCACTATAAGTGCCAAACTAATGGAAAACCCATATTCCATTACTTCCAAATATCATGTCAGAGTGCAGAAATTTTATCCTGGTATAAAATGTAGACTTAATGTCCAGGCTGCCCCTTAACTGAAAAGTTATCTTGAAACTTTTACAGCCACCTCTGCTTGGGCTTATTAGAAGATATACATCAGTGGTTACTCACCGCAAATTACACAAAATACATTTCTGACCCTAGCCAGTGCCCTCCTTTCAGGGAATCCAGAAGGCGTACATGCTCACAGCCAGAATCCAAAGACTTAAAATTCACTTCCTATCCTGACTGTTCTGCGTAACGGCACTAAGGACCTAGCTACACCAGAGTTATACTTAAAGTTTTAAAAGGAAGAGGAGAGTTCAAAGGGTGAGAAACAAAACCTTTGATAAAAATTAATTATTTTTTTAAAGTGGCAGTCAATGACTTTCTAAGTTATAATTCAACCCAGACTCATATGTGTGTTACGTATTACTGGTGCTAACCAGATTTATTCGAATGACAATCTCTTGAAAAGTGAACAGATACTGAAAGAACAATAAATAAAGACTGGCTATTTAGAGCATAAAGGGCTTGCGGAGATCAATTAGTGAGTGACCAGGTAGCTTTTCATAGTCTTGTAATGAAAGAAGCTAGATAGGCACAAATCACCATTATGATCGACTTTAAACCCCACAGTACCACATCAGACTATCTAATGGGCATATTTATTATATACCTACAGCATCTGATGGGATTCTCAGGGGTTTAAAGTCATAATTCAGTGCTCAGGCCTCCAAATTCATATCCTAATAATTCATCACAATGAACTAAGTGGGAATTCTCCCTCTTAAAACAATGGAATATTAGAAGCTTTTAATATTTCATACACAAGTGTGTGTATTACCGAATCCTAGAGCTAATAAAGATGGCTCTAATGCTTCCAACTAATATTTTCAATACTCTGTAAAATAATCAATTTGTCCAATTTTAAACTGCATAGTTCCATAAATGAGGTTTTTGGCATGGAACCTGATTTAAAATGCATTCCTTTCTCGAGTGATTGAACCATTGTAATGAGAATTTATAATTTGTAGTATATTACAGAAGGAAATGAATTGAACTTCTCTATCAAAATTATTCATGGATCAAAATCTTTCTTTGCTCGAACACACAGAAACTGGCAGACAAATGCAATTACATTAGATAGGCTGCCATCCAGAACAACTGAAGAATGCTATTTATCCGATCTTAGCAATTTAAGCTTACCCTGCTACCATAGCTGAGTACAAATACCAGGCCATGACCATCACATTAGTACCACAAGGCTATCCCAAATGTCATTGCTGGAAATCAATAGAGAGAGTTTTATTGGGTCCAGGCTATTTCATTTGAACACAATTGTCAAAAATCAATCCGTGTCTAACTTAATTTGTAATTTGATTTGTACCTACAATGCTTTTGTAGATTAGACAACTGATTAAGAAGCACCAATTTATTCTTGGAGGAAAAATGGAGCTTTCAAACAAATATCATCATTACCTTTCATAGACATTAGCACCCAGTACTTCCAAAATACATAAATTATTCATTAAAAGTAATGAACAAGAGCACTGTTTTGTGATAAGTGGCTCCTATAAATATGTTGCTTATGACAATTTTGTGACATTTAAAAACTCCTCAACTTATGAGAACATTCAGGTTATAAATTTAAACCAAAAGGTTTCATCTTGCATGTGGGGCTGAGTTTATGCAAAGACGGGCTATTCACAAAATGTCATGATAGTTGAACCTTGAAATTGTCTCTAATGTAAAAGAAGTTGATTGCTTTCTTTTTTTAAAGACAAATACAACCCACTTCACCTACACAGACTATCTGTGCACTGCCATTACAAGCTACGTGCTTACCTCGATCTTTATGTGTTCAACCACAGATTATAAAATTCCTCCTGAATTTTAAAACAGAATCTCTGGAATCTATGGAATTTCAAGAAATGAACATCCGAAAGAGGCTAGATGAAGGAGGTTCTTGCTGATTTGAATCTGACATTTTGCTCACAAAATTTAATACGTACTGGATAGTTATCTGTGTGTTGGTTTTACCTGCATTTGTCATTCAAAAGATATCACTAAGAGTCATTAAAAAGTGAAGTCCTAGAAAGAAAAGCTACATGTTCAGAATACTATTCTCAGTTCATCCAACTTGGCCAAGTGACAGTTTCTTTTCCTGAATATAAATATACACACCGGCAGATTAACGGCGGGCCGCTGCCCCTATACCCAGGACTGGTCTGCTTCTTCCCCACACCACGAAGTGCTGAAGACGCTTACCTCATACTCTGTTGGATAACGGCTGCATTTTGAGTTGTTTATTTACCAGAACCAAAGTCTTGAGTGCTTTCCGCACAGTAACCCCCTAGCCGTTGCCCTGAGAGCCATAAAGCCTTGTCACAGACCAGACAACTATGATAGCACAATGAAAACAAAGTGTTTTGTACATTATGATCCAGAACCCCATGGTCCATTCTGACTCTTTCAGAAGTCCTCAACGTACAGACCTAGGTTCTCTCTGGAAGGCCTTGTCTTGCCTGTAACTGTCTAGAAACTGATGGCCCACCCCAAACACTCAACATGTTATGGTTTACAGATCAGTTTAGCAGGCAACTCTGCGAACACCCCAAGCAGCAGTAGGCCTTCTAATGTTTATAGTCTCCAAAGTTAGTGACACTAGAGGACAGCTCGTATTCAGCACAAATTTAGAGAGACGATGAATTTAAATAAGCCTTGGCAATTTATTGCTCATTAACTAGTTAATAGTTTGGGCCACCATCCTCATCAGAACGTAACAAGGTAAGTATATTGTCTCCAAAATGAGCACATTGACATTTATACTTCCAAGAGTAGTTCACACCTACTCTTGGGAACTACATACATTACAGTGGGAGAACATTGACTATACAGTCAGACCTACCTAGATACGAAACTATTTGTACTGCTTGAGAAATATAAGTTCCCATAGCTTGTTCCTGGAAGTCCATTACAGGCAAGCAGGAAATGTAAAGGATTTGCTTAAATAAAAAGGAAACCTCTGAACTGATCATCGAGTCACCTCCCTGTAGATTCGTAGTCTGTGACATAGTTTGACTTTCTAGTTCTTCTGCTAGATCCATACAAGAGCTGGTCATCTGGTTAAGGGTTTGAAGCAGACACAGCTATGAACAGACATAGCTATGTTATCATCACTGTCACGGCTGGCCGTACTACAGATGTTTGTGTCCTTACGTTTATGACCCACGGGGTGTGAAATAACTACTAAGAACCTGATTTTGTACACTGTCCACCCTCAGTATCTCATACTCTCTGATAGGGACACACATTGCTTCCTTTGTACAGACAGCTTAAATAAAGCCCTATGTCAATCTGCAAATATGTATATATACATACATAGGATACATTAAAAAAATCCTGGGACTTGGTAGGACTGTCTCTTTATATTTAAAACGGCAGGAAAATGTGGAGCTGAGGAGAGGGCTCAGTCAGCAAGGTACTGGTTGCCCAAGTATGAAGACTCTCCAGAAGTCTTTTTGAGTGAGAGGGCCCGCCTCAAATCACAGAGAAGAGAGCTGTAGTAGGCGCAGCCTGTCCATCCATCCCTCGTGCGAATACTGGAGGAGCCTGGTCTGAACTTGGAGCTCTCCTCTGGACTTGGACAGCACTGCCCATCTCTGGCCTCCATACAATAATGAACACGCAAACACAACAGCAGCAAAATGACTAGACTTGGGTTTTTACCAGATTAAAGAAGAAAAAAATCCATATGACCACGTAAACATGGGACCGTCCAAGCCCCTCCTCCATCCTGTCCGTCAGTGCTTCGACTCCATTATGGAATCCTTAATGGGCCTTCATGAGGCCAACCAGTGTATTTGTCACACTCACTGGTTTTTACCCTGACAAACCAGGAATCTTTTTTTTTTTTTTAAAGAGAAAGTGGCAGGAAACTGAAGAGCACGTACAAACATCGTAGATCCCTTATGAAAGACCGTCAGAGGTTAACAGCGTAACTGACCTATTCACAATCAACACTTACACGACTTAGAAGGAAAACCGAGGTTACCCCGGGTGCCCTTTTAGAAAGAAGCAGCACGGGGCAGTAGAACGACACCAGTGTGTCATCCCCAAAGTGCTCCTCCACGCAGATCCCCCATGGCAGCCATCTCATAAGGATGTAATAAAGCTGCCCTTCATAAATTTACAGTATGTAATTGAGAGAGAGAGAGAGAGCCCATCTTTGCCTCTGAACGTGGATGTAATCCAAGTGGTTAAAAGAGGAGGATTCCTGGCAGAAGCGACGGAGTCCTCTGGAGCTCAGAAACCTTAAATCGAAGCCAGTTAGGCGTGCAGACGCTCTCCAAGCCCACACATTGAGATTGTTGGCAAGTCCGGCGGAAAGTGGAGCCAGGAACAATACCAAGTTTCAGTGAAGCCTCAAAACCTGATGGCCCCGCCACATGTTTTAAACATATGCTTAGCCCAGCGGGGTTTATGACGACAGCTTAAGAGCCTCTTCAGAAGCTGTCAGGGATGGCACTGCAGAAGCCCCTCAGGACGGTCTCACGCCAGGAAGGGTGTGTGCCTCGTGTTAGCATGAAAGGTGCCCGCAGGAGCAAAGCGTGGGCCTGGAGAAGGATGAAGATTCTCTGATGAGGCTGGACCACTTCCCATTGGCCAGTCCTGCAGCCAGGCTCCCTGGACCCGGAGGATCTCGCCCGGGCCATCACAGAAAGCAAGGACTGTACTGTCTCATTTCCCCAGGAGTCACGGAGGAAATAGCCAGCTATCTTGGTTTGCAGGTCTCTAAAGAAAGTAGCATGACAATTGTCTCGAGTGGCTGGTCACCATGAAGACCACTTGGAACAGGAAACGTGGTGTTTCTAAATCACATAACTGAAGATTCCTGTTGTTAGCTTTAAAAAATGCCCCTAGAAGGCTGGGCGGTGGTGGTGCACGCCTGTAATCCCAGCACTTGGGAGGCAGAGGCAGGTGGATTTCTGAGTTCGAGGCCAACCTGGTCTACAAAGTGAGTTCTAGGACAGCCAGGGCTACCCAGAGAAACCCTGTCTCAAAAAAAACAAAACAAAAACAAAATGCCCTAAATATAATTCATTGAGAATTATTAGTAGGGAGCATTATATGCTAATCTGATGATCATATTCCTTATTTGACATGTTAGCTTGCTACATTATTTTACAGCATAGCAAAAACCCACTGCTCAGGTTCCAGAAGTCTCATCTTTTGACGCTGCATTGCCTTAAAAAAAAATAAAAACTTGGTAAAAGAAAAGAAAAGAAAGAGACTTTGAGAAAGCTTAAAACTTACAAAAAGAAAGAAAAAAGAAACAAGCATTCCTTCTAAACAACTTGAAATAAAGTATCTGTCTAATAAAAAAAAAAACTCATATATGCAAATGTCCCTGTTGACACCTGAATTTCTTAGTGAAAAATTCAGAAACAAGTAAGGAGAGGATAATTCTCACCAAGACAGATGTAAGATTCTAAAACTCTATTGTGATCATTTAATTATGAAAAGTTTCTCTTCAAAGTACAAGAAACCCAAGACTGGTGCCCCTGTCCAACTGTAAGGTCACTGTTCCATCCACTCTGTAATGAAAAGGAGCATTTAATTTTAAAAGCCTGTCAAGACATTTTGCAAAGGAGGAAGAAGAAAGCTTCCTGAGGGTCCTCACGCCTAAGAATAAAGTTCAGCAGACAAAGTGTGAGGGGAAGTAGATTGTGAAAGGCAGCCTGGTCCTCGGTTGAGCTAAGCGTCGGAGACCCTGAAGGGACCATACGAGCTTCGCCTGCCGCAGGCACCAGGGCCCTGTCACTAGCCATAGCCACCATAGATTTGTGGCCATCAGTCACATAAGGGCAATGCCTCAAGCGCCCCACAAGGAGATGAGGACTCCCAAACATCTCAGACCAGGACAATAGGAAAAAAAACATGAACGGCGGTTGAGTAGGCTCAAGACAGAGATCTTCATTCTAATGACGTACCTAAAGGTCTGGAGGGCTTAGCCAATAAGCTCTCCTTTCCAGACATCCCTCTCTGTAAAAGGTATTTCATCTCAGACCCACCCTGAGAAGTAGAGTATGATTTTACACATCCACGTTCCACAGTAAATGACAATAAATGCCTTAAAACCATGGACTGCCTCTTTTCATCGGGATCTGCTGTGGGCAGCCATGGAGATGGCTTTGCCTACAGAGTCACTGTCTAATCTCCTGTAGAAGGCCTCTCTGCACTCCTGGCCTAATTGCCACCAAGCTTCCCACTGAACAAGCCAAGGACAATCACCAAGGGGTCAGTTGGGTCCCCCCTTCCCTCCCCCCAACTCCCCACCCTGGGCTAGATCCAGCCCGTAGGCCCAGATTCTCTTATCAGCTCTTCTCAGACTTCCAGCAGTGCCTGGGTGTCCAAGAGCCTGGGAATTCCAAGGCCCCAGCCTCTTCACAGGCCTGGGGACCCCTGAGCCAGCTCCATCTGTCCCAGACCTCCAACTGTGCTTTCCCATCCTGATGGATGCACTGGTGCTTCCTTATGGCCCAACACCCGCCCCGAGCACAGGCAAACTTCCCTCATCCCGCCTCCCCAAGCAGCGGCTGTGCCCAGTAGCAGACTCGACAAGGGACACCCAACTCTACAAAAGTGAACTTTACTTTATAATCAGTGCACAAATCACCTCCTATAAACGGGTGAGTATGATAACTTAATTCCCGGTACTCCCATTCACCATGGGCAGCTGAAACACAATAGGTAAGATGTGTCTCACAGTCTAAAAGAAAAATCAGAAATTCACTCAAAAATTCACTCTAGATGTCCTTCCTGTTCAACCCTAATCACTCAATCTCTTATAATCAGCCGCTTTACCTGTGTTCGTTCCTATCCCACACACTCTACACTTAGGTCGCTAAATATCATCTTTCCCAGGACTTTGATGGGTTGGCTGAGTACCATTTTAGGATTCTTTCTGTGAGTCGTCCATCACAACTAAACGTGGTCCAAACTTGATGCCATGTGGCTCCATGTGCAGCCCTGCGCCTGACAAAATGCAACCGTGCAACAGGAGACTTTGCAAATCCTAACTGCAAGTTCCACATTTTTTTGATGGATTGCTTAAGTTAGCATATAAAGTAATGCAGTACGTTATGATATTGTATGCATACATTCAATATACTTTGTTCTTCTTCATCCCCCCCTTTCCCAGTATCCCCACCACCACCATCAGAACCATTTCATATCACATGCATTCAGTGACCCTCACTTTCCCCATTCTGCATCCCATAAGATCTATCCATCCCCTTCTCGTGGTCCTTGTTGTACCTTCATTGCACATAGACACACAGAGAGAGACTCATGCATGTGTGTGTGTGCGTGCAGACACATACATACACACGCACACACATACCCACATAGACACAGACACATGCTTGCTGATACAAATTTAAATCTAGATCCTACATATGAGAGAAAACATAGGGTATTGATCTTTCTGAGTCTGGCTTACTTCTCTTAACAATGACTTCTGGCTCTATCCATTTTTCTTCATTGCTGAATAAAATTCCATTGTGTGTATGTAACACATTTGTCTATCTATCTATTCAGCTATCCATGGACAACTGGACAGCTTCTGCTTCCTAGGTTTTCTAAATCATAATGCTATAAACATGGATGAGTAGCTATTGTGGTGGTACCGTTGACTTAGAGTCCATGGCTTATAAGCCAAAGCGTAGTATACTTGGGTCATATGGATGTTCCATTTTTAATTTTCTGAGGAATTGGTTTTCCATTCCCACCAGTTTCAAACCCTCCATGTTTCATAATGGGCAGTGGTACCAAGAATCCATACAGTCTGGAGAGGCAAAGCTCCTGAAGACATGGCCACTTAAGGAACGACTAGACAGTCACATCAACCAAGTTGCTGCTGCGGTCATCTCAGTCTTTCCCATCTGGTCTCAGTGGGCTTGACCATATTTTCTGGGAGCTGAGTCTTTGCCACATACTCATTTTCACTAATTATTGACACAGTTTAGCTTAATTAAATTAAAAAAATACTTAAACGAAACCAATCATCTGAAGGCCAAATGAAATAGAAAGCTGAGATCTGTGAGCTCCTGCTCCAACTAGATGGCAGGCAGACAGAGGGGAGAAGTAGAATGCATTTTAAATGGCCAGTTGGTTAGGATGAAGGGCTATAAAAGTCTGAAAATGGATAGAAGCAGGTAGGTGGGCATTGAGGTGCGTGTCTGATATCTCAGAACTAAAGAGACAGAGGCAGGGGAACTGTGAATACAGGATATATGTGTATGTCTACACACACACATACACACACAGAGATAGATAGATAGATAGATAGATAGATAGATAGATAGATAGATAGATAGATAGATAGATAGAAAAATAGATAGGTAGGTAGGTAGGTAGGTAGGTAGGTAGGTAGGTAGGTAGGTAGGTAGAGCTAAGACAAACTCAATTAACTGACTTTTTAAATGAAGGTAAGATCCCTATTTTCATGCATTCTTCCAATTAAACAACTGAAGTAGATCGTTTTGGGGTTTCCTTTGGTCTTCCTACCTTTAAAAAAAAAACATGATTCTCTTCGTAAACTGTCATGTCCCATGGTGTTATGGCACTGTTTACTAAGAAAGATGTTTCACTAGGACAGACATCCTAATGGCTGTCTAGATAAAATGATACCCTAACAGAACACACCTCTCCCCAGAGCTACAAGACTTTCCTACTGCTGTTATGACCCGCAAAAGTTTCACTTGTACTGAGAAGATTTTCTTTTCTCTTTCCTGTGGACACTAGTTTATCATTTTCTCTGCATCTTATTGGGTTAATGCAAACAGCAACCACTGGAAATCTGGCTCAGAAACACTCACAAACATAATGACCTTCATATGCACCCCTTTCCCAGCTGCCAAAAATCCTTCTCTTTCCTCATATAATCTTTACAACAGGTCAGTAGGCTGGGGAGATGTCGTACTCCAATAAAAGCACTGAAGCCCAGCCACCACATATCTACCTTAGAACAAAGCTGCTTCTTCTAGTATAATGTTTTCTAGTACAATGAATGGGATACCAGGCCTCACTTACTAACTACACCCACCTACTTCAGTGTGTTAATACACCTCACATATGCTTAAACATTTTATTTTCGTTGGTGAAATATTTTCCTGGCCTGCTTATCTCACTGAATATTAGCTTGGGGCCACAGTTTCAACAGATGATTATCAGAAAGTGTTTAGCCTCACTTTTTCTTCCATTTGTTGAAAATTATATCTATCCAAGAAAACGTGGTACATTTACACACGTTTAAACCAACCATCAAAAAGCAATGACAATTTGCAGACAGATGGATGGAACTAGAAAAGAACACCCTGGGTGAGGTAAACCAAACCGAAAAACACAAACATGGTATGCACTCATTTATAAGTGGATATTAGTCATAATGTACAGGATAACCATGCTACAAATCACAGACCCAAAAAAGCTCAGTAGCAAGGAGGGCCCAAGGCAGGGCAGTGGGGGGGGAGGGGGATGATTGATTTCACACAAAGAAAGGAAAATATATTAGATATGAGGGGTGGGTTGTGGGAGGGTACTGGGTGGGGAAGGGATGGGGATGGGAACAGGAAGGATGAGATGAGGGAGACAGAGATAGTGAATACTGGGAGAGACATCTAGATTGGGTAGGGCATCTCTGGATGAGGTTGACGCTAACTAAGACTCCTAGCAATGAAAGTTATAAAGCCTGAACCAGAGTTTTGAACTCCTGGAACCAGAAAGGACTTCAAATGGAAGGATTGGGACACCAAATCAGTCACAGAGCCATAGACTCACAGTTCATCCTGGTGACATGAACGGCCAACTTCCCTCACAGTCTTCCAACGACTGACCCAGCCTGAGACCCATGCCTATGAGAGGGAGCCCACCCTGGACACTAATAATGATATTCTCCTATCCTGTAGACAGGAGCCTAGCATAACTGTCATCAGAGAGGCGTCACCCAGCCAAGGATGGAATCAGATGCAGAGACCCACAGCCAAACAGTTAGCAGAGCTTGGGGCATCCTGTGGAAGAGAGAGAGGAAGAATTGAAGGAGCCAGAGTGGCCATGAACTCAACAAGAAAACCCACAGAATTAACTAAGCTGGGTCCATAGGTGCTCACAGAGCCTGAACTGCCAGCCAGAGAGCAGGCATGGGATGGATCTAGGCCCTCTGCACATGAGTACCAGTCGTTCAGCTGGGTCTTCACGTGGGACTCGTAAAACAGGAGCAGGGTCTGCCTCGGACAATCCTGCCTGCTGTCGGATCCCTTTCCTCTAACTGCGCTGCCTTGTTTGGCCTCCATAAAAGATGCCCCTAGTCTTATTGCAACTTAATATGCCAAGGCTGGTTGATATCCATGGGAGCCCTCCTCTTCTTAGAACAAGGGAAAGTTGGATGAGCGCGAGGGAGATGAGAGGGAGGGACTTGGAAGAGACAATGGGGGGGAAGCTGTGATTGGCTTAGAAGGGAGGTAAATAACATAATTAATAAAAAAAAAAGAAAGTTGCATCTATGATGAGACCAGAAGCCAAAATAAAAAGAATACAGTACACACCATACACACACACACACACACACACACACACACACACACACCTTATTAACAGATGTGCGCTGAGAACTATAGTAGGTGCCCAAAACCTTAGATAGTACCAAATCCTATGCATGAGCTCTGAAATATCACAACACCTAGTATGATAAATGAGAAGGTCCCAGTAAGTGAATAATGGGAAGAAAAATGTGCACAGTAGATACACTGGCTTAAACGTTGACTTCTGTCAGCTGGGCATGGTGGCACACGCCTGTAATCCCTGCACTTGGGAGTCAGAGGAAGGCGGATTTCTGAGTTCGAGGCCAGCCTGGTCTACAGAGTGAGTTCCAGGACAGCTAGGACTACACAGAGAAACCCTGTCTCGAAAAGAAAAAGGATGACTTCTGTCTTGGGTAGACATAATGAGATGGCACAAGATTTTGTCATGTTACTCTTAACTCATGCACAATTTAAAACTTAGAAGTTGTTTCTTCCTGGAATCTTGTACTGATTGTTTTTTTAACTACAATTGACCCAGTTAACTGACACTGCAGAAAATTAAAACACATCAAGGCACGACCTTTGTAATGGCAACTACTCATTAACATGGAAGACCTTTGTCTTAGTTAGGGTTTTACTGCTGTAAACAGACACCATGACCAAGGCAACTCTTAGACGGACAACACTAAATTGGGGCTAGCTTACAGGTTCAGAGTTTCAGTCCATTTTCATCAAGGCAGGAGCATGGTAGTATCCAGACAGGCAATGGTGCAGAAGGAGCTGAGAGTTCTACAACTTCATCTGAAGGCTGCTAGGAGAAGATTGGCTTCCAAGGAGCTAGGATGAGTGTCTTAAAGACCACTCCCACAGTGACACACTTCCTCCAACAAGGCCACACCTCCTAATAGTGCCAGTCCCTGGGCCAAGCGTATTCAAACCATCACAACCTTATCATAGACATCATATTCTATCTTTATAACAAGTTATTAGAATTCTTATTTAGTATCAGAAAAAAATGAGGCTCATCAAAACTGAGCATCCTTGTAGGACCCTAGGTCAGGTGGCCATGGTGTGGGTGTTAAAGCCGATCCCACCTGTCCTCAAATCCCATCTACATCTCATGAGGGCCCATTATTTTAATGCTCTACATTCCCGGTAGCCAGTGTGACCTTTCTCTTTGCCATTTTCACTCCTTTGGAGTGTGGTGTTAATTTTTAAAGAGCCAAACATTGTTGCCTTCCCACTGTTTGTACAGGAAAGCGGTTTTTCTATTCGATGCTCACGCCCCTTCTCCCTCCAAAGGAGGTTTTCCTCTGGCCCCTCCCCCCACTTCTCTTAGTTTAGTGGCTTGGAAGAGTGGACATCATAAACTCTGCTGCTGGCAAACAATTGTCCCCCACAGGCCTCAGCATCCTCTTCCAAGGCAACTTTCTCACTCATGCACTACCCTGCTGGCCTCAGGGACACATTCCCAAACCCTTTAATGACTTTAACTTCCAAGATGAAAGTCTCCCATTTTTGACTTGCTCAAGGGGAAGGGCATACAACCGTCACTCCCTCCAGCCACTGTCCTCCATCTTCTCTGTGAAGTCTCTCTCTCTTTGAAGGTGGAAGTGTCCCCTCCGTATTTCTCACCTCTCACTTCCCCATCCTTACTGCCCCCCGACCCCCACCCACCCCCACCCCCACCCCCGTCCCTCAAGCAACCTAATCTTCTCAATCCACCTTTTCTTCTTCAACAAACCAAAGGCCTCAGAGACAAGCCTCCTGTTTCTTTAGGACTTCCATTTTGTTCCCTCATCCCTGTTCCCTCTATGACAAATAGATGCAGTCTTCATAATCCATAAACTCTTCCTCACAGGCTCAGATCCTCCTCCTCTTAGGCCTCCGTTTACTGCTGGTTTGCATACTTGAAACTTACAATTTGAATAAATCCTTATTGTAGAACTTTATAAAGATACACAGACACACACGACATAGGCTCATACTAAGCGCATATATTTAAAATATTTAATTACAGATGTGATGTCTGCATGTTTCTGTGACGCTGCTTAAAGCATCGGGAAGAGAGTGATTTGGAGCACATCATCAACACCCTCAGTAAGCTATTACACAAAGGAAAAGCCGCTGCCTTCGAGCTCAGACTGGCTCTAAGTTCACTCCCTTCGGTCCTCTGAAGTATCCCGGCTGCTTTGGCCATGCTCGGAACTAAGCTGTCCTCTGCGCTCACTCAAACGAGACAGTATCTTCCTATTATGTGAGAGCCTGGCCTTTTACCATTTCATAGAAATATTTCTCTAAACCATGTTCTTACCAGAAAGTATGGCTCTGTCTCTGATATAATTCAACTTCTAAAATTTGCATACGTCTGTGGGGGCTGGAGAGATGGCACAGCACCCCGGTGATGTTCGACTCCCAGCACCTACATAGTGGCTCACAACCATCTCTAAATCCAGTTTCAGAAGATTAACGCCATCTTCTGGCCTCCGTGGGGACTGGGTACACATGTATGCACATACATGAAGGTAAAATACTCATACACTAAGTAAAGTTTTTAATATTCCCACCGGTTTAAAGCCACTCTGGGTTACACACCAAAACAAACAAACAAACAAACAAACAAACAAACCAGGGCCCCAAAATGGCAGAATGACAGAAGACATGAAGGTACTTAGCTCTAAGACTTCAGTTCCTGGGACCCTCATGTTAAAAGGAAACACACACGCACATACACACACACACACACACACACACACACACACACATACACACACACACACACATCTACATGCACAGATAAATAATGCAAAACAAAACAAAAATATACACTATGCCAATAAAAATATGTAGATGACTGCTATTTTGGATATATCTTACTCAGGTTTAAGCAAGAGTTTTTTTTTTTTTTCAAATCAGAAATACTAATAATACAACTTCAGTGAGAAAGAAGAGAATAATTAAAATTATTAAAGATTAAAGTAAACTAGGAAGATCCCTCTTATGACTTTTGTTAGTCAATAGGAAAAAATGAATATTTTTATATGAGTCACAACTACTCTTCTTTGAATACACTTTTGTGGATTTATCCATATTTCTCCTATTTATACAAATTTAAAAAACATACACATCACTAAGAATAGTATGAGTGAAGAAAGTTTATTGTGAAATATCAGCCCCTCCAGAAAAAAATATTAAATCTAAAAGAAGATTTCATTTTTATTAGTCAACATAAAACCCTTAGTCAATCAACCACCAAATAAGTACCTTACTCGGCTGAGTGTCTGAGAAAACAGAGTAAGAAACAAACTTGCAATCTCTCAGAGACTGGGTTCCTTTTCTGCTCTCTCTGATCCTCCTCCAGGGGGCAGTGCAGTTCTGAGGATGAGTCTGGCCTCCGTTGCCCTGGCTGCAATCCCCTCCCTGTCTGCTTCCCTTATGTGAACTAGGACACCAGTTTAAGCTGACTCTTAGTTTCTCATGGGAAAAAAAAGAGAGAGAGAGAGAGAGAACAGAACCAACAGGATTGTTGTACAGACGAAATGAGAAAATGGGCAATATGTGGCATTTCTATCAATACTACGCTCCTATTCTCTTTATTAACATTATGCTAATTTTCCCTATGCTGGTTTTACTGAGCGTAATTTATTGATGATACACCTTAGGCATATAGGTAAAGACACTAGACACACAACACTTCTATCTCTAATCTCCATAAACCCAGTCAGGTTCGAGAAATTAGATCGATAATACCTTAAGATCCATACATGAAGAATTACTGATGTACAAGGGAGAGAGGGAGATATCTCCAAACGGATTTGGAGGAGGGGGTCATCTTGCCATTGTGAGGGTAAATTGGTGGATAAAAGACCACTTAGGGCAGTGGTTCTCAAATTTCCTAAACCTGAAAGTTTATACGCTCCCCTATGTTGTGGTGACTCCCCAACCATAAAACTGCTATTGTTATCAATCATAATGTAAATATCTGTATACAGAATATCTGATATGTGACACCCAAGGGGGTCGCGACCCACAGGTTGAGAACCTCTGCGTCCATGGTTATCCTGGTATTTATTTTTCTATGTACCTTAGAAGTTTCCTATTCCGTACAACTTTTAACCTCACCTGGCCTGGAGAGTCACAAAGTGAAATTTTGCAGTGTCACGGGGATTGTCCCTCTGAGTTTCCAACTGATCTATGTCTGTCGAGTGCATTTATGCTATGATAAGCATTTTCTTGCCTTTTCTTGGTGTAGGGTGTCTTGATTGTGACACTACTTTATCATTGCAAGTTACAAGGAAAAGCACCGTCTAAATTTTTATTTATCAAAAGAATCAATCGTTCCCCCTTCCTCCGTGGCTCACCCCTCCCAGACAGGAGTCCCTCATTCTTCGCTCTTTTCATTTTATGATTTGCAGCAAAGAATAGACATGACTACACAGGGAAGAACAATGCACAGAAATAGAGATATGGGGGTCGTTTTCTAGATTCCTGAAGGCATCCATGACCCATTGCTATCCTTGTTTTTCCTCTTAATAGTAGGTTGGTAGTTGACCTTCTTGTACAATCAAATATCAGCAGTTAGGTACCTGGTGGGGTGGCCTCAGACAAGGGCGTGGCCTGCTCCCCGTCATTGCTGAAGGAGCCAGAGGTGAAGATACTCTCCCTCTAATAAGCCATCTAGGACCCTTAAAGCCCTGGGAAAGGAACCCACACTTTGAAAATCACCTGTGTGGATACAGTAAGAATAGAAGAAACGGAGAAAAATAACTTGCCTTCCCTACTATAGGCTATAGGCTGGCCTACAAAAGCTAGACCTCGGCCCTTCCGTATTCCCAAAGGTCTCGCTGCCACCCCTTCTCACTTTCCAGCTGTCTCCAGATTTTATTTTGTATCCACTTTAGCTATGAGGTCACAGTTAATCCTTGAAGAATGTGTCTCGCTATAGACAGAAACCTGATTCTTTCTGGAGACCAAAAGGAAATAAGGAAAAAAAAAAAAAACCAGAAGAAGAAAGAAAACCAGTAGACCTTGGGAAAACTGCAGTTGCTTTTGCATGTACAGAGAGAGCTTTTGGAGTCACTGGACTTAAAATGTTCTGTTTGTGAGGCTGTCAGAAGGTTACTGCTCCCTGGAGGACTGAGCCGGCTCCTCTAAGCCCCGCCCGCTGGCTCCTGTCAGCCTGGCTGCAGCTGCTCGAAAGGGATGGGAATTTAAACGCTGCCACACAAGTGCAAGAGCTGTCGCCAGATCCACCACGAGATTGAATGGAAAACCGCCTCCTGCAGAAGGCGTGGGGAGGAAGGGCCATCGATGGCAGAGCAGTGGAATGCGGGGTTGACACAGATGAAAAGAAGCAGGAAGGAAATCACAGGCTCTGGGAGCTGCAAACTCTTTCGCCCTTTGACCTTGGAAAAGAAAAATCTCAGAACTCGAGTTTCCCTAAGATGCCCACGGTGCCATGGGTCCGATAGTTTTCGTCAATGCTCATAAAAACTTCAAATGGAAGTTTTACTTTTGTTTCGTTGTTATTATTTCCAGCTTAATAATGTCCCAGGGAAACCATGTCTGAGCTCTCGGGTCTGGAAGGGCCCAGAGCCCAGGACAAACGAGGTAAACAGCTGCAGTGCCGTGAGACACGCTCCATTTCTGCAGAGTCCCCTCTGCCCCTTGCCACACCCCGTCCCGGAGTTCTGTAGATTTCCCATCTCGCTCGTCAAACAGGAACATGATTTCACGGGCATCCATCCACGGTATAAAAGGGAACGTGGCTAGTTTTGTCATTCTGCCTTCAGAGATACAAAGGACAGACAGAGGAGGAGGAGGAGGGGCCAAAGCCGGAGCCAAGCTCTCCGGGTGTGAGCATTGATGATGACTGCTTCCATCTTCTGATCACTGCACACATGTGATGCCTAGACATGCGTGCAGGAGAAACACCCACACACATAAAATTAAAGAGACAAAGGAAGCCTTTTGCATCGCACTAAAATCGCCACGCTTTATGGGGAATTCCTGTTGACACCGGACATCACAGTTCGTCCAGGAAACTCATCAAACCTCGCAGTGAGACATATTGGGTGGAGATGGGGATGTATCAAACACTAGAAATTTCCCCCAGAAATGCCTTTGTTTACCTGGGGGAAAAAAAAAAAGCAAGGCGTCTCGTTACACCCGCTTCCCTATGCGAGACAGAAACATCTTCAGGGTTGGTGAGAGAAAGCCTGCCTCGCTCTAAGGGGTGACTTCCAGAGCCTTTCTTCTTCCCTTAGGAAAACATGCTGTCCTTCCTGAGAGTTGATCCAGCCCGAGAGCACTTCAGACTGAGTCTCTTTCTCACGCCTGGAAGCCCATCACCACCCACCCTAGACACAGCATCCCTGGACAGCTTCCAGAGACTCCGCTGGGGGAATCTTCCTGAGGTGGGTCTTGTGGAAAGCCCGACTGATTCATTTTCTGCCAGTTTTCCAGTACATTTCCACAATGATCTGAAACTATTTATAACCTCTTTACTTCCTGGAATGTTTTTGCTGCGCCAAGGAAACGTCTAAAGTTTAAGGACGTCGCTTTCGAGCTTCGAGCAGGCTGCTTTGGCTCTGGTCCTACTTTCTTTTTAAATTCTGGAATAACAACAACAACAACAAAAGATGCCGAAACTGATGTTTAAAAACCGTCTCTATTAAATTGCCTTTCATTTATTTTATTTATTTATTTATTTATTTATTTATTTATTTTTGATAAAATTGTGCCTCTTCAGCAAAACTCTTTGCTCTTAGAGGACAAAAACTATGCCAGCTACTTGCTGGTTTGCGGGCTCATTCCTCGCTTACTACCGCGCTCCTTCCTGAGGTCCGCCTAGAGCCCCCTCCCTACACACAGTGGGTGCACACACCGGCAGCACGTAGGTATTGGAATCAACTAGGGATTTTGACATTACCGTCTGTGTTTGGGGTGGCCAATGCTTTTAGCTCTATAGAAAAATGAAAATGGAGATACTTGAAGTTTAGCCTGTGAAATACAAACTGACCTTTCTCTCGTAGCTTTCTCTCATACCCATGGACTGGGTAGGAGTAGATTATCCCTGTACTGGAATGCAGGATAGATAATACCACACGGACTTGTCACCTAACAGTTATACGTATCAGTCCAGCCCCTGACCCCGTCAACCTCATGTTTACCAGCTGTTTGACACGGCACCACAAAATTTTCATGTGCGAATGTGACAGGGCAAACTTCATTCTGGGATGCGAGCTGGCCGTGGGGCAGATGGGGGGAGGGGCTGGCTGACCGTGCCTGCAGGTGCATTCTGCTCTTGTCGTTATAGGCATCTTCTTTCGGCCTCTGCCGTTGCTTTTTGCAATAAATGTCTACACATTGCTATGACTGTTAAGCATTGTCCTTGCACACATTCATGGATTTTGAATTTTTAGAACTAGGCGGATGGCTTAGAGGGTAAAAACACTCTGCTGCCACACCTGACGACCTGATTCAGTCTCCAGAACCAACAAGGTAGAAGGAGCGAAACTACTCCAGGAAGTTATCCCCTGACTGCTGCGTGCAACACGCTAAATAAACGTAAAACTGTGCTTATTTTTATATTTAATTTTTTAATTAAAACTAACCATGTTGAGGTACACACACACACACACACACACACACACACCAGCCCATACATATTTGTATATGAACTTACAGTTTTGCATTATTAAAATAGGAAACGATCATTAGACAGTGTGGATTGGATGCTTAGACTCAGTTCCTACCCCATGAGCACTCGCACACCTATACTGGATTATAAATTTGAGCTGCAGTATGTCGAACGCCCTTGGGAACTGCCAGGGGTGATATCGACTGTCCCTTGATTGAATCTGGAATCAACTGGGAGACAAGGTCTGTGAGGACATTTCCTGGACGCAGGGAGTGAGCTAGGCAGATGCTCCTCCAGCCCTGCCTTGGGGAGCTGCCTCGGCTCCTGCCTCCAGGCTCCCGCCCTGTGTGAGTGCCTGCTCTGACCCCCTCAGTGACTCACTGTCATCTCAAAGTGTCCCCAAGTTGCCTTGGTCGTGATGTCTCACCACAGTGACAGAAACCTTGACCAAGCCACCAATACAGGAATATGGACAGAGATTATACAACTGTCTACATGCATGCATATGTCCGTGCTTATACTCAAGACTTTAGGATACTGTACTGTGAAGAGTATGTTTTTCATCTGCATCCCAGAACCTGATCTCTTTGATTTAAGAACAGTAGAACACTTAGGAAACACTGCTTAGAGGAATAAAATAAACATCTGTTGTGCACTTGTTACTAACAATATGTTCCCGTCCTTCAATAAGCCCACCGGGTGGCTGTGATTACTCATATTTTATAAATGAAGAAACTCTTACCTAGGGTGTTGTCGTCTCCAGCTCTGGGGCTGGGGACTGAAAGCAATCGCCTCACTGCAAAGCCAGTGCTCGGTCCATGGCTCCAGACTCGGCAGCAGGCACAACGGAGGCTCACAGTCAAGGCCACTGCTGCAGAGACACATAAAACTCTGGCTGTAGCATACTTGCATATGATGACTTGTGAGAGAATTTCTTTGAAAAGCAAAATCCAGTCCCCCATAAATATACCATCATGTTTCTGACACCAGCTAACACAGTAACAAAGTATATTATAGAAACCCAAAGATGTCTCCATAATGCAACCTCTAGTATTCATATTGCAATTATCCTATATATTAATTTTATTAAATAAATTTGTTATTACATTTATATATTATATCTATAATTATATCATTTTATATATAACAATGCATGTTGTTCACATTAGCTTCTACTGCCCCTCCTTCAGGCTCTCCCCCTCTTTCCAAATAGCCTTCCATCTTCTTTTAATTCTTTTCATATTAAATCTAGATTTACATATGAGAAAAAAACATATTTGTTTTTCTGAGCCTTGCCTGTTTATTCTTGAAAATCTCCAGTTCTCTCCATCTTCCTGCAAATGATACATCTTCCTAAGGGTTGACTAACACTCCATTTTGTGCGTATGTTTATAACAAAGAGTTGCGTACATACAGCACACATAGGTAAAGAAACATAAGCTGAAATACCATTTCTAAAATAGAGACCGCCAATGATGTTGTTAGTGACATTCCTTCTGGGAGGCTTAGTTACATCAAAAACGTCAAGCATTCTCTCCTGATATGGGTGCTCAGGACTCCATATCAGTTTTCCCAGGCACTTGGGGACTCTCAGAATTGGGACTTGAAGGTTCAAACTCAGAGCTGAAACTGAGAAAGGATCAGACAAACCAACAGCAGTTGGCCACTCTTCAGACCATGTGCCTAAGCCATTCATTTCACTGCTGAAGACCCCAAAATTCACAGATAACACACCAAAGACAAGCAGCTATGGACTCAAGCCACCTCTATTCCGGACTAATAAGACTTTTCATCATGGTGACAAATAACCTGATAGAAAGTTTAAGGGAGAAGAAGATTTATCTGAGGCTCGTTGTGTTCAGAGCTTTCAGTCTGTGGCTTGCTGCTGGAGCCTGTGAGCCTGTGGTGGGACAGACTCCCCTGGCAGCTTGAGGACAAAGTGGATCAGAGCTGGCACCTTGGGGCAACCAGAAAGAAGAGGCATCATGGGGTTGAACCTTCTGCTTCTTGGACAATTCTATCCACATCCAGGGTAGGTCCACCCCCAGTTATGGCCAGTTATCTCTGGAATTGCCCTAATAGACACTCTTAGATATGTGCTTTAGAACTATCCTAGGTGTTTCCCAAGCCAGTCAAGTAGCCAGGAAAGCATAAGTATCCTAGATGCTGCTCCTCTTCAAGCTTCTCCGGGGAACATCTCACTGTGGGAGACGCTGCCACCTCACAAGCTTAGTCTGCAGGTTCACTGCTCCTCCTTCCCGCCTACTGTAAAAATGTGCAAGGGACCAGATTCAGGCAGCTCTGCATTTCAGTGCTTACATCAGTCTCTGATCAATAAAATGCATGTGACATTTGTTTTTGTTTGTTTTTCTTACTTTCTTTGATGAACTAGATGGTTTTAATTGACAAATTGATGTATTTCTTCAAGATGTATCAACAAGAGGGACCATTCTACAGTAAAGATGGCTGTACAAGGTTATAACTAATGATCTTCCGTGCTGATTTTATTATATCTGAGGACTACTCGGTTACAACTAAAATAAAAGACACCCTTACAGAAAAGACTTAGCAGTGACTTGCATTCTTTTGATTAACTAGAGGAGGGCCAATGAGAGGAGACTATCCTACCACAGAATTAATCGGAAACACAGCTGTCCTGGGTGCCAGAGTTTCAGCCAATAGAACAGGAAGAAAGCACATTTTCCACTCCATTACTGACCCTCACATTTTGTCTTAAATTATTTGTGGAGGGGCTGGCGTGGCTAAGAGCGCTTGCTATTCTTGCACTGGATGCACGTTCAAGTCCTAGCGCCCACATGGTGACTCACAACTGTCTGTCACTGCAGATCCCGAGGGGTCTGATACTCTTTTAGCCTCTGGGGGAACTAGGTATATATGTGGAACACAGGCAAAATGATGCAGAGATTTTGATCTTTTATTTTTACTACTCTTGTTTTGGTTTGGTTTGGGTGAGACAGGCTTTGTCTGTATATCCCTTTGTCCTGGCAGTCTCTCTGTAGATCAGGGTAGCCTCAAACTCAAGAGACCCCAGTGCCTCTGCCTCCAAGTGATGGGATTAAAAACCTGCCCTACCACACCCAGCCTGTTTTATTACTTTTTGTAATTGATATACAAAATGTTTCAAAAGACTGATGTGTTGAAAACTTGGTCATCACTGAAAGAGGATTCAGAGGTAATTGGATTATGGAGGTTCTAACCTCACCAGTGGGCTAATCAGTTGATGGATTCATGGCTGAACAGATCATTAGGAGATGGGGCCTAGCTGGAAGAGGTAAACCACAGGGACTGTGCTAGGGACATAAACAAAGATATTTTTAAGGCATCTTGGGATCGTGACAATTAAGTTAAAAGGGAGTAGTAAGTTCTCCAAGGGGTCTAGGTATTGTTTGAGGGGCTCCTGGGGATCTCCATGACCAACAGCTCACAAGGAAGTTTCCTAAATCTGACACTGGCATTCTGGCTTTCTTTAATGACTCATGGCTTCCAGAAGCTGTGGTATCGAACCCTATAAAGAAGTAGCTCTCAACCTGGGTGTCACATATCAAATCTCTGGCATGTTTCTATGACTGCTGTTACTTCCTGTCTCTACTCCCTTGTGCATCAGGCCTATAGCTCTTCTCCTTTACTAGATTCTAAGGATCCACACACATATAAACATTCAGGGAGAAGATGTCCATATGAGAAAGAATAGTTAGTTTCTGTCTCTGCCTGTGTTCACTTGGTATAATCTCTTTCAATTTCACACGTTTATCTGATTATCTCATAATTTCAGCTGTTGGTGCTGAATAAATTCCATTTCTTTTTTCCAGTGTGGCTTTTGTCATCTTCATTACGATTCTGAAGCACCCACGGGTCTCTCCACACCTTGGTCTGCAAGGGAAATGGCCAAGCTCGTAGTGAGTGCTGGTATGTCATTCTGATGTGTGCCTTGCTGAGACGGTCCTGTGGTGAGACGTGTTGGGGGTGTCTAGTGACTCTCCAGTCTGCTTGACACACTCAGCTTCTGCTGGAAGAGCCACTATTCACTTTAATTATATTAATATGGTCATTGTTATTGACACTCTGTTCATGAGGTCACACGTCCAACAATGTGTCTCATGTACATGTGTTTACCCTTGCAGAATGGGAAGAAGAGAAGTCACCGCTATGGCACACGCACCTAAGCACACACTATAGCAAGTCTGTGGAAATGTGTTATAAGATCAGAGCAGTGTGTGACATTGCGTCATGAGGGAGAAATGATCGCAATGTTGATTTAGTATAACAAATCCTATTGATGTGAAAAAAAAACTAAAAGTATGTACTGCATGCTCACTGCAGGCAACGCATTATGTCAGGTACTTTTGTACCAACTTACACAAACTATTTGAGAAATGTATTTGAGTTCTCAGACAAAAATGCTGGGGAGATTTTTTTTTTCAGGGCTGTCACCACTAGGTGGTAAGCTCAACTATTCTGTTTTGTTTTGCTCTGCTTTAAGGTATAGTTATAAGATGGTAAATAATTAAAATACACAGAATCACCTTCCATCTTTCATATAGAGCATACCTTTTTTCGTTGACCAACATTTTAATAACTACTTTCTTTGGTGTTGGTTTTTAAGTACCAAAGTACTTGGATAACTCATTGATTAATCACAATATCATCTTCAAAGCATATTAAGGCAAAGAGATTATTAATTATAAAGAGTGTTGTCCAAAATCTTGAACTGCATCGGCTTATAAACTGTCTATAAAGAAGAAGAACTCAAGCTCTTAGGAACTGTCACTCTTGCGTAAGGACTCCAACTCCTTGCATCCAACTATCTATTGTTGAAAATTAACCACAAATACCACTGTATCATGCAAGTAATGTTACAGAATGACTCACTGTAATAATTTTCACTAATACTGCCATTTTTCCTCACTGAGAACATACTCTGTTCAACTTCATCGAACTGTTGTATTGCCCAACTGTTAGTGTAGATAACAACCACAGGTACAACAAATTCACTTAAGCATTTAATGAGTGCTGTGGTTTGAGACTTAAAGGTCCCCCCAAAATTTCACAAACTAAGAGCTGTGGTGGTACTGGGAGGGAGTGTAACTTTAAAGAGTTAGATCAAATAGACGGAAGAAAGCCACGGTGGGTAGACCCTTGAGAAGTTTCCATCTCTCTCTCATTTTCTCACTGGCATTGATTTCTTGCTGTGCTCTACTCTACACTCCTGGCTGTGGTACACAGTCTCTCCACAAGCCCAAGCTCAGTGGTTTTGGCTAACAATGGACTGAAACATCTATTATCAAGAGCCAAGCCAAGCCTGCCTTCCTTTGTGTTGATTTTTTTAAACTGGGGTGCTTTGTTATAGCAACAGAAGGTTGACATATACACTGTGCCTATGTGCAAAAAAACTGTTGACTTTGAAGGCTTCAGCACTGCTTCAGTACTTCTAGGGAGGCAAACACTGCACAGGAGTGCAGTTTGGTTGGGGCTATCATTCAGATCACCGCCTCAGAATCGCACTCAACCATGCCTTGACTCTCATGGGCAGATCCCAAGACCAGTACAATCACTCTTCATTTGTGGAGCTATAGTCTAATCAAGACAATAAATATACACATTCCATAACACTTTTTTCATCAGAAGCTTGATATACAGACTTAGATCTGTTACTCAACAGTTATATGATTTAGGACAAGTTGCCCATCAACGTCAGAAGTCCAGCACCCAGATAATGCGTAACAGTAGTACAGCATGTGGAGTCTGCTCTAAAGAGAAAATCAAACAACACATGTAACGATGCACTTTAGCTAAAGGGCTCAAACCCTATTAGCCATTGCCACCATGTGTTTGCATGCTTAGCATGAATTGCCCTACAGTGAGGACACAGATATTCACGAGAGCAAGCAACTGTTTGCAAACACATTGTTTGAAAGAAGATTTGGCTGAGATGTTGTCGAAGCAGCAGGAAAATGTCTTCACAGGGCAGACTGAACGGCAGTGAGAAGAGTCAGGAAAAGTGTGATTTGTTCAGAGAACAACAAAAAGAATCTTTACAGGGCAGAGTTGACGTAAGGGAGAGCGGCCGGGTCTAGAAGGTAAGAGTGTGGCGTTACAGAAGACCTCGGACAGAACAAACAAGCCTGCGTCAGCTGCCCATGTGACAGGGAGCCACCGGTTTCTGTCCAGTGATGTACAGGGATCAAAGCCACATTGTGTGAAAGAAATTGGAAAGGAGACGCTAAGACAAATGAAGCAGTTGGAACATGAGTTCCACAGCCCCACTGCTGGGCAATGAGGCATACTTTGGAGTCCTGGCAGAGCAGAAATTAGCTACAGGAAGCATTTTGAGGATAAACAGGACATATTTACTAAATCCCAGTGCTCATGGTCTTAATCTAAAAAATGTTGTCAGGCCACATTTTCCTGATGAGCGCTCAAGACAGAGTGCAGGTTATGAAATTCCAGAGATTCCTTGAGTCTTATGAGTCCTTTTTTTTTTTTTTTTTTTTTTTTTTGAGACAGCGTCTAACTATGTAACTCAAACTGGCATCTTTTGTATCCAGCCTCCCGAGTGCTGGATTATCAACATATACCACCAAGACCAGCTCTTTGGATATTTTATTAAATTTTTAAAAAGTTATGTTTTGTGAAAAGTAAGCTCTCACATCTGCACACACCCATTTCCTACCCTCCAACCCCCCCTCCTCGTGCCTGACCACCACTTCCCTCCCAAATTCACTCTTTTTGGGTACTTTGCTCGTGGCAAATATTAAATGGTTGTTCATTATATCATGGCTTTGTATATAGTAATGTTCAACTTTGTATCATACATAATAGCCAAGAGTGACAACAACCCAGCATCTATTACCTATAGATGAATAATTAAATAGTTTCTATAGGGAGAGGCGGGTTATATATGATCCCTAAAGGGGTAATAACATTCTGGAATTTGCCGCCATTCAGATAATTGGTGATTACTATGTCAAGTAAAATAAACTGGACTAGAAAGGAAAACATTGTATGATTAACGTATATCAAGTTCCTACACTAGTCAGCTCACAGTGACAGAGATTACCCTAGGGGTGGGGTGATAGGAATTGTTCAAATGAATACAGGATTTTCAGACTGGAGTGATAACAGTTTTAGACACAGATGGTAATGGATTGTCAAACGATATGAATATACCTAACAAATAAGCTCTCTGATGAAAAGTGGCTAAGAGGAAACTTTTATTTTGTGTCGTGAATATTTTACACTAAAGAGAGTGGCTCTCAACCTTCCTAATGCTGCAACCCTTTAATACAGTTCCTCATGGTGTGGCGACCCCCACAACCATAAAATTAATTTGTTGCTTCTTCATAACTGCAATTCGGCCACCGTTATGAACTGCAATGTAAATATTATCTGTAGTAATAACTGTAATGTTATCTGTGTTGTAGACTCTGCCTGTGAAAGGGTCATTCACCCCTCAAGGGCGTCGCAACCCACAGGCTGAGAACCAAGAACAGGTGACTCTGATTCCCTGAGGAACATGTTCATGCAAAAGGAAGGAAAGGTAAGTCACGACAACCCATGTAGCCTAGCTGCTCAGCCAAGTATGACCCCAGGGATCAGCCACCATCATCAGATGTCTCACCCAACTCAAGAAATGAAGAGGAGAATAACAGCCATCATCTACACAAAACCATAATGGTAGCACAGTGGACCATGGCTAATTCCTCCGTTGGCTGGGTCGAACACTAATGGAAAGAGAAAGGAAACCACTTTTCCTGTCAAAGCAATCCCTTGTTTTGGTTTCCCCGTGATGACAAACTTTTTAGGGAAATAGGGACATTGCCTCCGTACCGTAAAAGGCACTCCACACAAAAGTGGCGGGGCAGGATTTCTTAACAGATTTTTCTGTGACCCTCTCTGTCCGTCCGTGCTACACTAGCTAAGGAGTATGAAGACACACGGTCGCTGCCACTTAAGATCACATAACCTACCTGAGGGGACAGAGTCTCATAATGACATAATAATGAACAATATGAAACCAAATATAATTAGGTGCTAAACTGTGTAGTACAGATTATAAGTGCCCTGGGAGGTTATAACATTATCTGACATCTTGTAGGAATGAATTATAGGTCAGGAAGTGTTCAATTACCATGCACTTATGGAAGCAGACAGATAAACTATATTATAAAGCAGACAAGAGAATTTTAAAGTCGTACATTATTCTTTTATATTCCTTTTGGAAACTGTAATATAATTATATCATTTCTCCCTTCCCCTTCCTCCTTCCAACCTCTCCCCTGAATCCTCTTTCTTTCTTTCAAGCTCATGGTCTTGTTTTCTTTAGTGGTTGATGTGTGTGTGTGTGTGTGTGTGTGTGTGTGTGTGCGTGTGTGCGTGTGTGCGTGTGTGTGTACGTGCGTGTGTGTCTGTGTCTGTATGTGTGTTGCATGTACTTAAGTGTGCGTGTGCCCACCCGTGTATGCTCAAAGAACTCCAGAAAAAGACGTCAAGGGTCTTCCTTATTGATCTCTGCCTTATTGCAAATGATGAGAAATTACTGCCATTCCTTAGCATTTTAAATCTATGTAGTTCAGTTCCAGAGTTAGCCACAAATGCCGAGATAATTTGTTGTAGAAGCCCTAAGACTGTAACGCCCATTCACCCTGCTTTCCCATGCCCATCTTTCAGGGTAAAATCCTTTCTCAGTTCCCCTCTTCTGCCTAATGACGAGCTCTGCTTTGGTCCTTTCCTTCCTCTATAAGGAACAGAACAAAGCCGTGTGCACACGCGGAAACTGTGACTGCGGTATCACCAGCATGTCACCGTGCTAGTGCTGCGAGAGTCAGTGCAGCTGAGCCCAGGTGCTGGCCGGGGTCAGTACACAATTTCCTGCACGCCGACCAAAATAAACGAAAATGAAATACAATATAAGCTTATATGTTAGGAGGGGGTTCTGTAAGTTCGTCATGTTATACGTAAAATAACTCCCTACCTTACTCTTGGTTTGTCAAAAGAGATAAAGCGACAAGGGAGACCATGTCTACAGGCAGATCATGCAAACCAGCACGTGCACGTCCGCAGTCACTTGCTTCTGAGCTATCCGAAATCGCAGAAATTGCACTGATGTGATTAACTGAATCTAAAGTGACTTCCAGATGGCAATCCAATAACCTGGGATTCTGGCAACGCTCTGGAGCTGGCCCTCCTTATCATCCCACTTGAGTGCCATAAACAGTATATGAAAAGAATCTGAAGGTATTATTAACCAGATCATCTGCTCTTAAAAGAGACACTTCTATATATGGTGTAAGTGCAAGGCTAATGCATTGATAGATTATAGTAAGGCTGATAGCTTATGATACACACTGATCAGAGGGTAATGATCCCATTCATGACCCAGATCTGAAGGACAGCATCTGGGAAGCAGAGCCTGATGGTGCAGTGATAGGATAGCTCTACCCCTGCGGCTCTGAACTCCCTGTGGGAATCACATGCTCAGATGTTAGGGTGACCTGGCCAGCATGCAGAGAGTCAGCAAGACAGTGAAGAGGCCAGAGGAACAGCGACAAAAGAGAGTGGGAGATAACTTGAAAGAGCTAGAACAATATTCAATACCTTAATATGCAATGAATACTTTTCTACTAAACTTAACCATAATAATTCTACTTTATGTATGACAGAAAGAGGAATCTGGATCAATAAAAACTATGCTACACAGTGGCATGTGGGAGGCTGAAGCAGGAGGATCCTGAGTTTTAGGCTAGCCTGAACTATTTTTGTCTTACAAAATAAAATTCTGGTAGTACAACAGCTTAAATATTAATGTATTTTTTCTTGGTTACAGATCTATTTACATCATTACAACAGCGGGGGAGGTTGAAAGTCTAAGATCAAATGGCTTCATTGGTTTTACCTTTGTGAAGGGGGCACCAGCTTATGACAGAAGTTGCCACAGCTTCAATGAGAGAAAGAGGCAGAGGGAGGGAGGGAGAGAATGAGAGAGAGAGAGAGAGAGAGAGAGAGAGAGAGAGAGAAGGAGGAGGAGGAGGAGGAGGAGGAGGAGGAGGAGGAGGAGGAGGAGAAGAAGAAGAAGAAGAAGAAAAAGAAGAAGAAGAAGAAGAAGAAGAAGAAGAAGAAGAGAGAAGAAGGAAAGGGAAGGAAAGGGAAGGGAGGGGAAGGGAAGGGAAGGGGAGGGGAGGGGAGAGGAGAGGAGGAGAGGAGGAGAGGAGAGAAGAGAAGAGAAGAGAAGAGAAGAGAAGAGAAGAGAAGAGAAGAGAAGAGAAGAGGAGGAGTTTAAAGAAGGATCCCAAATACTTGATGAAAAACATTTTACACAGAGCGACTGTCTTTGGGTTTCCATTGCTGTAAAGAGGCACCATGACCAAAGCAACTCTTATAAAGGACAATATTTAATTGGGGAACTGACTTACAGATTCAGAGGTTCAGTCCATTACCATCATGGTGCGAGCACAGCAGTGCCCGGGTAGGCACGGCACTGGAGGAGTTGAGAGTTCTATATATTTTTTCCAAGGGCAAATGAGAAGACTGGCTTCCAGGCACCTAGGATTAGGGTCTCAAAGCCCACCTCCACAGTGACACACTTCCTTCACCAAGACCACACCTACTCCAATAAGGTCACACCTCCTAATAGTGACACTCCTGGGCCAAGCATATTCAAACCACCATAGCTACATACGCCGCAGTTAAGTGTGAAATACGAAGCATCCATTTACACACGCATTAGTAATCCCTCTGAGACTCCCCATATTCAAGACAAGAGGGAGTTGTGCTTACAACCCTGCAAAGTGCTTAGTGGATGCTGACTGTACCACAGACATGTCCAAACACTTAAACCACTTAACAAGATGGGTGCTGGGAACATCACGTGAACGGAGCCTGCTGTGGCCTGGGTACTGAGCACCTCTAAAGCCCCTTATGCAAAGCCTTGGTTCTCACAGTGTGGTGCTTGGAGAGGCTGTGGGCTTTTAAGATGTAGGGCTTACGTTGCTAGCTTATGCTTAGGTATGCTCTGGAAAGGGCTTGTGGGATGTTGTAGGGATCCGAGATTCCTTCTGTGGGGTGTGTGTGTGTGTGTGTGTGTGTGTGTGTGTGTGTGTCTGTCTGTCCGTCCATCCATCTCTTCTTTCTTCCCCCCCCTTTTCTCCCTCTCTCCTCCATCCATCTCTTCCTGCCATCAGGCACTGCTCACAGAGGCTCAGCAGTGAAGAGCACTGACTGCTCTCCCAAAGGTCCTGAGTTCAAATCCCAGCAACCACATGGTGGCTCACAGCCATCCATAAAAAGAGACCTGACACCCTCCTCTGGTGCGTCTGAAGACAGCTACAGTGTACTTAGATATAATAATAAATAAACCTTTTAAAAGAAGAATTTCATAAATGTATATATATATATATGCACACAATTAAATGATGTTTTACATGTATGGGCACTGTGTATACATAGCTATGCATGGACATTATTTAATGATGGAGTTCCAGCATCCTCAGCATCTTGGTATCACAGTTCCATTTTGATCCTGTGGACCGCTGTCCACTGCAACTGGATCCATCTCTGGGCTTTCTGAAGCAGAAGCAGAATCAGCTTTCTATATGAGTTCCTGAACCTCAGAATGAAAAAAAAAGGATAAAACTGTAAGTGAAGAATACATCCTGTCAGGCGCTTAGGGAAAAGATTTGTGGCTCACCAACTTATAAAAAATTTAGGACTATTTAATGCTTACAATTTTTCTTTTTCCTCCCCCCCCTTTTTAAATATATGCAATTTACAAATTAAGTAAGACAGTTAGTTGGTGGAAACTTTGGTTATAAATAGCTAAAAAGACAGAAGCAAGTGCCAGAAAACTGAACTTTGCACAGTAAAACAATGGTAAACTGGATATTTATTCTAAAATCCTAAGTCTAAGCTCTCTTTTGAACACTGGCTTCGCCGTCGTCAGGTTTGTGGAAAGGAATCAAACTCGAAATTTCCCACCAAGTCTTCCTTGGGTGCCCTACACGGATGTAAGAAGGATGTGATCAGACTGAAATACAAATGCTTAATTGTCGGCAGCATAGGAAAACCAGTAGAGGGCTGGAGAGTTGGCTCTAACCATGTGACTCACAGAACAAGACAGTGAGCTCGGCTCAAATGTTGAGTAAGGCTCTGGCTTCTGCAGAGTCTTGGGCTACTTGGCAGATCCTGGCACCTGCTGCCTCATCCTACAGGGTGCTGGTTGGCAGGAACCCACACAAGTCTCAGGGCGAGAAATCCTGGGACCCATAGCACGCAACTCCTAAGCTCCCTCAGTTCCTCGCAGTGGCTCGCAGTTGCTGACTTCCAAGAGACAGACCCTGACCTGCTTGGCTGTCTAAGAACCACTCAGGAAATAAGATTCATGGATTGTGTGCTGGGGACCTGTTGTAGAGACCCCAATCCATTTCCTAATCGCTTTGAGAAACATCTGTGACCCGCCCAGGTTTCTGCTTCGGCCCCTAAGGGAAGACGACAGGGTTGTACAGGACTGACTGCCTTGTCCTGGCCGCATGGCCATCCGCTGTTGCCTGTGCCTTTTGCACTTACAGTGCCTCCACCTCAGTTTTTAATCTACTCCTGACTGTTTTCACGTTACCTTACTGACCTTATGTTTTGCTGACCTCGCAAACTTGAAAGGGGGAACTGAACTCATAAGCAAAACGAAACAAAACCAAATACGAAAAGCGCCCAAAACAAGACAGAAATTCTAATCGGCTCTGAATTGGTCTGTTCAAATCTTCATTAACTTTTCCGAGAGCGAGCTGTAAACACAGCCTGTTCGGAAGCCTTCATTGCTGGAGTCAGTGCTGCCATGTGAACAGCAGGGGGCACTAGCACACTAAGAATGCAGGAACCGGCCCGGGCTGTGCGGAAACGCTGTTGAAGGCTTTGCGCTGGTCTGTGTGAGAGCAATGAGCTCAGCTCGGATGAAGTCTTTTGTTTTGTGTCCTATTTTACAATGCACGGTTCAGTTTTCCGTGTGAATTGTGACTTAGGCAGATTTCACTGTGACAGCTGAGCTCAAGAAAATGAAACGTAAAGAGGAAAAGGGAAAAGGGAAAGAGGAAGTTCAAGTGTTTCAAATAAACTACATAGAGAAGGCAGAAGTAATCCCCCCTCCCGCAGAGATACAAAGTTTGTCCCTTCGCTGTTACCATCCTTAATTCTGCCCTTCTGTTTACAGATTAAACTCATCCTGGCTTTCTCGCCTTTCCTGCTACTTTCTTTGCCAAACAGCTTTCCGTTTTGTTTGCTATATAGATTTGTGCTTTTAAAAGACAAAGCTGTTTTAAGCCAAATAGCTTCATGAGATCCTATCCATTTCTGAGCATAGAGAGTGACTGCTTTGTGCCTTTTGAATATCTTTAGTCAAGGAACTTTTCAGTGATCTGTATGTTGCAACAACAAAAATGTCCCCTGTAGCCATAAAGCCTCAGATGAACGGCCCAAAGCTACCTCTGAGATCTTTATCTGAGAACCTGGAGGGAGAATACAAAGTTCTCATGGAAACATCAGAGACCTGAAGACCATTACAGTCAAGGATCACTGCAGTGGCTTGGAAGGGTATAAGGTGCTTAGGAATCCAGGCGTGGGTATTCTGCCGCTCCGGGGCCTCGGCCCACGCTGTTCCGGGAACATTCTTGCCTCATTTATCCAAACGACTCATTCCTTCACCGATCTGAAGTGTTTGTGAAAAAAAAAAATCATATTCTAGGTGACTTTCACAACCACTTATGTAAAGCGACGTTCAACTTCCTCCTCAGCCTTTCTTATATGACCTTGGTCTTCTTTCCTCAACAACAAGGATGGCTATCACATGTCACGTTAGACATTTAAATATTATAAATTAGACAACTGGGACAGAATCCCTCAGTTAATGGCTTCACTCTCTAGAAAAGGGGAGAGATAGGGTTGATCCCAGTAAAACCACCACCCTGCCACACATGAAAGATTGTTAAAAAGGAAGAGTACGTCAGGAATGATGAGAATTTCAGAAAAAAAAAAGATGGATGACAGACAAAATATATCAAGAAAATGCTTATAAAAGAGAACTGAGATAAAAAGAACTTAAATTAAAAAAAAAAGAAAGAAACTCAGTCCCCAAACCATCTACATAAAGCACATCTTATTTTTCCACAATTTGTGTTTTGTGGTTAAAAAAAATTATGAAAGAGCATATAGCCAATAATCTGGTAACTATGTTCATATAGAAAGAATTACAATTAATTTAGAGGAAAAAATGAAATACATAAACAATAACAGTATACAGCACAATCTCTTAATCCAACTGAAGTTTAAGAAAAGTATTTATTAAAATTGCCTAGAGTTTACATTCATAGGCAAAAATAGGCATACCTTGATAAAGTACATGAAGAAATATAACACAGACAATATTTTTGATTAACGATATTATAAAACCAGAAATCACAGCCATTAAAATGTAATTAACAAAAAAAACCTCTGGCCTTGAAATTTTGAATTTTTCTATTAAACAAAGCTTAGACAAAGGGAAGTGTCAGTTGGCATTGAGAATTCCGAGGAAAAAATAAAACCACAAAATAGTCTTTAAGATCCAGCTGAAGAATGTTCAGAATAAAAATGGGAGATGAAGATATCTACATCGATAAAAACTAGAAACGGAAATAAATCAGTTTCAGCGGGAGAGGATGTGCCTGCCCTGCGGTGACTTGAGGTGCCAGGGTGAGTTGACACAAAGGGGGACCTCCCCTTCTCAGAGGGGAAGGGGAGGAGGAGGGGCCTTGGGAGGGGGGACTGGGAAGAAGGTGGCTGCAATCAGGGTGCAAAGTGAATAAAAAAATCAATGGAAAAACAAAGAAAGAAGTTAGATATTCCACTCAAAAAGGATATATTCAAAGATGGTAGTGGGTTCCCCCCCACACAGCTTGTATTTAATTTTATTTTTAACTAAGCAATGTGAAACAAACCCTAATAAGTTAACAGCATCTGTCATTTTACTAGGGAAAGGCAAATCATCATCATACAATTCAGGAATTTATCCTTTTCAGCATGAGCGAGACGAGGTGGAAATAAAACATGAAGTAAATAGATATCCTATCACCTTTCACTTAGAAGTTCATTACTACCACAAATTTGTTTTTATTTTTCTCTCTAAAAATAACATATTTTGTGAATGTTTTATGGGAGAGTAAGAAGCCATGTTAAGCCTTGAACACTCGGAAGCTCGCAGATCGCTACCTCCAGAGGACATCTACCTCAGAAGACTCCCCAGGAAACAGCTGGGTTTGGTCTGGAGCAGCACAGTAGGAAGTCACACTACACTGGGCTGAGCCTGGGACCTGACCTCGCAGGAAGGAAGGACACTATTGAGGCCTTCGAAGCTGTGGCAGATACGCAGAAGCGCCAAGGAAGGGCAATCTGAGCGTCCATGAATAATGACTACAATTACATAAAAGAAAGATGCTTTCCGTGAAAAGCTCCCGAGTCGGTAACAAATGAAATATAATAGCAAGATACAAAATTACATACAGAAATTACGGCCATCGTTTGGGGCGACAAACAATCACGGGGAAGAAGAGACAGACGGAATGAGGCTATTTCACAGTGCAAACATAAAAGGCCCTATCCTGGGAATAAGGTAAGCAAGACATGCAAGCATCTTATATGGAAGACGCTAGAATATCTAGCTGAATGTCGCAAAACTGGGTTTTAAGTAAAAGGAAAAGTAAACCCTGTTTTCCATTAGGAAAGCACATCAAATTATTCTCCGTTTCTCTAAGTGTATTTTAGTGAAGCTATATTCTATAGTTTATATGGAAAAAAATAATACAAAAGCAAGCTGTAATGAGGCAGGCCTAACCCTTTCAGACACTGCAATAGACTTTACAGAGTATAATTAAAACGGGTAAATTTCGAATTTGACAATATCTAATCAATGTGGAAAAGAAAAACACATCGATCAGGACCCATGTGCAATGTGGAAATTAACATAGGTGGTATCTCACATCTCTAGACATAAATAGAGGAAAGCGGATTTTATAAATCAACTTCTTAGAATAGATCGACAGTCATTTGAAAGCAGGAAATCATCTAGGTAGAAAGTCCACCAGTCTTACCAATGTGCAGAAATAGAGAAAGTGAAGGACATTCTGGAAGGACACCCACCCCAGTGAATGTCAAGACAACAGCAAATCAGAGAGGGCGGAGAACCGAACTAAACGGAAAGAAACCAGATAATTGACATCTAAATGTGTTAGGTGGTCGGTTTAATCCTATTTAAATTGTACCAACAAACGATAAAGTTTAAAAAAAAAAAAAAGGATATTTTTGGAACAACCGAGGAAATTAAATCATGTTAACTCTATCAGACAGAGGTTACATTTCCTGACCCCCTGCTGTATTTTAAGCCTGTGGGATAGTAGTCACCCCGGCACATACTTAGCAGAATTCGAGTACAGTTTTGTTTCTCAGAATCGGGGAGATAGGAGGGGTGGAGATTGAAGCCACCACCCAGACACTAGCAATCAGAGATGCTGCAAAATACTAAGTCACTACAGTGTATGGATCACCTAGTCCAAATCTCCACCCCCACGGGTGCTTGAGAAACCCCGATGGAGAAAGATCGCTTATTCTGAGAAACTAGGTTGAAGCACAGGATCTTGCCGCTTACGTGGGTCTAGTATGGATGTTATTTCTGGGGGAAAGTAGACGCTGTTTACAACTAAGTCAGAATCCTGTGTGTGTTCTTCCGCCCACAAGCACCAGCAGCGACCGGTTCTTAGCCGCAGCTCAGCCAGCCGCCCAGGCTAAGCGGTGGGCGTGGCCAGCGCTGTGGGAGGAGCCTTGAGGGGCGGGGGGAGCGTAGACCTGCTCCGCGCGTGCGTCGAGCTGTCAGCCGCACCCACGCCGCGCTTCCACCAAAGTTGCAAAGCAACGCGCAGACCTGTCAGAACGGGGAAGATCCCGGCGACCGGAGAAAGGCAAAACCGCTCCGCGTGGGCTGCCCGGAGTAGCATCGAGCCTTGTTCGAGTCCGAAGAAGTTCCCGCTACTCTAAGCCGGCTGAAGTGGTGCGAGTCTCCTCTTGTCCCATCCGGACTGCGTCCTGAAACCGAGTGGACTCTGCCCCAGGAGTGCGAGCATCCTGAAGGTTCAGGACATCCTGCTGCACCCCGCTCTTCGCCGGTCCCTCACCCGCCAACGCCAGCCCAGGTAAAAACAAAAAATAAAAACTTTACGTGCCTTAAGATTCCTCTGGAGAGTCGCCGATTCGAGAGTTACCAATTCTGTGTCCACCCCCACTGCCCCCGGAAGAGCGAAATCTGTCACTTACTGGTCTTTCACAACCCTTTTAGGAGGAGGAAACACCCACTCACGGCCGCGGGCCTTACACGCTTGCAGATTTGCAATGGCAGGCAAATTCTTCACTTTCTGGGAACCGACAATGCTTCTCTGGTGCTTGCAGAAAGGACCCTGTTTCTATAAGGATGCTCAGGCTTCGCTTGCACAGGTTCTGAACACCGCCCCGGGAATCCCACGCGCCTGTTTGCTCCTCCTCCCAGGGCTGGTTACCAGTCAGGACCACCAGGGACCCCTCAGAACAGTAGCCAAAACGGCCAGCCTTTTATTCCGAAATAGTCACTTTCCGCAGCTAGTAAAGTACAATTGATTAAATTGGCTTAGTGCCAAAAGGTAAACTATTGTGTTTTTTTTAAATTATTTCTCCTTTGTTGTGAAATGTCCAGTATGATCATTCCAAACATACTGAAAATTGTATAGAAGAATGTTAAAATTCTACATAATCCCAACAGACAACTTGAAAATCTTTATGTAGGCTTTTAACCCTTTTGTTTTTCAGTGCTTACTTGGTAAGACCGCTTACTGAACAGCTAGGTTGTTCGAGCCGTTTAACATTTGTTGAAAAACAGCATAGAAAATAGCACGCTAATTACAAACACAGTTCAGCACTTAAACAAACATATTCTGGCAACAATCTAGATGATACCATCTAGTGCAAGCCTCCTTCATCCCAGTCTATAACAAAGATAGCACATTCACCCTAAATATAGACATTGCCTTAGCCTTAGGTATTCTAGGTTTGTTCTTTCTGTCATAAAAGTTACTCACCAAATAGTCTGTGATACCCTGGTCCATTCATTCCGCACTGTATTTGAATTTATGCATATTGTTTCATGCCATGGGTCTTTTAAAAATATTCTTTTACTCTTACTTTGTGTGGCCTCTGGGATTTTGGATATACACAAAATATTTTATTAATAATGATACTAATAAGATATAGTTCAAGCCATAAAATCCATTCATTTAAAGTATGTGATTTTTTTTTTATATTCACTTTGTGGGACCATTACTATCATATCAAACTGTACATCATTTTCACCACTTGAAAATGATAGCCCTTAACCCTCCATCCCAAACAATCAACAATCTTGCCTACAGACTTGCCTATTGGGATCCTTTTCTAAAAGTTCAATCGTGTAGTAAGGAAGTAATTTGTGGCTAATCTCCCATAGTGATAGTGTACATTTATTTCCAGGTCGAGTGTTCTTACAAATAACGCTCACATGAGTAAATATTAATCTTACCTGTCGTCACACGGATACGCCTCTCTTGATATTTACGCCCGCGTGTTGAATAGCTCAGACATGCTGTATGCCTACAGTTACAGTGCAAGCTTTTCAGTGTTCTGTCACACTGGCCCGGTCTGATAAGAATTCTCAGCATTCCTCCTTCACCAGCATTCGGGGGGTCATGTGGTGCTAATTTACAAACACCTCTGCTGACTGATGATAGAATCGTGCCATTAGTAGCCACTAATATATCCTCTTTAGTAAAGGGCTGTTTAGTTATGTCTACTGATTGCCAGTTACACTTGACTTCACATGTATTCACTCTGGCAGTATTGCACAACCAAATGCATTCTTCTCCTCTATAATTTGCATTTTAACTCTCTCATTGTTAGATTATTATAAATGTGTAGTCGTCCCCCCACCCAAGGTAAATAAGTACCTTGACAAACCTATAAATAATCATTTCTTATCCACAAGGTCACAAGGATGTTTACCTACATCACCCTCTTATGTGTGAGTGTTTGATGTGCTACCTAAAATTAGTTTGGGGGGTCTTGTGTAAGCTTCTCTTTAATTTGATTACCTAATTGGCCTAAATCTTCAAACATGGAAACTTCTTCTCTCACTATCACCTTGATCACAAATCAAAAGAAACAGATGTATAGGGACTGGGATTCGTAGAAAAGGAGCAGAGAATCGCGTGACAAGTATAGCAACCGGTTTTACTCAGGGTTGACCTCATAGGTGGAGACAGAGAATTTCAAGAGAAGTACAAATAGTATGTGAAGAATGGAATGGAACTCCTAGAGCTGAGAAAATGACTGGGACCATCAGAGAGTATCAGGAGGGTTGGTATACGGAACATACTTGACTAAACTTAGAATTTTTCTGACGTTGATGTATATTGAGAAAAATGTTGTGGTTGTGGTTGTTGTTGTTGTTGTTGCTGCTGCTGCTGCTGCTGCTGTTGTTGTTGAATAGCCAGGGTTTGGGTAACTTATAAAACAGAATGAGGCAACCTCGCGCACATGGCACCCCCTGAATGCGAGGAGACAGCATAAGGAGCAGAAATGCTATTTGAGAAGGTTAATAGCACATTTCTGAATTTCACTCAATTCATTTTATCCAGAATGATTACCCGTTGTTTACAACTGAGAACTGATCCAGAGACCAAGTTTGCCGTTAGAGGGGTTAACAGTTCTAACAAAAGAGTTAAAAGTTTTATGTCTATTTCAATGAGTAAGGGGTCATTTTGAAGGAACATGGTAGGTACAAATTTACTTTGCAGAGTTGAGTCCGTGCTGTGTGGCTGTCCTTTAGTGTCAGCTCTGTCTACCCACCAGGCCCACCCCGTCACACCCATCTGGGCAGTGTCCGATTGTCTTCCCAGGTCTTCACGCTGTGGCCCTGCGTGGACTGAGATTGGCTCTCACACCGTCTCTGCCTCTGCCTCCCATCATACCCTTCCCATGAGCCTCTTGTAACGCTTACGCCTCAAACCAGGGCTCCCAGGATTGTGTCTCTCCTCCCCCCAGATAGCCTCTGCCTGCCTTTTCTTCTTCTTCTTCTTCTTCTTCTTCTTCAGGTTTTTGTTAAGATACTATTTCCTTTGTGAGGCCAGAGATTAAAAGAAACAAAAACAAATATTCTCTGATGGTGTGCATTAGTTTGCTGGGCCTGCCACAGCTGATACACAGGATAAATGACCCGGGAAAGAGTAACTCTTGGTTGTGAAGGTTAAAAGTTCAGGGTCAAGGTGCTGGTGAGTTTAGATTCTCCTGAGGCCTTTTTGCTGTGTGCTTGAGAAAGCCCAGGATCTGAGTCCAAACTTCTTGGCAAGGATGTGAATTAGATAATGGTCCACCCTAAAGTTCTCCTTTTAACCTTTTCTTCCAGTCTCACCTCCAGGGTCTGGACAGAAGGCCCAAGAGTGAAGAGCACTTGTAGCTCTTACAGAGGACCAAAGCTTTGTTCCTGGGACCCAGATCAGACAGCTCACAACTTCCTGTAACTCTAGCTGAGGGGTGCCTGACACTCTTGTGACCTTCATGGGCACCCCCAGATACCTATCCACAGACACATGGACATAATTAAAAATAAAAGTAAATCTCCAGATACACTTAAGTTCTGGATCTCTGGTTGGAAAGCCTTCAGTGCAAGACTTCTGTCGAGGGAGCGTAATTTTGTCCACACTCCCCATCCGTAGTTTATTTTTGTCTGTGGTTCTTATTTCAAATACAATGTTTTTTAGTTGCTGATTTATCTGTTTTCTTATTTTCTGTCCCACTACAAATGTTATGAGGGACAGGTTGGACACAGTGTTGTTCTCTGTAGTGTCTTTTCAACCTCAGATGGGTCTAAGAAACAGCCACAGCAAAAAAGAAATGTTAACACCGTCTCCCATAGCTAGCACATAGGCAGTCTAAAGTTATTCCTAGTAGCTCTCTATTATCTCTCTGGGCCTTCTGTATTTTTTTCATGAACAAAGATAACCCTGTAAGGATTCCAGTAAAGCAGACATTTTTTTTTTAAAGTTATCTTCGATTTTCTTAACAGAAAGAATTATAGCAGTAAAAGATGTAGCTTTTCACCGAGGAGTCTTAAGAATGCGGTGTGCTTGTTTCCAGAGCAACCAAGAGCTTTTCGTGTTTAATTAGAATGAAGGCCTCTCCGTGTTACACTGGAGTATCCATCCAAATTGCCAAGAACCCCCTTGCTCAGGAAAATGCTCAGAGTCAACATCCCAGAGAAAATTACTGATTCGATCAGAAACTAACCTGTAGCACCTTTTTGTTTTTTCCTTAGGTGGTCAGGCTCGGAATGGACTGTGAGCTTGCGGAAAAGGAAAAGGATGGACCGCCAAGTGTGCCGCCAGCCGAACGGATTGCTGCTCCGTGGCTCGCACGAAGCCAAGCCAATCATCTTCTCTCGTTACGTCACATGTCGGCGGCCTGCTTACCTTACTCCTTTAATCTGGGTTATTCTTGAAAGCAGCACTTGAAGCAAAAAGTAGATACATTCTACTGGGAGCGTGAGCCTCAGAGAAGGAAAGACAGACAGAGGGGTTGAATCTGAACACCGCGTGAAAGAGAATCCAAGGTAATCCGGGAAGCATTGTCAAGAGCTCACTAGCTAACTAGGTAAGACAGAAGCAGCCCATGCATCTTAATACATTTTGCCTGACTGATGTCTTTTTGATGGGCTAGAGAGGAGACAGGCAGACAGACAGACAGACAGACAGGAGGATTTCTCTTCTCTATCAGCAGTCATCTCTGTGTGAGGGTTCTCCCTTCACATGCCAATTCTGCCATCCCCAGAGGCTATAAGGGAGCCTGCTTGGCACTGCCACAGCAGAGAAGCCCCGGGTATGGAGGCCGGGTGCTGGAATGGTGCTTGAAGCACTGTTAACAAAGAACAGTCCAGCCTCCCAGAGTCCTGACCTGAACCCAAGGTTGAAAAGACCCGAGCAGTGTGTGTAAGCAGGCTGTCATAGCCTGCATTATACATTTTCAGGCCTGGATAAATCTATTTGCACTTCTTTCTAGAATCATACGTATGCAGATAAGGTTGGCAGGAGGAAGATTAAGTACATCTGAAGGTGTATGTTCATAACCGTTTTAACCTCAAGTCATGTTTATTTATAAGAGAAAGCGATGGTGGAGTTTGGAAAATTAGGAAATGATTCTTACCAGGCGGTGGTGGCACACACCTTTAATCCAGCACTTGGGAGGTGGAGGCAGGTAAGATCTCCGATTTTGAGGACAGCCCAGTCTACAGAGTGAGTACGAGGACAGCCACAGGACCACATGGAGATATCTTGTCTCGAAAGATTAAAAAATAAAAAACCTTATTCTACTCAAAATGTTTGAGCAGAAGGGAGCGTGTCAGTTATCTGGTCTCACAGTCTCATGAACAGCTGTGTAGGGGAGGGGCCAAAGGAAGAAAAACGCTTTCTCATGTGAGCTTTATAAATGATCGCCATAGACTTTCCCTGGGAGACTGTCTCCTGCTCTCGTGATGCACTAGTGACAGAAAACATATGACTAATGGAAAAAAAACTTGTGGATATGCAAGAAGAAAAGCATTGGGATAAGTGCCATCTTCTAAAGGGTCCGTGTTAACATTTGTCAGTGTATGGTGAGTCGTTCAACTCATACATGTTGAGTTCTATAGCATACATAATACTGTCCTATGCCTGTGAGCAAGTCATAATGTATAATAATAATAATAATAATAATAATAATAATAATCCAAATCCTTACGAATGCATGTCTTTGTAAGGCACACCTCAGAATATTTACACACTTATATATAAACTGGGTCACAAGCCAAGTCCCAGCAAATTTCCAAAGACTGAAACCATATTTAATATGAATAAAACTGAAAACCAAGCATATAAGGTTGTCAAAGGACTCCAAATACTTGCAATTTAAGAAGCCAGATCCCCAGTGACTAGTGAGTTGGCAAGTTGGATTAGAAATTAGAATATGTTTTGAAATGAAGTCTGGTTTAAAAAATACCGTGAGATGGTGTGAAATTGGACGTTTAGGGGACCTGGCTGCGTGTTTGTAATCGCAGTACATGGAAAGTAGAGGCAGGAGCTCAAGAATTCAAGAGAGTCTAGTCTGGGATACGTGAGACCCTGCCTCCAAAAAAATGAAGAAAAGGAAAGGAGAAAAAAAATAAAAAGAACTCAGTGGAAATGCAGAGCTGTAAACACATCTAAGTGTTCATGTTGAAATACTGTGAAGAGATTGTTAATGTTTTTAAAAGCCAGAGGATGAGCTTGGGACGCAGTGCCCACAGAGGCCAAAGGGCAGTGTAGGATTCTCCTGGAACTGGAGTTAAGGTTCTGAACTCCCTTAGCACTTGGTACTACCATAGTTCCCTGGTACCATGATCCAAACCCCGTCCTCTGCAAGAGCAGCAAGAACCTTTCCCCCTGAGCCCTCTTTCCAGCCTGTGGCTTTCCTGTAGGCTAGTTTTCTGGCTGTTTGGGCAGAGCGATTTGCTGAGTGGAGAGAAAGACTGAAGTTAGAATGGGTGGTTGGATTTTTCATGACAAAGTACCAATGAGGAGGGAAGGTATGCAGGCAGAAACTTCCAGAAATCTACAAAGAGATTACTGTTTACCTTTTGTTCAACTCTCAGCTTCCCAGTTCTCAAAAGCTAGCATGAGATTGGGACCATTTCAACTCCATCCAGCCCCAGCTAACAGTCTGCATTGAAAACAGGATCCCTGAAAGGTTATGCATAATGCCGGGGGGGGGGGGGCAACTAGCCAGATTAAAACTACCCCACCCAACAAGGAACTTTAGAACAAGCTTGAATAGAATCCTACTGATCCAATATAAATTCCTCCTAGAACAAAGTGCAAGTTTGTTAGTCCAACCCTCCCAACAGGCACTTACAAAGACTTGATTATAAGAGTTTCATTTGGGGAAATTCCTGCGAGAGTTGAAAATGAGAGGAAGCAGAGGAGGTAGTGCTTAGATCACGTAACCTACAAGCCGTATGCGCGCATGACTTGGTATACCTGCCAACTGGACTAGACCTGGGTAAGCATAGTTTCTGGGTATGGCCATAGGGTATTTCAGGAAGAGATTAACATTTGAGCTGACAAACTGAGTCAAACAAATTGTAGTCCCCAGTATGCGTGTCTATAGAGGATTTGAATAAAGCCAAACCAGAGATGAGAGGTGGAGATCTTTATCTCCCTGACAACTGAAGTCATGCATCCATCTTCAGACCTTGGACTGGGTCTGACACCATCAGTGCTTCTGGGGCTCAGGACTTCAGATAGCAGATTATGGGACTTTGAATTTATAGTGATGCAAGGCAATTCTTTATAATCCAAGTGGATAGATGGGTGTATCACATTGATTCTGTGTCTATGGGAAACCCTAATAGAGAAAGACAGAATATTAAAATGATTGTGCTTCAGCAGAATTCCAATCAAGTTTAAGGTTGGCTGATAAGTCAAAGTTTTCCAATAGTGGCAGCCCCCACCTCACACGAATATGTCTACATCTACATCGATACACCTGTTTTGCTGTTACTGTTCTCAGGGAATGAGCCTGAAGGGAAGGTAAGCCACGGCAGGAAAGTAACAGTGGCTTCAGAGCAGCAGCAAGGGCCACGTAAACTCCCCAAGCAAAACATCCAAGTGGTACAGTCTCACCTCGGTTCAGTTTACCCCTTCTGCCCTTGGTGATGACTTGGCGTGGCTGCCAGAAAGGTGGTTAGGTGCCAAAATCAACTCAGAGTCTAGGCTAGCCAATTCTAGAAGTTGATGAATATTCTCCTTCCTCGGGGAATAGTCACCCTAATTGGCCAGAAGTCCATTTGGGGAAGAGCTAGAGAATCATCACAATATGCACATGTCATTATATAACAGGATCTTTATTTGTTACGGCTGAGCCACTTTTCCCATCTTTTCTTCATGTCTGGTAACCGGAGCAGGAAATTGTAAAGATTCATCGGGGACAGTACCATTAACATCTTGCTTTTCCATTCCTGCCTTAATTAGTTATAGAAGTTAAGCAACACCCGTGCTACTTGCTCATCTGTTTTGCCTGTAGGGGTGTTACCTTCAATTAATCATCTCCCTAACACCCTGTGAGTCAAGCCCACTTGACTACCCCTCCAATTTCACTAGTTGTTACGGTAATTACGGCCTCTTGGCTTTTGGTAGCTAAGCACCAGTCCTGCAGGACCCTCCATTACTTCAGGGTCCATTACCCTGAGTGATATTAACAAGCCCAGCTCCGTGACCGCCTCTTCTTCAGCTCCGACTGAAAGCAAGCACCACCACTTATCACGATGATAGCGGCCCCCTCTCATAGGCGTGTTCTTGATGGCCTTGGTGAATTGTGTGCCCTCTGGTCCTTGCCTGGAAACAAGCCACATGGGTTCTCTACCCTCACAACAGACCAGTTCCAGGATGACCAGTTAGTTCCGTCAGCCGGTTTACATCTTCCCGATTTCCCAGAGCAATGGGTACGGCTTTGTTCAGAAAGGACCCTTTCTCGTTCCAGGCTGTTAAGAGCTGCTCTGTCAGCTTCTGTCATTCCCCTGTATTTCTACTGCAGTCATATCTTAGTCCATCCGTGCATCTATGACAAAATATCCGAGGCTGGCTAATTCACAGAGAAAATAAATTTATTTCTCACAGATCTTGAAGTTCGAACTACAAAATTAAAATATCAATAAGTTTGGTGTCTAATGAGGACCCAGTATGTGCCTCTTTCTGAGTTACATACTCCTGAGGGAACATAGACTATTTCCACGTGATAGAATAGAGGAGGAAGGGAAAGAGAGAGAGAGAGAGAGAGAGAGAGAGAGAGAGAGAGAGAGAGAGAGAAGAAGAAGAAGAAGAAGAAGAAGAAGAAGAAGAAGAAGAAGAAGAAGAAGAAAAGAGAAGAGAAGAGAAGAGAAGAGAAGAGAGAGAGAGAGAGAGAGAGAGAGAGAGAGAGAGAGAGAGAGAGAGAGATCTGTAAACCTTCTTAGAGGTCACGAACCCCATTTGCCCTCCTCAGTTAACCTGTAAAAGGTACCATCTGTCAGCATGTTCACACTGGCAGTTTATAGTTTTATCTCACGAGTTTGGGGAGACATCAGACCAAGCCAGATGATAAACACTTTGCACCAATGAAATACATACTCCTAAGTAAATAACTTTTTATACGTCAGCCCTCATGTTCTAGTCCCCTCAGGAAAGCGATGGAAAGGTTTACTCCCAGGCTTTTGTCCTGGCTCTCACAGCTGTTTCACGCATCTTCTTCAGTATATAGCATTGCCAGTCTCAGAATATCTCAACTGACTTTGTGCAGAATTGTTCTAGCAGTCAGGAGAGAAGACAATCCGTGGCTGCACCTCTACAGTTTACCTCTCAACAACTGCCTTTTGGCTCTCAATACACACAGGTCTCCACAAAGTGAATTGGGGGCAGATGCAATCTCACTGTTAAACTTTTCTAAATCCTTAAGAGGGAAATAGTACCAAGCTTGCAGGATTTGTCACTTGATGAGGAAAGTATCAATGCTTTCAACCTGATACGGGAAATAAATTCTTGATCCTTGAGGTAGAGGACACACAGAACTTTGGAGCCAAAACCTGACAACATATCATCCAAAGGAGAAATTATAGACCCGTCCTCAAAGATTTCCTGAACCAACCTGAAAATTTCATAGAAATAAGGTATTTTTTGTTCATTATAAATTTGTTAATCAATTCATTTTAAATATATAATCAATTATGGACAAGCAAAGCACCTTGAAGTCTTGAACGGTTTCTGGATTCCAAGGTCCTTCATTCTTGCCGCAGATGAACCATTTTACTAGACTGTAAAGAGAGGAATCTCATCCTCATTCATGACATGAGCCTGTTAGGCCATAGCTCACCATACTACTTGGATAGTTGAAACACTCACACAACATTTTCATGGGCAGTATCCTCCATACTTTGGTAGTTTCAGATCATAGTCCTAAAGTGGATAGCCTATGGAATACACATCATAAACTTCGCCTCCCGAGAATTCCCATAATTTACATGAAGTCTGTTGCCACTATGGAAACAAGGAGCATCACCCCCGATCTTTGGGGGTGAAATAAATCCCCAAGATGCCTCCAGAGAGAAAGTAATGGAAGGAAGTTAGCTGTCCAATTTTCTGCTTCGGATGCAGTAAGTCTCACAAATGTCGATGCTCAGATACTAAACAAAATATTATCTCCTGTGTAATAAGGAGAACAATACATCATGAAGTGGTTTAACATTTGAAAATTAATTAGTGCAATTCATCATATAACAGAATAAGACAAACCATATGTCAGTAGCTGCAGAGAAAGCAAACAAATCAACATGTATTAACAATATAAACAAAACTAGGAACAGAGGGGAAACTGATAATTACCTATTAAGAAAACATACAGTTGGCATGTTACTTAGTAGTAAAACATGGATTTCCCCCACGACTGTGGTTTGTCCTTGCCATGCGTTATCAGGCATGCCAAACATGATTATGCATGTAGAAACTGCAAATTGTTCTACAGGCTAGTAGAATGACTGAAACTTAATGTCAAAATATCAAAAACTATATCCTTACATTGTGTCAACTGAACAAATTAAAATACTTAAAATGTATTAAGAATAGCACTTTTCAAATATGTAAGAACAAACCAGTTGTAAGATTTACGATTTGTAAGAACAAACCAGTTGTAAGATTTACGATTTTCTTATGCTGGAAACTGGAAAGTGTTACTAAGAACTTAAACACTTAAATAAGTTGGGGGGGGTATAAAGCATTGAGGCATGGAAGAGAGCTGATGGTTTAAAGATCAATATTTTGAATGTACTCAATATTTATTGTCTGTGTAATCTCCATCAAGCTCCCAGGAGATCCATTTATTTTGATGAAATTGATAAACTGAGTAAAATGTATTTAGATGTTGAGTGGATTTGTGACAACCGAAAGAGTCATAAAGAATATCTTCTGGGCCATCAGTAACCAAGCAAGCTACATAAATTGGGGTCCTTCTGTCTTTGTACAACGAAGACCACTGAGCCAATGGAATACATACAGAAATGGAGCAATCTCATTGCAGTGCACGTCCATACCCCTTTCTGCCCTTAAACCACATTGTAAGTTTAGTGCTTAGGAAGAGAGAAACCATCGAGGATGCACCCAAAGAAAAATCCAAATGGAAACTTAGTGGTGCTTGCTTTTCCCAAGGACCAGCATCAAAGTTTCAAAATTAACACACTAGAGCAGTACTGGTGTCACCCCCTACATCCTCGAAACTCGCTCAGAGAATGGGATTGAAAAAGGAATCACCAGTGAGTAGTACTTCTCAAAGAGAAAGCTGTAGAGTTTATTGCTGCTGGAAGGTTCTGAATAAATCCATGTTCCAAATCACAACCTGAACGTGCTCCAGAAAGAATGCACATGGTCTAAAAAATGGAGAGGCTGGTGTCCTATACCCTGTCTTGTTAGCCTGAGACATGCTGTTGGGTAGACTTGGTCTAGATGCAATATTATTGAATTTTTAAGTGCCTAAGTATAGGGGTCTCACACTGTCCTATGCAATCATTATGGTGTCGGGAGACAAGAAAATCTCTTTTTGGTGCAGCTGAGAACATTAGAAAAATAATCACAACGGTCTGCAGACCTAATGTGACCTCTGAAAATGCTTCAGGTTGTGTCAAATATCAATGTGGCGATCCATGTCACTGATTACCAAAAAGGTCAGTATTCATCATTCTTGAAGCTAGTCACAGATAAACATCAATCAAGAGTCAAATGCTATAGTATCACCTAACTATCTAGGGCTTGGAAAGGAAGTACTGTGGACCTAGTATGCACCCCCCCCATGAGAGTCATATGTTCAAATCTCACCCCTCCCAGAGGTGATGACGTTAGGAGGCCAGGGCTTCAAGGAGTGAACAGAACATATTCCCTTATTAAAAAGGCTCAAGGGAGCTCACTCACCCTTCTGCCAAGTGACGAGAGACAGCTGCTGTGAGCAATTAAGTGTGTTCTAGCCACAGACCCTGCCAGCGCCGTGATCTTGAATTTTCTAGCCTGCAGAAGTATGAGACATTTCTGTTATTTATTATTTGCTCAATATATAGTAGGTGTTCTGTTAGCTTATTTTCAAATGTTATACCTGTATTTATCTTCAAAATAAAGGATTTTAAGTGTGTGTGTGTGTGTGTGTGTGTGTGTGTGTGTGTGTTCACATGCATACCACAAACTATGTTCAATTGAACTGTGTTCAATTTTTGGAAAAAATAAAGCCAAGTTTCCATGCACCTGAGTATGTGACTTAATTAATTAAGGACACCAGAGTTGTTTTGTTTTGTTTGTTTTTTTGTGGTTGTTTTGGTGGGTTTCTTGTTGGTTTTGGTTTTTGATTTGGGGTTTGTTTTGTCTATTGTTTTTTTTTTTTTGTTTTTTTTTTCATATCCTGCAAAATCCTGTACATCCAGGGAGATAATTATCAAACTAAGCACTGTGTACCCCTAAGTCATAGTAAACCAATTGATGCTAGTAGGAGAGAGACGAGTTGAAAGGTTCCTTTAGTGCCAGACTCTCAGAGTCATTCCTATGCAGGTATGCGGGACACCTTTCCATAGGGGATGATGTGCTGTGCACGGAAGCATCGTCAAGTGTTGCCCTGGTCTCCCTCCGGAGAAGGACTCCATCCCATTTGCTGCCCAGACAGTCAGCAAGCAGCCTACAGCTGTCAGGGCTCCTCTGCCATCAGACACCCTTTGGACTTGACTCCACAGCACAGAAGCACATCATTTAATGTTACGCTCCTTCACAGGGTGACACACATCTGTGACTGATCACTGCAGGAATGCGAAATTGTCCCATGCCTCATCTCCAGAATTCTCCCTGGTGCTGGCAGAAGCTATCGGTGAGCCCGTGGAGCAACCCAGCCTTCTCAGTCTTTCACGTATCTGTGAAGGCTCATCCAAATTATACTTCTAAATAAACAGCCATGATTTCAACTGTACTTGAGAGTCTCTCGAGGGTTCATCCTGCAGAGGCTGAGACCTGCCCTCCCACTCTCAGACTCTATTTGACCAGGAAAGAAAACCCAGAGGCCCTATCAGGCACCGAGTTTAAGAAACACATCTGCATGCTGCTAAGTACAGATGTGAGGACTGAGAAAGTACACTCATTTTGTCAAACAAATACAAATATTTTATAGTCCCAGATCCCTTTGGGCATATTTAATAGGGAAAGTGAGAGAAGTATTATGAAAGTCTGTTTCCAAGAACTAAAAGCCACATAACAGAAATCCCACAAAACTAAAAGAGTACAACAAAACTGTAATAGCTTTTTTTAAAAAAAAAAAAGTTGATCACAATAGACTTGTTGAAATGTTTGTGGTCGGCAAGATGGTGGCTGGTGTCATTTCAAGATGTTGACTCTATTATCACCACCACATCAAAAAAAAATTCGGAGGATAAATATTTTGCATAATCATATTTGTATTTCAGTGCTACCTTGAGAAGAAAGCTTGAAGAACTAAGATAATAATAACACCTAGCTAATCAGCGCCAATGAGCCATTAAACCGCACGGTCAGCATAAACTGCGCGATCAGCATACAGCAGTTTCCAAGGAGGAAGAGATGCATGCAGCCTCTACAAATTTGGCTTGGGGAGGCGTTCGCTTCAGCTCACTTGAATAAGCTACTGTCTATGGCTCACAAGGGTCCCGTTCTTAATGAGGTGGTGCATGGCAGCAGCACACTGTGCGTCCAAACAGCAGATGGCAGCGCGTAGAGTAGGCTGGCAAGCTGATGTCTAGCCACCAACTGGCAGCAATCATTATTAAACTGATTCATGTGCCCGGGGAAAACCTTCATAAGAGTCTCAGCAAATGTGAGCACGAGAGGCAAATGATCCGTTCCCCGTAGCCACAATGGATGCTACCTATGTTTTTAAAATTACTGTCCTCCAGGGCTGTCTCCATGAAGAATGGCAGGACGTGTGAACTGGAGGCGCTGTTCCTTTCTGTACGCTCACGTGCCTTTAAATGTGAGGGCTGGAATGTCTGATCGGTGAATAGCTTTGACTCGAAGGAAATAGCTTCAGAGCTCCCACCCTGTGGACACGTGGCGAACACATTCAGAGACAGGCAAGGATTTTTAGGCTCTCCAAACAAAGGTCCTGTATACATGTTGGGCAAAGAGAATAGTGAACATCCTCTGTCTCAGATTATGATGTAATGACCTAGGCCACTCATGGTCCATCCACAGGAAACAGGTAACTTATCCTGATTAAGAAACAGATTAATACAACTAAGGACATCGCAAAACTATTCTTTTAAGGGCTTTTTCATGAGGAAATCTTAGAAGCACTCATTTTGAAGTTGAATCTTTATAAATCAAACTAATGAACAAGTAGTATGCTTGTCTTTTCAAATGGATGGATTTGTGCTTATAATCAGTAAAGCCAATTTATTTGTATATAATATTTTATTGAAAAAAAACAAGTCCTGTTTAATTCACTTACAAAACATGTTCACTTTAACATTCAAAAGTCCTAGATGTTTTTTATGAATCTCCATTAAATCGCCTTCCTCATATTAAGATAACAGACGATCACATTTATAGTGGCAAGAAAAAAAAATTCTACAGACAAAATTCAGGTGTTTTAAATGCTGTCATCATGAACCTTATAGGGCGTTTTTGTTCAAAGAAATTTCTTAAATCTTTTAGAAGTGCTAAGGAGCTAGCAAGATGACTCAGTGGATATGGAACCTGGTGTCAAGCCTGGTAACCCGAGCTCAGCCCAGGGGAGGGAGAACTAACCCACACAAGGTGTCCTCCTATGTCTACAAGTGCACTGTGGCATGAAGCCCCCTCACACAGAAGAAAAATAAAAATGGGTTTTAGACCCTTGTGATGGTTTCTATATGTTTGGCCCAGGGAGTGGCAGTACTAGGAGGTGTGGCCTTGGAGTAGGTGGGTCACTGTGGATGTGGGCTTAAGACCCTCCCCCTGGCTGCCTAGAAGTCAGTCTTCCACTAGCAGCCTTCAGATGAAGATGTAGAACTCTCAGCTCCTCCTGCACCATGCCTGCCTGGATGCTGCCATGTTCCTGCCTTGATGATAATGGACTGAACCTCTGAACCTGTAAGCCAGCCCCAATTAAATGTCCTTCATCAGACTTGCCTTGGTCATAGTGTCTGTTCACAGCAGTAAAACCCCAATAAGACAACGCTTAAGCATTAAAAAAATCACTGAGAATGTATTCTCTGAGGCTTATCAATAAACTTTCCAGGCTGAGAGAGCATTTACAAATTCTACAGAGTGTGTTCTTCTGTCCTTGTGTCAAACATGAGAATGATTCTCTTTCAAAGACAACCAACCTAGCCTTCCTGACAACAAACTTCAAAATAAAACTCACACGACCATCATGTCTCATCTCTTACCCTTCTCCCCAAACAAGGAAATTCTAGAACTGATCATATCATTTGCGTTAATATTTGGAAACAAAAATATCACATCAGCAAGTTATCTGTTCCTTCCTTGAGTCCCAGGTACTGTCAAGAAATAAAACAGCGTCAGAAGGTAGGATGTCCATGTCTTGCTTTGCACGAGAAAACAAATGTATCGTGTTCAAGGGAGTCTGAAAATGCTGACAGTTCCTCAAAACGGCTGAATCACTTAAAATACTACACAACCTATCATAAGATTAAAGGCTGCATTTCAGCCATAGCAAAATACTAATTATTATGTCAATAAGCTACAGTGGTGAGCACTGGGCTGTAACTACTAAAGTCAACCAGAAGTAACCAGGCCTATTACATGTTTCTGTGTCTTCTAATGCAGACATCTGAAGGTGGACAGGTTATTACAGTTGTGTGTGTGAGTACCAGTCAGCCTCATTATACCGCGATGGTGGTCTTTTACAGATCAGGTACATTGCAAAGGATATTCTTCCTCAAATTTTCTGTTCTAGAAGACTTCTTTTTTGCCCTCTCAGCCCTTCTAAAGAAATGTCCATTTCAAAGGCATCAATGGTGTCCCATCTTGCCATGATCAAATTCTTATTTTCAGCCTCTCTTTTTCTTTCACTCTTGGGCATCTGTTCACCACCTTGATCTGGGCACCACCACCACCTTGAATTACTTTCTTGTTTGGTTTCTAGGAGAGTGTGCAGAACCCTTCCTTCTCATAGAGTCTAATGAACTCTTCATCAAAGTCTTGACTGACTGACTGGCTGACTGACTGACTGGCTGACTGACTGACTGACTGACTGACTGACTGACTGACTGACCGACCGATATTGGAATGCCCTTGGGTATTCTCATGTACTCTTAGGCATTTGACTGAATATAAATACTAATTATAAATACTCCATGTGTATTTCTGGCATACTGAAAATGTCTAGAACATAGTCAACCCTCAATTAAATTTTTGAATGAATGAATGAATGAATGAATGAATGAATAAAAAGGAGAACAATTATATGTAGTTGTAGTAACCTGGAGATTAAGTAGTCCTAACATCCCATTGAGGAAGGTGTAACTATCACCATTCGTATCTCTTTAAAATACAAAGTTGAGGTTTAGGTAAGTCACTTGCTCAGTCACACAGAGCCAGAGTGTCATAGCTGCGACTTGTATTGCGTATGTCTGCCTGTAGGCTGGCTACTGACTTCATGCTGTACTTTCATAACCACGATGTAGATTTCTGGCATGCCATTTTTCTTCCATTTGAACAGAAAAAGACATACCTTTTCCTCTGAAAAGGAGAAATGAGGATATCATCAGCCTCCATCCCACAATCATTAATTTGGACTAAAATTTATATTAAAAACATAAAATACTACCAAAGAGTGAGCAATTTCCATTCTCTTGCTATTACTACCATGAAATACTAAAAGAACGGAAATGGAGGAGCAGGAATTCTTTTAGACTGAGTATGGGGAGAAAGGGAAACAGTCACAGCGTGCGTCGCTAGCTTGCCTGTTAACCGGGGAGACAGAAAGAGTAGCAACAGATCATCTAAACAGGAGGGCTCACCAACGCCACGATTATAAAACTAAAAGTTCACTAATTCTACCATAATATTTCCTTTTAAAAACAAAAACAGAATGACAAAGTCTGGGGATGTCACAATTGGTGGTTTTCTGGTTAATTTGCTTGGTACCTGTGTAGTTTACCTCTCATTGATCCCAGAGCCATTACAATTAGCACATGCAAAGGATGACTGGAGACAGAGTAAGCAGGGGAAATTTGGTTAACAGGGAAACAGGAAACGGGCAACGCCAGAGAATCTTGTCCCTCCGGATATGCTTGTCTTTATGGTAAAATCAAGCAGTATCCTTAGGAACCCTCGAGTTGAGTTTTACTGTTAGACTCCAGGTTGTAACACACTTTCCTTCCTTATAAAATCAGGTTTTATAAAGCATGTTAATCAGGGTCAGCTTTGATTCTGAGACACAGAAGTTTTGCAGTGGGCACTGTTTCGCTTTGATAGTAATGAAATCATCACATCCCTAGGAAAGGCAAGGAGGTTTCTTGGTGGCACTGGGGTCCATTGTGAAGACTTCTTTGACATTTAACATCACACAAGACATGGAGTCAAACTTATTTTTTAATCTAGAGAATCTAGATAGACAGCCGCATATGTACAGATTTCAAGTCCATCACAGAATTATTTCAATCTCGGTCCAGTAATGAAAGACTCAGCTCACTGTGCTCATTTTTTTAAAAAATATGTCTATGCAGTGTTTACCTGCCTATAAGTCTATGTACCATGTGCATGCTGGTGCTCAGGAAAGCCATAAGAGGGTGCCAGATTCCAAATGGCTGTGAGCTACCATATAGATGCTGGGAATGGAACGTGGGCTCTCTGAAAAGTGGTTAGTGTCCCTATTCACAGAGCTATCCCACATGATCATTTTTAAAAACAGAGACTAGCCTGGCTTGGTCACCTTTTTGAAGGTTTATCCATTTGATAGTATCACAGCAATTAAAGTTTTTGTTTGTTTATTTGTTTTTATTTTTGTTTTGCTTTTTCGAGACAAGGTTTCTCTGTATAGCCCTGGCTGTCCTGGAACTCACTCTGTAGACCAGGCTGGCCTTGAACTCAGAAATCTGCCTGCCTCTGCCTCCCAAGTGCTGGGATTAAAGGCGTGCACCACCACCGTCCAGCCCAGCAATTAAAGTTTTAACATGAGCTTTTAATGGATAACGGTTCATACCACAGCCTACTTTCAATGGTCTTTTTAGAACTTTATTAGTTGATGAATCCAAGGAGCAGTTAGTTACTATGTATATAGTATGAGTCTAGAATCCAGGTGCTACAGTTTGGATATTGAATGCCCACTTTCCAATCCATACCCACGTATTAGGGACTGAGACTCCAACCCAAGGTACTGTTTGCAGGTAAAACCTTTGGATGTCAGACCTAGTGGAAGCTAATTAGGACTTTGCAGGTGTCCTGGTCAGTGTGGCTACTGATGTGATGAAACACCATGACCAGAAGCAACTTGGGGAGAAGTTTATTTAGCTCACATATCCCGACTCCACTGAGGAAAGCCAAAGCAGTAACTCAAGCTGGATGGGAACTAGAGATAGGAGAAGAGAAAGCTATGGAGGAGTGCTGCTTACTGGCTTGCTACAGAACCAGAACCACAGGCTCAGGGGAGACACCCACCTACGGTGGGATGGGCCCTTCCCCCGTCAATCACTAGGTAAGAAAATGCTCTATAGGGCTGCCTGTAGCCCGATTTTATAAAGCCATTTTCTCAATGCCTCTCGATATAGCTGTGTCAATCTGGCATAAGACTAGGCAGCAAAGAAGGAGATTTTAACCTGGAGCCCCTTCCTGTGTCTACCTTGACTTCCTGGCTATAGTGATGCGACGAGCCTTCATCCACCAAATGCTTTTCCATGGCAAATCATATCATCACAGGTCCAAAGCAATAGGGCCAATTGATCGTGGGCTGAACCCTCTGAAACCGTGAGCCAAGGTAAGATTTTCCTCCACATCAGTTCCTTTTCAAGCATGGTGCTCATAAACTAATACATCAAAATGGTTTAGAAACAAGTGTGACCTAACTGCTTAATACCAAGAATAAATTTAAGAAGAAAATAAGCTTTGCTAAAGAAGCACAAACGGGATATTACAGTAATTTAGACCGAATGTTTCTTCTGTAAAAGGAGAAGGAAAATGTGTGGTGGAAGAGGTGGTATTTGGTTTGAGCCCTCAAGTAAGCACAGAATCTAGACATTAGAGATCCTGAAGGACTCAGTCAAATAGATGGATGGTGCAAGGAGGCCTTACCCATTTATTCACCTTAGAATCTTGCCACTGCTTTAAAGCCTATAAATCAGCCTCCACGGTGCTGTGAACAAGAATCATGATGGCGGTGGAGAAGGGTAGCTGATAAATTTACAGCCAGGCCTTAGAGATCTCTAAATGACAACACAAAATATTTGAACCTTCGGACCTTTTTCAGGGCTTTTTGGAGACAAAACAACAACAGTAAGTCACCCATCACTTCCATAAAAATAAGCTAGGTGACTTTTTAATTCCAGTGACTTGGAGGGCATGCCTAATGCTAAGGATGAATGAACAGACTCTAAAATGCTTCCCGGTAGTGTCTGAAATTACAGAAGAAAAAAAAATATGGAAATATGGACAAATAGAACATTATTTCTGAGGGGGCTGGGTAAGGCCATTAAATCCACACGGACTCAAAAAGACACAAACAAGAGATGCTATCATGATGCTTCAGGAATTTTTGTAACTGTTCCACCTCCTATAAACACAGGAAACGTAACAAAATGTAAAAACCAAGTCCCTAACTTTGTCAACTGTGTGGCTTAGGTTTTTGTCAGTTTGATATGAACTAGGGTTACCAGGGGGAAGGGAACCTCATCCCAGGTACCTCCATCCAACTTCCCTGCCGGCAACTCTATGTGGGCATTTTCTTGATTAATAATTGATATGGTAGCACCCAGGTCACTGTGAGCAGTATGACCTCTGGGCATTGTCCCTTGGAGTTATACAAATGTAGCTGAATGTGAGCCCAGGGAGTGTGTCAGTAGCAACATCACTCATTCCTCTAAGGTTTTGCTTCCGTTCCTGCCTCCAGGTTCCTGCCTTGAGTTCCTATCCTGACTTGTCTTCATGATAGTATAAGTATCCTGCCATGAAGTATAAGCCATACAAATCTTTTCCTCCCTCAAGCTGCTCTGGGGTCAGGGTTTTTATTCCATCAATGGAAAGCAAACTAAGATATCAACATTTGCATTTACAGAGCTATAAACATTTTGATTTTGAAACCCTGTGAAATAAATGTCAAGCTGATTGAAAAAAAAAAAAAGCTACTCTGACATACATCCGTGCCAATCAAAAATATGTGTTAGCAGTCTCCTGTGTTGCTGGCTCTTTTCCATGTTTGCTCCAATGCTGCAAATCCTGTGTCTTCCTCAAGGAAGCACCGCTCACTCGTCCCTTCTCCTTTACATCAGTTAGCAAGTACTCAAGTCCCATTCAAAACATACTCTGGTGATTTTCAGTCAGGTTCACTTCTGTGTGAGGATGCTCTCTAGATGAGACTGGGATTATCTCTATGACAAACAGCCCTGTGTGCGTGCGTTTTCATTATAGAAATATCCACCAAGAGCGTGACATTATTCAAGGAGACATGAAAGCCCGCAGAACGCACGACACGGAAAGGGCAGCGAGACAAGACAGATGTTTCCTAATAAAAACATGGGGATGCGTCTCACTGCGAGCAGCAGGGAGAGTAACCAACGGATACCAGAGGTTAAAACCAGTACTTGCCAGATGCATTCACACAGAACTCTGGCTAAATGAAGAGAGACACAGAGACACCGTATTCCTCATAGCCATCCTCCCCGGAAGCTTATGACCACACCCCAACTCCACGCTGCTCTTCATTCACTTATTAAAGTCAGAAGCATGAGCAGCTCTTGCTCCTTTCCCTTACTCCCCTATACGAGATGTCTTCTGGATACATTGCACTGGCTAAATTCCTGTGTGTTTTCTATAACATCACGAGCTCTTTTCCCCAGTTCAGGTACAAAAAAAAAAAACGAAGGGCAGGCTTCTTATCATGGCCAGCCAATCAGAGACTTGTGTCAGATTGCCCTCGCCATTTCTCTCCTTACAGTCTTGCACTAACGCATTCCCTCTGCTTGGAATGATTCCACTGTGGTGAACTCTGAGATTGAGGGAAGTGCACAGAATACCGGGACAGTTCCCTAGAGGGATGTAATGTTCTCTGGTGCCCATCTAGCCATTCAAAAAGAAGTTCTCGTTCTTACCAAACAGTTTCTATAGCCTACCTGTCTCTACTACTGGACTTAATAACATTATTGAAGTTTAGAGACATTATCATATAGCACAGAAGACTCAAAAACCAGGTTTTACACACCACACACACACACACACACACACACACACACACACACACACACACAGAGTTATTGCCAATAGAAACATTCCTATGCTCCTCAGACGACCTCACAACTTTATCAAAATATAAGTCTTGTCTGGAAAGAGTACATTACAAATCACAATACTGATCATCCCCGGAATTTCTTTTAAAACTTCCAACTCTCAGACAGAGAAGACTAACCAATAGTTTATTCTCTAAGCTTCTGATCAACCTGTATTAAATAATTCTATTTAAGCACAATGTAAATATAAAAAAGTAAATAGAATTTCTCTAAGAATCTACTCACTCTTCTATAGAAAATATAGAACAGCTTATTCTCTAGACGTCTTATAAATGTTATATAAATAAGGATATTCAAATATATGATTAAAATAGCAAAGAGAATGTATAACATAGACAATATTCTGTATATCGTTTCTCTACATGATCCCACTATTCAATGTACGGGAAACACATTGCCTACACAATGCAGCAGGGATGGGGAAGAGGAGCTTGTTTTCTTTTCCAGGCAAACTTGGCTCAAATTGAAAGTATGCTCAACGACATACCTTAAAATTCCTATGCTTGAGTCTAAGCAGTTGCTAGTGATAGAAGAATTGTTGGCTGGCAATTTCTTGATATGCTGAAATGTTAAAGGAAAAAAGTCCACACCTACTGTTCTGATTAAGATACGTCAAGCTACTATCACAGCACAAAATTAGAGTCTAACATGATGGCACCTGGCCTGGAATGGCCTAGGATGCCAGTGCTTGGCAGACAGAGGGAGAGGGAAGTAAGCCTGGCCTGTGAGAAGATGCCCCGACTCAGAACAAACAACTAAAACAAAACAATGCAAAAAGTCACAAGGTTGGCTTTCATTGCGAGGTGCTTAGGGGGAGGATTGGGCCTGAAGAAATGGCTCAGCACCTCAGACAGCTAGGATTACTCTTGCAGAGGACCTGAGTTTGGTTCAAAGCAATAAAGGCAGCTCATAGGTAACCTCGATTCTAGGGATTTCCAGTAACATCTTCTGTTCTCTGTGGGCAACTGCACTTATGTGCACATAATACCCATGCATGTACATATATGTGTATATGTGTATATGTATGTTTATGTATATATGTATATGTATGTATGTATGTGTGTGAAAGTAAAACTAAATAAAATTGAATCTTAAAAAGAAAACAAATAACAAATATGAGAAAAAATATCAGGATAAAGGAACTCTTATTCACTGACTAGAAACTTAATAGGAAAAGAAAATATTATAGAAGCCCACACTGGAAAACACAGTAAGTCCCTATAAAACAGAATCTTTTCATACTAGATGAAATATGGGTTTTGTATGGACTTCTCTCAGGGAATGCGACAATGTTCACATTCTCAGACATATCTGTAGATTTGTTTTCAAAATTGCCTGACAAGTGTCACATCTAATACATGTGTGACTTCATCAAGCAATAGAGTATACGTGTAAAGACTGATAAAAATTACCACAAAGTTTCACCATCTTAATTGTCTTCATTTCCAACCTTAGAGTTGGTGAACATGTCATGTGTGTAAAATAGAAAGAGTGTCTAGCAGGCTGACCAGAAGGGGTTAGTTTTAGAGACAGGAAGCATAGAAAAATCAGACGCTAAAAGCAAAAACGACATTTGTAATTTCAAAGCTGGGGACAGGGACAGAGCTAGAGAGAAACAACCAAGTGGTTAACAACTCACTGCAGGGCTCATATACATCATGCATCGCGTGAACGTCACTGCACTCATTAAACTGGCCTGTTTGGAAAATGGCTCCTCTTCCACAACCCCCCTGATGATTTACTAGAAGGCCAGACATCAACTTAGCGGGAGCTTGGTGAAATGGGCCTTTGGAATGAATGACTTCATTAGATCTGGTTTGTTTGTGCCCAGTGCAACAGCTTAGCTCAAAACAATGGCTCCTCTGATTCCTACTCAGCCATGCTCACCAGGCTTTAGATTTTGTCCATTACCTGTATTAATTTTACCCGTGCTCGCCCATTTCCATGAACATTTCTTTGACCTGAGGAAACCATGATGTCCCATCTGCCTTTACCCTCATCTCACGTCCTTTAGGCCCTCGAAATTTCGCTGGAATGTGGCGATGCCCTGAAAACAGGACTTAACTTTCGTCCTCTTCTCACACGCTGCCTTTGGTCCCTCAGATCCATGTTTGACGCTGGGTAAGTGGAGGAAGCCATTCCACAGAAAAGGATAAGGATACCAAAGACGCCTAGACTCGTGATAAAATACTCAGATGCTAACTTAAAAGGCACCCAGTAGTTAATGACAGGAACAACATGAAAGAAATATCTAAAACTCATTGAAACACAAGTTTACTAAAATCTGAAAGTTCATAATTGTGCTAGAAAATCGTTACCAGAAAAAAAAATACAGAGGATGCAAGAAAACAAATTTTTATTGTAAAAACATGATTTTGAAAATAATCGCGCATTTAGGTGAGTTATATTATGGTTGTACCCAATAACAGATGACAGGGAAATTTCTGTTTTACAAAATGTTCCAAGGTACTTTCAACCTTAGACAGGCATGATTAAGTAGCTGCTATTGAAATAGCCCTTCTGCTGCAAAAGAAAGGAGAGGAAAAAAAAAAGGAAAACTAAATGCTCGATGAAGTTTATAAATCAGCTGGTTGGAAGTCACTGGCAAGAACCCAGCGGAGGCAAGCCCGTCCCAGCTCCAGGAGAGGACGCACATATGGTGCGCTCCACCTTCATGCTGTGGATTTGCTGAAGGCATTTTCTTTCAAACTGTGATGAAGGCAGCTATATCGGCTCTGAATGGCATGATCTTCCTGCTCTGAGGAAAATCTGGTCTGAGTGCGGAACTGCCAAGACAGCTTGGAATTGGGCCTCAACAACCTCAGACGGGAAAGGAACTGAAAGAAGGGTTCGCTCAAAAGCCACATCCGAACACCTATCACCTCGTAGACATAGTCATGCCTCACGCTGATAAAATCTAAAGCGAAGCCGGCACAAACGGTGGCGGGAAGATGAAAGGAGAAAAACTGCTGAGGGGTCTCAGTCTTAATATGAGTCAATATGATATGAACAGATATAATCGTAATTAAATGAAAATCAATGAATTTTTTTTTTACATTTAGTTAGTGAGGGGCATGGTGTGTGCATGTCAGAGGAGAACTTTCAGGAGTCAGTTCTCTCCTTCCATCATTCTGGCTCCAAGGAATAAACTCAATATCATCAGGTTCGGAATCAAGTGCCCTTTACCCTGAACCGTCTCAGCGGGCCAAAAGATTAATTTTTAAATGTATAACTATATCACTTACTTTTCTCATCACCGTATCTGAATGTCTACCAAGGATCAAATTAAGGGATGTGGATTTTGGATCGGGGCTTTGGTTGTAGTCCATCACAGTGGGGGAGCATGGAGGAGCGTGTGCTCCTTGGTGTTGATAGCAGGGGTGTGAGGCTGCAGCCTTGTGTCTGGTAAGTGAGGAAAAGAACGTTGGGGTGTGCAGGCACTTAGCAGGCTTCCTCCGCCCCCTTCTATTCACTCCGGACCCTCAACATAGAAGGAAGCTCCCTGTGTGTCCAGGGTAGTTTTTCTATCTTCAATTATTCCTCCTTCAAATACCCCTCCATGCACACCCCAAAGGAGATTTTAAATCCAGTGGAAGTAACAGTGGAAATTGAAAATAACTAAATCAATAAAAAAATAAAAAAATAATGAATTAATTGCAATATCTAAAAGGCTGATAAAGGAAATGTGGAATAAACAATACCTGGTTCATCTAAAAGAGTTAAAGATAAAATCAGCAGAGAACCAAGAACAGAGAGGATGCAGGGAAAACAGACAGCCTAGCTTTAAGCCCAATAATATTAGCAGTTACATGAGATGTACAGAAGCCAAAGGTTTCAATCACGAGACTGCCGTATTGAATTTATAAAGAAAAAAAGAAATACGCCAATACCCAAGTACATGAGCTATTCCTTAAACAGACGCATACAGAAATTTAGAAGGAAAAAGGAATAGAGAAATACATGCTGTGCACATATCAAGAAAGCTAGTACATTTGCCTTATTAATACCGAGGTCAACTTTTTTTTATTATTTTTACTGAAAAAAAGAAATAAAAACATTTTATAATAAAATTGACGATTTACATGGAAATATTTCTGTTAAAATAGAAGAGATATATAGAAAAACACACTAAAATTGACAATTTTCATGGAAAATTAAAGAGTAAAGTAGTAGACATAAAAACATTGCTATATTAGTTGAAAAATAAAATAGAAACATTTTATGATAGAATTAAAGATTTACACGGAAAATATAACATTATAGAAAAAATTAGAAAAACATGTTAAAATTGAAGATTATCATAGAAAATTTTATATAGATATAATAATGATAGGCATAAAAGTATTCCAAATTCATTGAAAGTGGAATTCTAAACATTTTCTGATAAGCTTGAATATTTACATGGAAAATATTTATGATAAAATTGAAGAAATATATAGAAAAAACATGTTAAAATTGACGATTATCAGGAGATTGTACAGATAAAATGATAGGCATAAAATAATTCTTTTTTTATTGGATATATTCTTTATTTACATTTCATTCCCCTTTTCCTGGTTCCCCGCCCCCCAAAGGTCCCACATGCCATTTTCCCTCCCCGTGTTCCCCCATCCACCCTTTCCCACTTCCCTGTTCTGGTATTCCCTTACACTGATGCTTTGAGCCTTTCTAGAACCAGGGTCCACTCCTTCCTTCTTGTCGGACATCATTTGGTATGTGGATTGTGTCTTTTGTGTTCCAAGATTCTAGGCTAATATCCACTTATCAGTGAGTGCATACCATGGGTATTCTTTTGAGACTGAGTTACCTCACTTAGAATGATGTTCTCCAGCTCCATCCATTTCTCTAAGAATTTCATGAATTCATTGTTTCTAATGGCTGAATAGTACCATTGTGTATATATATCACATTTTTTGTATCCATTCCTCCATTGAGAGACATCTGGGTTCTTTCCAGCTTCTGGCTATTATATATAAGGCTGCTATGAACATAGTGGAGCATGTATCCTTATTGCATGCTGGGGAATCTTCTGGGTATATGCCCAGGAGTGGTATGGCAGGGTCCTCCAGAAGTATCATGTCTAGTTTTCTGAGGAACCACCAGACTGATTTCCAGAGTGGTTGCTTGAAAGTTGATTGAAAGTGGAATTATAAACCTTTTGAGGTAAAATTAAAGATTTACATGGAAAATATTTCTGATAAAATTCAAGAAATATATAGACAAACACATTAAAATTGAAAATTTCATGGACAATTTTACAGATAAAATGGTAGATATAAAAAACTTTTTTAAGTTAATTGAAGGTGGAATTAAAAATGTTTTGTGATAAAATCAGAGATTTACCTTGAAAACATTTCTGATAAAATAGAAAAATATATAAAAAAACATATTAAAATTGAAGATTATCATGAAAAATAATGCAGATAAAATGGTAGACATAGAAAACATTACTAAATTAATTGAAAGAGGAATTACAAACATTTTCTGATAAAATTGAAGATTTACATGAAAAATATTTCTATTAGTCTATGTCTTTTATTGGGGAATTGAGTCTATTGATGTTAAGAGATATTAAGGAATAGTGATTGTTGCTTCCTGTTATTTTTGATGTTATTTTTATATTTGTGCGGGTATCTTCTTTTGGGTTTGTTGGAAGAAGGTTACTTTCTTGCTTTTTCTAGGGTATAGTTTCCCTCCTTGTGTTGGTATTTTCTATCTATTATCCTTTGTAGGGCTGGATTTGTGGACAGATATTGTATAAATTTGGTTTTATTATGGACTATCTTGGTTTCTCTATCTATGGTGATTGAGAGTTTTGCTGGGTATAGTAGCCTGAGCTGGCATTTGTGTTCTCGTAGGGTTTGTATGAGATCTGCCCAGGATCTTAAAGCTTTCATCGTCTCTGGTAAGAAGTCTGATGTGATCCTGATAGGTCTGCCTTTATAAGTTACTTGCCCTTTTTCTCTTACTGCTTTTAATATTCTTTCTTTGTTTAGTGAATCTGGTGTTTTGATTATTATGTGCCGGGAGGACTTTCTGGTCTGGTCCAGTCTGTTAGGAGTTCTGATGGCTTCTTGTATGTTCATGGGCATCTCTTGCTTTAGGTTAGGGAAGTTTTCTTCTATAATTTTGTTGAAGATATTTACTGGCCCTTTAAGTTGTAAATCTTCGTTCTTTTCTATACCTATAATCCTTAGGTTTGGTCTTCTCATTGTGTCATGGAGTTTCTGGATGTTTTGGGTCACCAGCTTTATGCATTTTGCATTTTCTTTGACTGTTGAGTCAATGTTTTCTAGGGTATCTTCAGCACCTGAGAATCTTTCTTCTATCTCTTGTATTCTGTTGTTGATGCTTGCATCTATGACACCTGAATTCTTTCCAAGGTTTTCTATCTCCAGAGATGTCTCACGTTGTGATTTCTTTATTGTTTCTACTTCCACTTTTAGATCCTGGATGGTTTTGTTCAATTCCTTCACTTGATTGTTTGTGTTTTCCTGTAATTCTTTAAGGGATTTTTGTGTTTCCACTTTAAGGGCTTCTTCTGCCTGTTGACCCATGATCTCCTGTATTTCTTTAAGGGATTTTTGTGTTCCCTCTTTAAGGGCCTCTACCTGTTGAGTGATGTTCTCCTGTATTTCTCTAAGGGAGTTATTTAAGTCTTTCTTGAAGCCCTCCATCAGCATCATGAGATATTATTTTAAATCCAACTCTCTTTTCCGGTGTGTTGGAGTATTCGGGACTTGCTGTGGTGGGACAACTGGGTTCTGATGTTACCATGTGGCCTTAGTTTCTGTTGGTAGGATTCCTGGGCTTGCCTTTCATCATCTGGTTATCTCTGGTGCTAGTTGTTCTTGCTATCTCTTGTTATCTCTGACTGGAGCTTGTTCCACCTGTGGGCCTGCAAGCCCTTACTCCTGGGAGACCAACTCTCTTCTGTCAGGGTCTGTGTGTGCACAGAAGGCTCCCTGGTGCAAATGGTGGTGGGATGACTTCTGTCCCAGCTGCTCCACTGATCTTAGGCCCTGTGTGTTCCTAGCTGTTCCCCTCCAGGGAGAAGGTGGAGATCTTACCTCCATGCTCAGAAGTGAAAGCACTGCAGGGAGATCACTCTCTCCTGGCAGGCTGTGCAGAGAAGGCTGTGGAGTTGCCCAGCTCCCGGGTCCAAATGGAGTGGGGGAATCCCAAAGTCAACTTTCAAGGAAAGACAAATGATCAATAAGCCGGAAGTCAGAACATTTCCTCCCATCTACCTTATAAAGGCAAGGGAAGCGAATCCACAGCTGTACTTATAAACGTAACCACAACTAACCAAATAATCAAGTGACGATAATAAAAATCATCAGTATCAAGTACTTAAACGACAGTTTACCCACCTCCCTAACTGGCAGAGAGATACTACAGCCATCAACTTGATAGTACAGTTTTGCTAAGTACACATAGACATTTATCCAAAGAGACCAAGGCAAATCTTTACCAATTCCAAAGAATTGATGTCACAGGATGTTTTCTGATTAATAAAGACAGAAACTTAAAGATGATTAGAAAATGTCTCACGTGTTTGGGATTAGGCAGCATGCTTCCATGAAATGATCGGCTCTTCGGTGGCCACTTTGGAAACAGTGTCTGGGAAACTTTGAGGAAGTCTCTGCTCGGTGCCACTTCTTTAATCTGAACTAGACATTTCTCACCAAGGACACCTCTGCAATTGTTTGTAAAGCATTCTAAAATGTTCAAGGTGTTTCTTCATTTACTGCTAAGAGACAGTGAGCCAAAAATTTAAGGATGCTACCAAATACCGTGAAGCTTCTCAGTGAAGCCTTGTGGATTTTCTTCCCCAAGGGTGACACAGAGCAATACCAGAAGGCAGGGCCCTCAGTAGAACGATTTCCAATTCTCTGAGGATCCACAAGACTGATTTCCAGAATGGCCGTTCCAGCTTGCAATCCCATAGCAGTGAAGGAATGTCCCTCTTTCTCTACATCCTCCTCAGCATCTGCTGTTGTCTGAGTTTTTGATCTTAGCCATTCTGACTGGTATGAGGTGGAATCTCAGGGTCACTTTGATTTGCATTTCCTTGATGACTAAGGATGTTGAACATTTCTTTAGGTGCTCCTGAGCATATATCCAAAAGATGTTCCAACATACAACAAGGACACATGTTCCAATATTTTCATAGCAGCCTTGTTTATAATAGCCAGAAGCTGGAAACAACCCAGATGTTCCTCAACAGAGTAATGGATACAGAAAATGTGGTACATTCATACAATGGAGTACTGTGCAGCTATTAAAAACAATGAATTAGTGAAATTCACAGGCAAATGGAAGGAACTAGAAAGTATCATCCTGAGTGAGGTAACCTAGACACAAAAGAACACAAATTGTATGTACTCACTGATAAGTGGATATTAGGTAAAAAGCTCACAGACCGTATAAATCAAGGAGAAGGAAGACCAAAGTGTCAATCTTCCTTCAGTCCTACTTAGAAGGGGGAACAAAATAATCATGGGAGGTAGAGGCATGGAGGGATTTGAGAGGAAGAAAGGAGGGAGTGGATAAGGGGGCAGGATCAGGTATAGAAGGAAACTGAGGAGAAGCACAGAGGATCAGAAAATTGAATGAAGATGTGTAGTAGTGGGGGGTGGGGAACCAGGGGTAGCCACTAGGAAGTCCCAGATACCAGGGAAGCAAGAGGTACCCAGGACCCAAAAGGGATGACATTAGCCAAAATGCACAAAATAGAGGAGATAAACCTGTAGAGACCATATCCAGTGGGTAGGCACAGCCCTCAGTTGAAGGATGGGGCCACCCACCCATTCCCAAAATATTAACCCAGAATTGCTCCTATCTAAAGGAAATGCAGGGACAAAGAATGGAGCAGAGACTGAAGGAAAGGTCATCCAGAGACTGCCCCACCTAAGGATCCATCCCATCTGCAGACACCAAACCCAGACACTATTGCTGATGCCAAGAAGTGCTTGCTAACAGAAGCCTGGTATAGCTGTCTTCTGACCGATACAGATGTGGATGCTTACAACCAGCCATCGGACTAAGCATGGGGATCCTGATGGAGGAGTGAGGGGAAGGACTGAAAGAGTTGAAGGAGTTTGCAAGCCCCATAGGAAGAACAACAATATTAACCAACAAGACCCCCCAGAGCTTCCAGGGACTAAACCACCAACCAAAGAGTATACATGGAGGGACCCATGGCTCCAGCTGCATATGCAGCAGAGGACTGCCTGATCTGGCATCAATGGGAGGGGAGCTCCTGGGTCTTGTGGAGGCTTCATCACCCAGTGAAGGAAGATGCTAGGGCAGTGAGGTGAGAGTGGGTGGGTGGGTGGAGGAACACCCTCAAAGAAGCAGGGGCAGGGTGAATGGTGTAGGGTGTTTGCAGAGAGGAAACAGAAAAGGGGATAACATTTGAAGTAAATAAATAAAACAACCACCAATTTTAAAAAAAGAAGAAGGCACAGCTCACCACAATAACGCCTTTGCAACTGCCTTGGTGACTGCCTTTGCCATTTCCCCAAGGTTGGGGGGCTTTTCCTTGTCTTTAACACTGTTATGCTAGAATAATAAAATCTTATGAAAACCAGAACATTCTGGTAATCCTTTACACACAGGGTTTGCATCACAGCTGAGTGAGACATCCTGAGCTTAAGATTCACCACACTTTTAAAGGAAAATGCTCTCAACCCGGCCTGTTTTGGGGTCTGGGGAAAAAAATCTTATCTTTACTATGCTGGACAGCAAACCCATCTCCCCTTTATCTGGTACCCAGACCCAGCCTTTATCTTCTGAATCTGTTAACCATGTAAACACACTTGAAAAGATATTCCGGGACAGCGCTGTAAACGTGTCTGTGAAGAAGATGTGCAGAAACGCAGGAGCTCTGTGCAGAACTGGTTTCTGCCAGCAGTTCAGTAAAGCTATACTCCGAAACCCAAGACAGAAATAAAATTATACTGCAGTTGTCATGGGGTCATCTCTGTACTAATCTATAGCGTGGCTTTGAAGATGGCGATTCCACACTCTTCCAGACTTTACCAAGCTTCTCTAGTTAAAAGGGCCAATGTAATATGCTCGTTCATTATTCTTTAATAGGAAGAATATGGTAAAGACACATAATTCTACTGAGATGACCTGTCTCTCAAGAATGAGTTGTTATTTTATCTCAGTTACAAACTTAATAATAAAGAAGAGCCTTTTTTTTCCTGTCTAGATCACCAAGAATATATTTACTAAATCATTCTCTTGTTTAAAAAAAAGAAAAAAAAGGAAGGGGTTGGGGAGGGCCGGGACCCATGAAGAAGCCAAGAGAGAATTTAACCATTGGAAGAGGCAGGGAAGTCAGCAGGAGTGAAGCATTCCTTTCGGGAGATAAAGTGTATGCTGGAAGGTTAAACTGTAAACTAGAAGATTTAGACTTTATGAAGTGGGACAATGGCTTTTTCTGGACTTCATCAGCCTTCAGAGTCTGGTGACTCGTTAGCCATGTGATAACTGTATGTCTCCCCGAGTTTCCCACATCTCTTCTGACTGTTCTTCACTGTTCCACACTGGGAACCCACTACATACCACAAAATCTGTGGGTGCCTGGCTCTTCTACCACACCTGGAACCCGAGGCTACCTTGAGTACACACACCGACGTTGTATTCTATTACAGGATTAGGTTTCTGCTGTCACGCAGCAAGGCACTGCACATGGGATAGCTCACAAATTAGTTATCTCTCACTTCTGTAAATCAAGTTTGTAAGTCGAATGAGCTCTCTGAATAGGCTCTCCTAAGCCAGAAATCAAGGTGCCACTAGGCTGGACTTTTATGTGGAGATGCTAGGAAAGAATCTACTTATTCAGATCGTTGCCAAAGATGAACTAAGGTCCATATTTCCCTTTCTGGCTGTCAGCCGGGGACCACTCTCAGCTCTGTCGGCCACCTGCAGTCTTTGGCACAAGACCTCTTCCTTTCCCATCCAAGAAACAGTGCAGCAAATCCCCCTAAGCTTTGAATCTCTAATTTCCTCCTCTGTTCCATCTACAAACAACCTCCCCTCCACTTCAAGGGGTTCATCTGATTGGGTTACGATTACCCAAATAATCACTGTATTTTATGGCCACTTAACCTGAAACTTTAATTGCATCTTCGAAATCTTTTTAAAAAAAAAAATGTGTCTAGATTAGTTTTCAATAGAGAACAAAGGGTCAAAAGTCCTGGGGTTGGAGGGGCGCTTTTAGACACTTCAACATAATCATTATTGGAGAATAGTCTGCCGCCCCCCTTTTCCCACTATAGTAAAGCATTATTTGTATATTTACACTTGAAACTTTTTAGAAAGTCAAATCTTGGAGCATTTGGGGTGTGTGTGTGTGTGTGTGTGTGTGTGTGTGTGTGTGTGTATACAGACCTTTTCCTTTCCATAGAATTTAAGCTCAAATCTAATGGCACCATGAATACAAGTTAATTGAAAGTACAAATTTGAGCAGTTTTCATAATCATGTCCATATAGATATAAACAAGGTTTTGACCCTGGGGAGTCAAACTCTTTAGAAATCTCAGTTTGACGGAACACTAGGCGTGCCCAGGCATGTCCAAATTTTAGTTTACTGTTGAATCTATTTTCTTACCACATACATTTGGTGTAGGAACTGCAGGCTTGTGTCCATTTGAACACTGTGTGCATTCAACTTCTGCTCTATGAGAAAGTCTGCTTCCTGCTTGTGGCAAAATGTCTGACCTATAGCTTGAAACAAATGGGGATTTATATGTCCCTGGTTTTGTGTTTCCTCAAAGGATAGCCCTCCCTTTCTGTGCTTGGGAAAGGTATGAACAAATTTCCACTCAACCCAATACATTTCCCCCAAAAAAAGACAAGTAGAAAAATAATCAGTATTCAGTCTACAAAATGGTCTGCAAGCCCCAAGTCTGAGAAAATATGTGGATTCATTGATTTATGTATAGAACGGAAAGTAGAATCCAAGCAGTGTGTTCTGGGAAGTGTGATTGTTAATCTGGATTGTCAGTTTGATTGGATCAGGAAACATCGAAGTGATTGGGCAAAGCACAACTTTAGGCCTTTCCCAGCAGGGATGAGCGAAGTGAAAAGAGGACTACCCCTGACGTGGTGGTGCCATCCTAGAGCTGGTGGTCTAAAGGTCACAGAAAGACAGAGACTTTCCATAGAATTTGGAACTAACTAAGTCTCCCCACCCCACCCATAGCTCTCTGTCTCTCCTTGACCTCTTTCTTCTCTCCCCATTCCTGCCTACCACCAGGCCAATCTGCTTTGCCCCACTCTGCCCTCCCAACTGTGATTGACAGAAGCCACATATCAAAATAAATCTTCCCTTCTCTAAGTGACTTCTCTCAATTATTTGTCACAGTGATGGAGAATCTGGCTAACACAGTTATGAAACTGGCTGTGGACACATAGGTAGTCCGACTATGTACTGTGACAGGACTGTGAAAAAGCCCAACATAAATGTAAGAGCAAAAACTCAACTATGCCAACCAATCTTTAATTGTTGAAAATTTCTATCATTTGAAATAACCTTTATAAATTACTCCCAAAAAAAGGACTTAGTTCTAGTAACCAAATAGAGAAAAACATGCTGGGTTTTTCCCTCAATCTAAGATCTGTTCTTCAGCTGTCTGTCTATTAAAAAGTTCTATCTTTTCTTTTAACTTATGATTCTTTTTTTTAAAAAAATTGAAATAGCCAGGTGATTTACTTACTATATTATATTTTAAGTAATTTCCCTATGTGCTGGATAGTTTTATGTCAACTTGACACTAGCTAGAGTTCTCTGAAAAGAGGGACCCTCAATTGAGAAAGTCCCTATGAGGTCTGGTTATAAGGCCCTTTCTTAAGTAGTGATTGATGAGTGAGAGCTGAGCTCTTTGTGGATGGTGCTATCCCTAGGCTGGTGGCCCTGAGATCTATAAGACAGTAGGCTGAGCAAGCCATAAGGAACAAAGCAGGAAGCAGCACCCCGCCATGGCCTCTGCATCAGCTCCTGCCTCCAGGTTCCTACCTTGTTTGATTTCCTGTCCTGACATCCCTCAGTGATGAACAGTGATATGTAAATATATGCCAAATAAACACTTTCCTCCTCAACATACTTTTTGGTCATGGTGTTTCATCCTAGCAATACAAACCCTAACTAGGGCATCCCATTAAACCAACCATTTAATGAAGAATTGATAAACTAGATCTACAAAAGCAATGGGGAATTTAATTTCAGGTTTTTATTTTTCTGTTATGACTCTGAATTTACCTACATGGGAGGAAAAGTATACATACATACATAAATCTTCCAGGCTTATATTTTTCCATCTCTGAAGGATTCTAAGAACTAGGCTATATGTCTATATTCAACCAAGGAAAGATGATATAGTGCCTTGTATAGCTCTGTTTCTAGCCTGACATGGAGGAGGGGGAGACTGTGAGAAAGTATGAAGAAATGAAGAGTGTGTGTGTGTGGGGGGGGAACCAGGGGCCTATGAGGGAAAAGAAAGACTATTTCTTTCTGTAAATAACTAAGGTAATAAAACAAATGTTCATAAGAAGAAAATCAAATATAAATTATTGACAGACAAGCATATAAATCCTTCCCATATATTTACTCTCCCATGACTTCTCAAAAGTACATGAAAGTATTATGACTTGGTTCAAGTAAGAGATAGCATCCCATCATGTAAAACTTAGCTTCTGTTAACCATAGACAAGGATACAAATGAGCTGTAAGCATGATTTCTGAAAACCGTTAAGAACACCTGGGTGGAATTGTGAAAGCAGGCACGTGAAGTCAAGTGGATTTGTATTTGGTACTTAATTATATTCTTTTAACCATAGACAATTTTCTCTTTAAAATTTTAATTTAATTAATGTGTTTATATGTGTATGTCTATGTGGCCACCTGTGCCAATATGTGCACATGGAGATATCAAAGGAGCGTGTATTTTCTTCTTCCACCAAATGGGTCCAAGAGAGAGACATAACTCAAGTCATTAGGCTTGGTGGCAAGCACCTTGGCGCAGTGAGCCATCTTGCCCGGCTGACCACAATGTGCTCAGACTCTCTAAACTTCAATTTCTTTATCAGTAAAGTAAAAATAACACTTTTATTATTTTGCACTAGAAGTGCAGTTCATGAATTCCCTTAATTCATCTCTTTTCTAGATCAGTATGGCTGATACTCCTGTAGTTTGGCAGTTAAGAAATGCGAGTAAAGATTCAGCTTTGAGAAGCCAGGTCTCGTCTACACTACAGCAGGATCTGGGAAAGCTGACATCATTTAAGAAGCAGAGATCTTCTACCAAGCCTGCTTAGCATGTAAGCTTATAGGAAGAGTTAGGAAAGAGAAGATTGATAGCATTTATTGATTGTTGCTAACTGAGATTAAGAACTGGCTGTTCAAAGTTTAGAAAAGGAAAATGAAGAGAAACAGGAAAGTAAAGGATCCCAAGGCTTCCTGAAGAAAAACAAAGTCCGCTGGTTTTGTCTTCTAGATCATAAGAAGATTAGATCTTAATAGAGATGAAGACTAGAGTCCTGTGGGACCAAATGACTCAGACTTTGAGTAGAAAGTCATACCTAAGATGCAGTTTTCCTACTTTAACCTGACAGCTCCAAGATTACCACTAAACTAACTTCAGGCACTGCAGGATTGGAAAAAAAATGGAATCTAAGGGGGGGAAATCTTTGAATTTTAGTAGGCATATAGAAATGGGCAAAAAAAAGAAGGTGCTAGGTTTTTGTTTGTTTGTTGGTTGGTTTTTTGTTTTTAAGAGAAAATGTTCTCGAGTACCAAGGGTCTGAGATAGGAAAGTTGGAAACTTACACAGAGCTCAGGTTTTCAATTTCCATTAGTAGGTAATATTCTTAAAGGTGTTTCATAGCTAGAGAGGGCTTACTTCTAATATCCAGGTCAGAGGAATCCATGGAGAACAATAAACTGGGAAGCATCAACTAGTAGGGACTGCCAAAAGCAATCGGCGAGGAAGATGCACAACAATAAAAATTGGCTCCATCTAATAACTTCCTCCCTCAGTGTGGCTTCAGTGGGATTCTATAAATGCCACAGTCTAATGATTTTCTAGTGTCTTCCTTTCTGTCATATTTTTTTTCAAACAAAGACAACATGGGATTAAATCATGAAAAGGCAGGAAAGCCATGAAAACCAAACCACCAGAGAAACCATAAAATGCAAGGTAAGTAGAGTTCTGCTGGTCTGAATGAAAGTCTCCTCCATTGCCTCACATATTTGAACACGTGGCCCACAGTTATTGGGGCTGTTTGGGAGATCTTGTTGAAACTCCAGGACATGCAGCCTCCCTGGAGGAAGTATGTCACTGGGAGCTGTCTCTGAGAGTTTATAGCTGTGACCAGAATCTGGTATGTTCTCTGCATCCTATGTGTGATTGAAGATGTGATCTTCCTGACTGGCTGCTGGCTGACATGCATCCCCCTTCCATTCCCCCAGGAGGATGGACTCAGATCCTTCTGGAACTGTAAGTCAAAATAAACTCTTCCACATGTTGCTTTTGTCCATGGGCAGGTTGCTTTGTTTTCCTTCCCTTTTCCCTTTCTTTCTTTCTTTCTTTCTTTCTTTCTTTCATTCTTTCTTTTTCTTTTTTCTTTCTTCCTCCCTTTCTTCCCTCCTTCCTTCTTTCCTCCCTCTCTCTTTTAACCACAGAAGCATAAAAACAACCAATACATTAAGTTTTCAGGGACAAGCACCAGAACAGACCAAACTTGAAGAAGAGGATCCTCAACATGGGGTCCTGTTGGGTTGCTGTAGAGATGCCCAGCTCACATCCCCTGCTTAAAAATGTAAATATTAGCACTTCCATGTAACTACTTTAGCATCTCAGCTAAAGCTGTGTGCTTAAGTGTCTTTAGTCAACAACTGAGCATATTGTAGGACTTCTGGGATGGAAGCTGCAGGCCCTTGCGTTGGATTGGCCAAGACTTGTTAAAACTGCACCAGCAATTGAGGTCTCTTCTACCTTATCTAACGCCTCCATTCCTTCCTTTCAAGGGAGAGATCTATATCAGCAGCAGAAGCTCAAGAATCCTGCTCATTCTCGCTCTTCACTTTTGTATTTCATAGTCTCCTTTTCCCAATAAACACATGGCAGTTTTAAGTTTACTCAAGTATACCCGAGCCTTAAGTCAAATTAAAAATTTTAGAGTCCCTAGATATTAAAAAGATATAGTGGCCCTAGCTATAATAATACATAAAAACATTTAATCATGAAATACATGTGAAGAATTTACATAATTTTCCAAGTTTTATGCCAGTGACTACCCTGGGAATTCCATGTTTGTTACTTTTCACTTTTTAAATATATTAATTTTAATTATTATCGCTCAACAAATCATCCTATTTTTCTTGAGTTTTAGATGTTTGATTTTTTCTTTTTTTAATTAGATATTTGCCTTATTTATATTTCAAATGGTATCCCCTTTCTGAGTTACCCCTCCAAAAATCCCCTACCCCATGCCCCCTTTTCTTGCTCCCCCCACCACCCCCACCCCGCCAATTTCCTGACTTACATTCCCCTAGATCTCTGATTTGTATACCTACTAGGTAACTTAGATTGCTTAAGCCTCATTTCAGGGTCAGTTTTCATCCTAATGAGTTGGGATCTGAAATGAATATAGAGTTGGAGATAAAATGGACTTACTATTGCTATGCAGTAAATATGTAAGACTAGGTGTCTAGGACAGCATATGAGGGGGGACCAGAAAGATGGATCGTTGATCAAGAACTCTTCCTGCCCTTATGGAAGGACTGAATTCAATTCCCAGCGCCCACGCAGCTGATCACATCCCAGCCCAGGTCCTCAGTCTGTTCCAGAGAACCTGGTAGCTTCTTCTAGTTTCCCAAGGCAACAGGTATGCATATGGTACACATATATTCAAGCCAAATGCTCAACACATAAAATAAATACATCTAAAGATCTTAAATTGAAATAACATCAAAAGAACAATGTGTTTCTACTATCACATAGTTTCTGCATGTCAGGAATGAGTATGTGGCTGTCCGGGTCCTCCAACTTAAGATCTCTCCTTGGCTGTGCCCCTCTGTGGCCTGACAGCTCTCCTTGTGATGATGTGGAGGGTATGAAGTGAATGGGAAACAAATTCATGTAACAACACAAGTCAATCATATTAAAGTGGAGTTTAGGATCACCATCCTTTATACAGGTGAATTTCTTGGGTCTTGGATCTTGGGCATTGGCAGCCTTTAAGACAGCCCCACAGATTTCCGCCTCCTGCGAGTCCTTGTGGAATTCCCACTTCTTTTTCAATTTCAATGAAAACAGTAAGCTCAGAGAGCTTCTTCGGTTAAGTTTTGTTTGTTTGTTTGTTTGTTTGTTTGTTTAAATATCACCTTCGCCTTGCCAGTTACCTCTGCTGATTTCTCAGATCACCTGCTTTTTCAATTTACTTGTTTGTTGTGGTGATAAGGATCAAATCCGTGGCCTCACACATGCTCGGAAAGTGCCAGATCACAGAGCCCTCGACCTTTATAAGCGTGCGATATTGTAAAGGTCCCTATGGCAAAGACATGGCGGCACCTTCGGTTTAAGAGTCAAGGAGGAACTGAGAAACTGAGACCCTCAGTCTATCAACTAATTTTCCCATGATCCACTTGGAGGCCTGCCTGACCATTGGCTGCAGCAGCTCTACCAGCCATACATACTATAATCTTGCCTGAAGGCTGACGTCAAGTATTATTGAGGACCAGGGAAATAAAGTAACACGTTCCGGTGGCCTGAAGGGTATTGACTGCCAAAGTGAAGAAATGTTTTAAAAGGGAGGGAAGACTCGAGTGGCAGTGGCTGTTTAAGAGTAACTGAAAGCTCGGTACGCACCAGTGCACAAAATTGCCCCCACAAGTCGTGCGTACCACCACCGTGCAAACTGCAGCAAGCAGCCATTAGCTTTAGGTCCATGGCTGCTCCCTCCATTGGCCAAATAGGAAGACAGAATCGGGTGGTTTCACAGGCCAGTGTTCAGATTCCATTGTTTTTCAAAACTGTCTTGGAGAGCTAAGGGACTAACAGGCAGTGGGGTAAGGAAGTAGAACATAAATACAAGTCCATTATATACATGCATGAAAATGTCCTTATGTTACTTGGTGCTATGTGTAATAAATATATGTCAATGAGAAAAAAAATAAATAAAAATGAATTTTTAAAATTCCATTGCTCTTACTCTTTATTGTTCCTTGGCCTGGCTGGATGTGGAGTCATAACGAGCTCTAGTTTATAAAATCACATTCAGTCCAATGTAGTCTGGAACCTACTTTGTGATATCAGAAAAGCCAGGAACCCCCATAAGATCAGGGAGCACAAGGCTTCTGATGGGCCAAAGAAGTCAAAGACCGCTCGTTTCTTCAACTTGAGTAGGAACAGAAGTGGATTATGTTTTCCCACCTTTGGATTTTGTGTGTGTGTGTGGGGGGGGGATTGTCCACTGAGGGCAGAAATGAGCATCAGATTCCCTGGAGCTGGAGTTACAGGCAGTTGTGAGTTTCCATATGTGAGCACTGAGAACCAAAACTGCTGTCTTCCGCAAGAACAGCAAATAGTGGAGGTTCATAGAAATACTTGGTGGCTAGAAATTATTTTCTTCAGCTAACATATTCAGTACTTCCTTAAAATTCAAAGAGCAGGAGGCTGGAGAGATGGCTCAGCAGTCAAGGATATTTGCTTCTTCAAACCATCCCTGTGGTGCATTTGGAGAGCCTGATGCTGTAGGAGGTTCTGAGGTAGAGCTTCCTGGGCCCTTGAAGTCAGGTGATGATAATGACTAAGGCTCTGTGGAAAGAGTTAGAGACCCAGAGACTCAATAAGGGCAATCACGCTGTGGACCAGTTAGTATACATCTCAGATAATGTTGAAAATGCAAGGTGTACTTAAAATCATGAGCTGTATGTATATAAATTATGAATCCATTAGCCAGAGGTGGAAGTGTTTGAATCCAGATAAAATAATAACCATAGTAAAATTGTTTCAAAACTGAAATGCTTACTTAAAACAAAACACCATTAAGCAAATAATTCTTTGACATTTATAGTAATTACTTGAACATCATTCAATAAAAATAAAGTGATTCTTTTGCTATATCCCCATGCACTTGAATCAGTCTCTTTGTGTCCAATTACATGTCACAGGAATTTTCTTTTAAGAATGTGGTGGTTTTGATAAAATATTTAAATATTTTTAAATTTTTATCTTGGAATAAAGAGACTGCCCATCTTGGAATTCATCCTATAAACAGTCACCAAACCCCCACACTATTATGGATGTCAAGAAGTGCATACCGAAAGGAGCCTGTTATGGTTGTCTCTGGAGGGGGTCCTGTCAGAGCCTTACACATACAGAGGCAGATGTTAGCAGTCAACCATTGGATTGGGTGTGGGATCCCCAATGGAGGAGTTGGAGGACAGAGTGGAGGAGCTGAAGGTGTTTACAGCCCCCATGGGAAGAACAATGATGTCAGCCACCCAGACCCCCCCCCAGGACTCCCAGGGACTAAACCATCAACCAAGGGGTACACATGGCTCCAGCCAAAAGTGTGGCAGAGGAATTCCTTGTCGGGCATCAGTGGGAAGAGAGGTCCTTGGTCCTGTGAAGGCTCGATAGATGCCCCAGTGTGGGGAAATCGAGGCGGGATGAGAGTGGGTTGGATGGAGGGGCATTGAGGGTTTTGGGGGAGGGGGGAAACTGGGAAAATTTTGAGCATTTGAAATGTATATTCAAAAAAAAGAAATGTATATTCAATAATTAAAAAACAATATGGTGGTTTTGATAAAATATTTAAATATTTTTATTCAATTGCCTCCAGTGTTCATAATGCTGTATTTTATGAATGATGAAATTAAAATTATTAAAATTTCCATTGACACAAGGTAAAGGCAACAGATCTTAAGCCAAACAGATCACGAGATGTCAGCATACGACAGGGCTTTCCTGGTCAAACCAGAACAGCATTACATTCTAACTAGAAAACCAGAGACAGAAAACCAGATTTGGAGATGCACTGATTCCCACACAGATGTCAGTCACATTTCTAATATGAAGCATTAGAAACAAAAAGGTGCATCAGTCATCAGAAATGAGACCAGAGTGCCACGCAGAGCCACCGCTGACCTGGCTAAGCACTGCCTCCTGGTTGTGGCGTCATCCTATTCTCTCCTAAGAAATGAGTAGATGCCTATTCCCAGCTCTTGCAGCCACCCACCCACCCTTTGAGAAAAACGAAGCTGCAAAGTGACCTCCCAGTGTGTTAACGAACACTGTGTGTGCGCCTTCTGAAGTCACACTGTCTCGGGGAGCCAGAAGAGGGGACACGGGGTGTGAGGGGGGGAGCCAGGTGAGACTGAAAAGAAGAAGACATGAGCTTACAAACACGTACTTCCTTCTACTCTTCCATAAGAATTTTAAAAAGAAGAAGTAAGAAGCAGCCTTTAGCAACCCAGGTTGGAGAGTCCTTTACTCATGCGACATTCTTGGCTCCTCCCACAAGTCACAATACAAGCTCACATTCCCCCCGAGGGTCTGTGTCAGCACAGCCGAAATCGGGTGAGAGAGAAACCCTGTACACTGCAATTACCCATTGACGTTATCTTCAATTGGTATTTTGTTTTCTCAGTGTGTTCTCATAACAGGGTTTATTTTTTTCCCCTAGAACCACAAGAGGGAGTATTCTTACTTCTTTGTCACACTGCCTACCTCTGCCACTGAAGAGATATTATGCTTATTTTTTAATGATAAGGCATATTATTAAACACTGGGCAAGCTCCTTTATATTCATCTAAAATCTCAGAGATTATCTGTTTGTCTTTTATTGACTCATATTTATTATATCCTAGATATTTCCTTGGCCACTCGTGACGGAAGAGAAAGCAGACAGCATTTCCCTCCAGTTTCTTCTCTCCTGGGTATCATCTGGGCTTGTGAAAAGGCATTTCTCCATTAAGCTGTGTTCAGCAAGTGTAAGAGCTGTGTGCAGGGTTCATGAACCAGGAGCAAGGGGGCTCAGTTATCTAGACGGGATGGCTGCTGCTGTGAGCTGGCTCCCGAAAAGGCTACCGGTAAACCACAAGCCTGATTCTACCCCTTCTCACACAGGATGATAACAAGTAAGATTTTTTTTTCAGAATCTGAATTAGGCTGACTTTGTTGACAGTCACTCTTTTAGCCCAGTTCATTAACAGTCGCTAAAACAAAAGAATTGAAAATATCCACAGACACATATGTGTGTGCATGCACATACACACACACACACACACACACACACACACACATGAGGGAAGAGAAGGAGGGGGAGGGGAAGAGAGAGGAAGAGGGGAAGGGGGAGGGGAAGGAGGAGGGGGAAGGAGAGGGGAGAGAGAAATTGAGCTCAGGTCAAACTGTCTGATGAGAGTTAGGTGATCATCATAGGGCTGTCTTCGATTCTAAAACAGAAACAGAGAGCTGTTCTAAAAAAAAAAGTGGTATTTATTTGGGACAGGTAGAGCATGGCAAACCATGGCATATTCAAGGAGCTCCAACCCATGGAGAGTTTTCAAAGGCAAAACTCATGATTTTTACATCTGATATTTTAACCCTTGGCCACAGGGGTGGGTAAGAGTGACCTTGGTCCAGGACTGAGCAGACAATTTGGACAGATGTCCTTGTACAAGTGCTCTTTATGTAAAGCTGTGGTGGCTTTTTGTGGCTGTATTATGGTGCAATGCAGGCTGCAAGTCTTTCTTGTCCTTTGGGGTGCTGCTGACCAGGCAAGTTTGCCTAAGAGGCTCCCTTCAAAATCTCCGGGCTCTGGTTTACTTTTCTTCTTCTTTTTTTTTAAGTTGGCAGGATGAGTCTATTTTAATTTCAAAAAATTTCACAGTTCTTGTGCACAAGAGATAGCTCAAGGATTCAGGTGTCTCCAGTTACTCTATTTCAGTGTCTTCCTACTGTTCTGTCTTGGCTTGTGTGCAGAGTTAGAGAACTTTAGGAGACAGAGTGGGAAACGGTCCATTTTACTTCTTTCTACAAGATATCCCCCAGTCCTAAAACCTGTTTGGATGGAAAGGAAGACTTTGTGTATGCCTGGAAACAGAATGCTCAAGCAGGTCAGGAAGCAGGAGCTGATGCAGAGGCCATGGAGGGATGTTGCTTACTGGCTTGCTTGCTCTGGCTTGCTCAGCTTGCTTTCTTCTAGAACCCAGGACCACCAGCCCAGGAATGACACAACCCACAATGGACCCTCCCACCATTGATCAATAATTGAGAAAATGCCTTACAGCTGGATCTCATGGAGGCATTTCTTCAATGGAGGCTCCTTTTGCTGTGATAACTCCAGCTTGTGTCAGGTTGACACCAGCCAGTACACTACAGTACTCTAAGCCTCATGCTATTGGGTCCAACTGAATTCAGGTCAGCCAAGATGTGATATGTGATATCAGTAGATCTCCTAGGAGATGACGTAGCTATCTCTTTCTGTATTCATGTTTTCTCCAGAGTTTTAGAAGGTCACTCAATGGATACACAGGTACCACCTAAAAGTACAAACTGGCTAATAACCACAGGGCAACACTTAACCATGGTTCAGTAGGGGTTCATATGTAAATAGACCAGCCTCAAGTTTTTTACTGTAGCAATTCTGAAGAACACTTTAAAACTTTTTCCACGTTTTGCAAGTAGACTCCACTGCCATTCGTTCTTAGCAAACATCAATACAATGATGGAATATTTACTTCCTTTTCCCTTTGCTATCTCGTTCTCCCCAGTCACTCACTCTTTCCTAGATGATCACCCAAGTAAATACCCATGTCAAGGCATCATGTCAGCCTCCGCTTACTTGAAAACCAGTTTAACCATTGGTGTGAAAACAAGTTCTAGCAAAACATATCTCACTACGGGGTTTTCGAACTAAATTACCATGTGGTCATATAGCAACTGTTACATGTTTATGTGTAAGGAAACGAACACTACATGTGCTGTGACATCATAATGACAGAGAGTAGCTACAGTATACTGTATGTGGTAAAAGTATAAGACAAAACACCAACACCATTCTAGTGTGGGAATGGTATAAGGCAGTGGCTCTCAACCTGTAGGTTGTGAGCATCTTAGGGGTTCAAATGACCTTTTCACAGGGGTTGCATATCAGACATCCAGCATATCAGATATTTACATTGCAATTTATAATGGTAGAAAATTAACAATTATTAAATAGCAATAGAAGAATTTTATGGTTGGGGCTCACCACAACATGCAGAACTGTATTAAAGGGTCACAGCATTAGGGAAGTTGAGAGCCACTGGTATAGAAACAAATGTCTCTTAAAGGAATTAATTATGTAATCGGGTCTTGGTGGCTCAGTTTCATAGTCCCTTAGGCAGAACAATTCCTGGGTTTTGTTTGTTTGTTTGTTTGTTTGTTTGTTTTAGCAAGCATGAACCACATAAAGTTCCAGGCCAGCCTGGAGTATAGAGTGAGACCCCTGTCTCAAAACTACACCAGAATGGGAGATATATAGATAAGACCAAGAACTTGGAATTGCAAGCTACTTTTGAACTCTTTGTGTTGTGAAAATAACCTCTACCTTCTTCTAGAGATGCAGCCTTCTATCGACTGAAGACCCTGCGGTAGTTCAGGAAAAGGAGATGTTCATCATACATGCCTATATTCTTCAAGATCTACACGTCCTTCACTGTCTGTATGTCTGTCCAAAAAGACTGGTGCCTACCCCCATGCAGCGAAGAATAATTCTTAGAGTAAATCATAAAATTTGTGAGATTAGAGCAATATATACTGACGAGAGCTAAACATGAGCCGAGGGTTAGGAAACATCCTATGACCCCGGCTGAGGAAGGGTTGATGACTATGACTGTCCTCCCTCAGATCTTAATGCCCTAGAACCACCTCCTGCATGCTGCTACAGTAGCTCCATTATACTTGGATGTGACATTGTGCTGTACTAAAGAAAGTAGAGATGACAGACTGTGTTTGGCAAATTGATGGAAGGGACAGAAATATTAGATAAATGGGCACTTTAGATGGATTAATTATTTGAGACTGAAGAACTTGCTACCTAACTCTGTTCCATAGAAGATGAAACACATCCTTCTCCAAGGACAAAGCTATATACTAGTGATAGAGAGCCCTATGCCACTAAGAAATTTGGTCCAGGCTACTTGAAGTCTAATTCTCTTAACTTTGTGGGATGCTTGAGGATTTTATCAGGACTCATATGATTTCATATAAGCTATACCTACTGTCTTAGATAAGATTTTACTGCTGTGAAGAGACACCATGCCCAATGCAACTCTTATAAAAGTAAACATTTAATTGTGGCTAACTTAAGGTTTCAGTCCATTGTCATTACGGCTTGAAGCACGGCAGCATGATAGGAAACATGGTGCTAGAAGAGCCAAGAGCGCTATATCTTGATCCCAAGGCAGCCAAGAGGAGACTGTCCTCCTGTAGGCAGACAGGAGAGGGAGGACTCTCTCCCACACTGGGCAGAACTGGAGCACTAGGAGACTGCAAAGCCTGCCTACACAGTGACACACTTCCTCCAACAAGGCCACTCCTATTCCAACAAGACCACACCTCCTAACAGTGCCGTTTCCCAAGTGCTAAGCATATTCAAACCACCACCAATCTCAAATCCATCAGCCCATTCCTCCTTTTAAAAATGTATTTTAACAAGATGGCCATTTTTACTATATTTGATCCTGCCAATCCAGGAGCAAGAAATTTTTCCATCTTCTGAGGTCTTCTTCGATTTCTTTCTTCAAGGACTTGAAGTTCCTGTCATACAGATCTTTCGCTTGTTTGGTTAGAGTTACGCCAAGGTACTTTATGTTGTTTGTGGCTATTGTGAAGGATGTTATTTCACTAACTTCTTTCTCAGCCTGCTTGTCCTTTGAGTACAAGAAGGCTACTGATTTGCTTGAGTTAATTTTATAACCAGCCACTTTTCTGAAGTTGTTTATCAGCTGTAGAAGTTTTCTGGTGGAGTTTTTTGGGTCGCTTAAGTAAACTATCATATCGTCTGCAAGAGTGAGCTAACCCAATCACAAAAGAATACACATGAAGTGCAATCACTGATAAGTGGATATTAATGAGCCCAGAAGCCCTAAATACTCAAGGCACAATTAGCAAGTCAAATGATTCCCAAGAAGAAGAAAGGAGAGGACCCTGGGTCTGTAAAGATTGGATCCAGTTTTGTAGAGAAACCGTGGGGGGAGGGGGAATGATTGGGGAATAGTTGGTGGGGAGAGGAATTATGGGATGTATGGTGGGGGGAAACTGGGAAAGGGGAAAGCCTTTGGAATGTAAACATAGAATATAGAAAATAAAAATTTAAAAAAATGTATTTTAATTCACAAGTAAATGTCGCATAATTTGAGCATACACCTTGGTGCTTTGACCTATATATGCTTTCTGGAATGGCTAAGTCAAACTCTTTGTGTTGGGTGTTACTTCATGTACTCTTCTATTTCTTTTTGGAATGAAGCAAGGAAATACTTTCCCTCTTGTGAACTTAAGAAACAGTTTGAGAACCTTCCAGAAACTTCTCTGTTTGATTGCTGTGCCACCTTAAGTCATTCTGAGACAGACACTCAAACTCTTGGATTTATATTTTCCGTAGTCCTTTGACTTCAGTCTTTGTTTAGAACCTATTTTTATTTGCTTCCTAGAACACATTTGAGAAATTACTTTATTTTTCAAAATAGTGACTTTTAAAAGATAGAATATTTTTTGTTTGTTATTTGTCAATTTAATACATATAAACAATGTATCTTGATCACATACAGCCCACTACCCTTTTCATTTCTTAGCCACCTCCAACTCACCCCCTTCCCACTTTGATGTCTACCTTCCGTTTTTTTTTTTTTTTGTGTGTGTGTGTAGCCCACTTAGTCTAATTAGTCCTGTCCATTGAAATGTTAACTAATCTTGAGGTCTTGTGTAGGTAACTATAAACAGCTGCAGTGACTTTATGAGTTCACCAGTCCTGCTGTGACCAGAAGACAGAATTTCACTGTACTCCTCTTCAATGTTTCCCTTTTGCTGAACACCCTATAGTCCCTTATTCTCAACACTTTGACCAGTAATGAGTCTCTGCATTAACCATCACCCTCTGGAGAGGAAAGCTTCTCTGGCCAAGATTGAGGATACCACTGATCCATAAATTGAAATAGATCCATTTGAAGGAAATTTATCAGCATGTCTATTTAGCAAGAGAACTTATAAATGGTAGTAGGCTCCCCACTAAGAGAAAGAACCTCTTGAGCAGCGAGCTTTTACCTGGGTTTACAGTACCAGGCATGACTTCTTCCATGTGAAATGGGCCTCAAAGCTCAGTCAAACGTGTTTGACTGTTCCCTTAACTTCTGTACAAAATAGCAACTTTCTGTCTGACAGTCATATTCCTTTTCCTTCCTTATCTCTACTTGAACTTGGCTGTACTATCTAGCCAAATATGTTGACTACAGATGCCAGAGAAAGCAATGTTGCAACATTGACACTAAGCCTGAAACTTTGGGAAGCGTGTCAGTTTGTTAGACAGATATTCTGGGTTTTGTGTTACTGTCAGATGTGGCTGGATTCATCAAATATCTATCTCTACAGAAGAAGCATCCACTTTCTCCCAACTTCCACCACATTTTCCTCAGCTTGAGAGTGACTTTCAAGGGCCATCAGGTGTCTATTAAACAGTCTCCTTAAAACATCAGCTTTTGTTGGCACGTCCCTGAAGATTCCAACACAGTCATTACATTTTTAGATTTTTATCACAACTTCTCAGAATCTCCAAAGCTTAAAGTACAAGTTTCCAAATTATATTCTGTTCATCTATTGCTAGATATAAACTACCCAAAACCGTATAACCATATAGCAACAACATATACTTTACCTAAATCAATAGTTTAGCCAGGCTTAGTAGTACAGGTCTTTAATTTCAGCTATTCAGAAGGCTGAGGCAGAAGGATTGCAAGTTGAAGGTCTCCCTAGAATGTGGGGTTAGGGAATTTAAAGCAAGTAATGAAACTCTGGCTCAAAATGTTATTTTAAAAGATAAAAGGGCAAGAGTCACCACTTGCTAGCAGAGCTCTGGCCTGGTATACACATAAGGCACTGGGTTTATTAGTGCCTCCACAGAAAATAAAATAAAATAATAACTTGTGCAGGGCTTAGTTGGGACTGGTTAAATTCACTCTTCTCCACATTGGCTGGGCAACTCTAAGGCTGGAAGCTTATGTGTCTACTGATTATTGCTGGGGACATGGATTATTAGCTACAAGTGTCAGCTCAAATTTTTTTTTATCTGTGTCTACATGTGTCTCCACAATATGGTGACTGATTTACAAGAGTATGCTTCTCAAGAAAGACAGGCACAGGAAAGCTGTACTGTTTTTGGTTGGCATATTGTTGATACTGACACCGATTCATATTTCAGTCCATTCAATGCAATTAAATAACATTGGGCATTGTGGATGGAGACAGTGGTTCAAATGCACCCAATAAAAAGCATCTTAGAAAATGTGTGGACAGTTTCACAAACTACACCCGCACACGGTTTACTTAAAAACTAATTTATAATATCCCCTGACCTAACTAGAGGCTTCTATTATTCCAACTACTAAGAAAAATACTTTGTTGAAAATATAAAATCTGAGATAAATATAAGACATGGCAGGGAACCACTGGCTATGCTTAATAACAGAGTGGAGATGACAGGAAAGAGTACCTTGGGGGAATTATCAAAAGATCCCATATTTGTGTAGTTGGAGCTCCATAAGGGAAGAGAAAAAGAATACTATAATACCATCTGAGGAAAGGATGTCTAAAAAGATCCAGTGTTAGTGAACATCATACATTTATAGACAGAAGAAATCAAATAGTCCCCAACCACCATGAACACAAAAGTGCCTGTGCCAATATGTGTAGTCAAAGTTTTAAAACTGAAATGCACAAGGAAAAAACTGTAAAGGTTCGTGAGAGAGAACAGGGATTTAGAAGGGAAGGAAGGGGACATTTCTACTGGCTGTAAGTGTCTTCTATTGGGTCAGAGGCCAGAGAGGAGTGTCACAAGTGAACACTCACCCTTTGAGGACACTGAGGAAACAGGAATGGTGGCATCATATGCCTTTAAACCCAGCAGAGGCAGAGGCCATGCACATCTCTGAGTGCAAGGCTAGCCTGACCTCCATAGTGAATTCCAGGACACACAGGGTTGTTAACACAGAGAAATCCTGTCCAAAACAAAAAAAAAAGGAAATAATAATAATAATGATAAAATAAATACTTTCTGAAATAAGAGAAAACAGGAAAATGTATTACCAAATATTGCTCTAAAAATTGTTGAGGGAAAGTTTTTGGTTTTTTATTTACATTTTTAATTTTTTATTTTTTGAGATTGCAATATAATTACATTTCTCCCTTCTCCTTCAACCTTTCATACCCTGCTCCATACTCCTCAGAAGCAATGTGTTTAGATAAAATATCAGAATATCAGGAACAAAAGGAAAAAACAGAAATATGAGTGAACATGGCTTCTCTTGAGTGCTTTAGGGTGCACTTGATGGGATCTATGAGCTGACATGGCAGGTAGGGTCAATAGATCCAAATAGGGCAATCTGAGTTCAGTCCCCAGAGCCCAAGTGATTTAAGAAAAAAAACCCTGAATCTTCTAGATTATCTACACATGCATACAAGCACACTCGTGCTCACTCACAAAATAAATGAGTGTAAAAAAAACACTTTTGTGAGATAGAAGTGAAATTACTTCATTATCTGATAATTTTTTGTGAACATTGATGTAATAGCTTGGACAAAACTATGAAATAAAACTGATGAAATAAAAGTGTCTATACAGTAGTAAACTTACTTTATTCTAGTGCAAGTGGCAAAATGGTGTATCTAAATGGCCTATGAAAAGGTAAATACTCTCAAAAGTTTGATACATAAACTACAATGAAAGACAATGAGAGAAACAATAGGTAAGATAGAACTCTAGAAGCTCCTAAAGCACAAAGGATGACAGTAAAGGAAATATGCAATAATGAAGTTAAAGGAAGATGGCAACTGTGAAGTGCAGGAATAAATCCAGATGCATGAGTCACTCAACACACACAGTCAACACACGCAAATGCAAGGAGAAAGACTGCAGGAAAAACATTTTAAATGGAAACTGGAAGCAAGTTAAAAATAAATGGACAGAAGAGGGGAGACTAGAAGGAGAAGAGGAAGGGAAAACTGAAGTCAGGATGTAAAAATATATGTGCATATATATGTATATTAAAAATTTAAGGATAGAAAGTGTGCTTCATTCGAACACTCATCAAAAAAGGAGATGGAGGAGAGGGAGGAAGAGGAGGAGGAAGAAGAAGAGGAGGAGGAAGAGGAGGAGGAGAAGAAGAAGGAGAAGAAGGAGGAGGAGGAGGAGGAGGAGGAGGAGGAGGAGAAGAAGAAGAAGAAGAAGAAGAAGAAGAAGAAGAAGAAGAAGAAGAAGAAGATATCCAGTGGAAAACAGTCACAAAAGCATTAATAAGGAAAAAACAGCCCTAAATGAGAATGGACTGACAATAGAGCTTCAAAAACACTGAAGGAAAAAAAACTGACAGGGGCAAGAAAAAGAGTACACAAGTATATAATTTCACTAGACAATCTCAATTGCTCCCCATGTCCCATAGAGCCATCACAAAGAAGAGAGAATCTTGCCACCAGGCCACTTCTAGAGAGGCTCAGGTATGCAGAGTTAACCTATGATCACCATTGCTTGGGTGGAAACCTGCCAGGCTCTCACCACTAGCCAGGACCAGGGAAGCGGCTCAGTGGGACATCTCCATGGCCACCGGCCTTGCACCAACTTGGTTGGGAACCGCCTCCCCTGAGGTCCTCTCAGCACTTGCAAAGGCAGACTCCATCTCGCTGCCTGGTCATTGGTAGAAAACCAACAGGTGGGCCCAGCCTCACAGGAGGTTCAAACACCAGCCAGTGACAACAAGGCCAACTAATGCCAGAGATAACCAGATGACAAAAGGCAAACATAAGAACGTTACTAACAGAAATCAAGGCACCCTGGCAGCATCTGAACCCAGTTCGCTGACAGCAGGAAGTCCTGGATACCCCAACACACCAGAAAAACAAGATTTTGATTTAAAATCTGTGGTCAGGATGCTGATAGTAGAACACATACATAAATCCCTTAAAGAAATACAGGAGAAAATGGATCAAAAGTTAGAAGCCCTTACAAAGCAAACACAAAAATCACTTAAAGAAATTCAGGAGAATATGGATCAAAAAATAGAAGCCAATAAGGAGGAAATACAAAAAATCACTTAAAGAAATACAGGAGAACGTGGGTCAATAAGTAGAAGTTATGAAAGAGGAAACACAAAAATCTCTTAAAGAATTACAAGAAAACACAAACAAGCAAGCAAAAGATCTGAGCAAATCCATCCAGGATCTAAAAACAGAAGTAGAAACACCTAAGAAATCACAAAGGGAGACAACTTTGGAGACAGAAAACCTTGGGAAGAAATCAGGGGCCATAGATGCAAAAATCAACAATAGGATACAAGAGAGAGAAGAAAGAATCTCAGATGCCGAAGATACCAGAGGAACCATTGATTCAACAGTCAATGAAAATGCTAAATGCAAAAAGCTTGTAACCCCAAACATCCAGGAAATCCAGGACACAATGAGAAGACCAAACCTAAAGATTATAGGTATAGATGAGAGTGAAGATTTACAAGTTAAAGGGCCAGCAAATATCTTCTACAAAATTATGGAAGAAAACTTCCCCAACCTAAAGAGAGAGATGCCCATGAATATACAAGAAGCCTACAGAACCCAAACAGACTGGACCAGAACAGAAATACCTCCCGTCACATATTAATCTAAACCGCAAATGTACTGAACAAAGAAAGAATATTAAAGGCAGTAAGAGAAAAAGGCCAAGTAACATATAAAGGAAGACCTATCAGAAATATACTAGACTTCTCACCTGAGACCCTGAAAGCTAGAAGTTCCTGGGCAGATATCATGCAGACTCTAAGAGAACACAAATTTCAGCCAAAACTGCTATACCCAGCAAAACTCTCAATTGCCATAGATGGAGAAACCAAGGTATTCCATGACAAGACCAAATTTGCATGATATCTTTTCACAAACCCAGCCCTACAAAGGATAATAGGAGGAAAACACCAACACAAGGAGGGAAACTACATACCAGAAGAAGCAAGATAGAAACCTCCTCTCATCAAACCCAAAAGAAGATAACCTCTCAAATATAAAAATTAATTTCAAAAATGTCAGGAGGTAATAATTACTATTTCTTAATATCTCTTAACATCAATAGACTCAATTCCCCAATAAAAAGATATAGACTAACAGACTGGATACAGAAACAATTTTGCTGCATACAGGAAACACATCTCAGAGTCAAAGACAAGCATTACCTTAGAGTAAAATGCTGGAAGACAATTTTACAAGCAAATGGTCTCAGGAAACAAGCCAGAGTAGCCATTCTAATATCAGATAAAGTTGACTTTCAACCTAAAGTCATCAAAAGAGACATGGAAAGTCACTTCTTGCTGGTCAAAGGGAAAATCCACCAAGAAGAACTCTCAATACTGAACATCTATGCTCCAAATTCAAAGGCACCCTCATTCATAAAAGAAACTTTACTAAAGCTTAAAGCACACATTGTACCTAACACAATAACTGTGGGTGACTTCAACACTCCATTCTCCTCAATGGACCGATCAGGAAAGCAGAAACTAAACAGGGACACAGTGAAACTAATTGAAACGCTGGACCAATTGGATGTAACGGATAAACACACACACACACACACACACACACACACACACACACACACACACACATAAAACATTTCATCCTAAAGCAAAAGAATATACCTTTTTCTCAGCACCACATGGTACCTTCTCCAAAATCAATCATATAATTGGTCACAAGACAGATGTCAACAAATACAAGAAGATCGAACTAATCCTATGCCTCCTATCAGATCACTATGGAGTAAGAGTGGTCTTCAATAGCAACAAAAACAACAGAAAGCCCACATACACATGGAAACTAAACAATGCCCTACTCAATGACACCTTGGTCAAGGAAGAAATAAAGAAAGAAATCAAAGATTTTTTAGAATTCAATGAAAATGAAGGTACAACCTACCCAAATCTATGGGACACAATGAAAGCAGTGCTAAGAGGAAAACTCATAGCCCTGAGTGCCTCCAAAAAGAAACTGGAAAGAGCATACACTAGCAGCTTAATGGCATACCTGAAAGCCCTGGAACGAAAAGAAGCTAATTCACCCAGGAAGAATAGAAGACAGGAAATCATCAAACTCAAGGCTGAAGTCAATCAAGTAGAAACAAAGGGAACCATACAAAGAATCAACAAAACCAGGAGCTGGTTCTTTGAGAAAATAAACAAGAGAGATAAACCCTTAGCCAGACTAACCAAAGGGCACAGAGACCATATTCAAATTAACAAAATTAGAAATGAAAAGGGGGATATAACAACAGAAACTGAGAAAATTAAAAATATCATCAGAGCCTATTACAAAAGTCTATACTCAACACAACTGGAGAATCTGGAGGAGATGGACAATTTCCTAGACAGATACCAAATACCAAAATTAAGTCAGGATCAAGTAGATCAGCTAAACAGTCCCATAATGCCTAGAGAAATAGAAGAGGATATAGAAAGCCCCCCAACCAAAAATAGTACGGGACCAGATGGTTTTAGTGCAGAATTCTACCAGACATGCAAAGAAGACCTAACACCAATACACTTCAAACTATTCCACAAAATAGAAACAGAAGGGACACTGCCCAACTCGTTCTAGGAAGCCACAATTAAGCTGATACCAAAACCACACAAAGATCCAACAAAGAAAGAGAACTACAGGCTAATTTCCCTTATGAATATCGATGCAAAACACTAAATAAAATTCTTGCCAACCGAATCCAAGAACACATCAAATCGATCATTCACCATGATCAAGTAGGCTTCATCCCAGGGATGCAAGGATGGTTCAATATACGGAAATCCATCAATGTAATTCACTACATAAACAAACTAAAAGAAAAAAACCACATGGTCATCTCATTAGATGCTGAAAAAGCATTCAACAAAATCCAGCATCCTTTCATGCTAAAAGTCTTGGAAAGAACAGGGATTCAAGGCCCATACCTAAACATAGTAAAAGCAATATACAGCAAACCAGTAGCCAACATCAAACTAAATGGAAAGAAACTTGAAGCAATCCCACTAAAATCAGGGACTAGACAAGGCTGCCCTCTCTCCCCATATCTTTTCAATATAGTACTTGAAATTCTAGAGAGAGTAATTAGGCAACATAAGGAGGTCAAAGGGATACAAATTGGAAAGGAAGAAATCAAACTCTCATTATTTGCAGATGATATGATAGTATACTTAGGCAACCCAAAAAACTCAACCAGAGAACTCCTACAGCTGATAAATAACTTCAGCAAAGTGGCTGGTTATAAAATCAACTCAAGCAAATTAGTAGCCTTCCTGTACTCAAAGGACAAGCAGTATGAGAAAGAAGTTAGGCAAATAACACCCTTCACAACAGCCACAAACAACATAAAGTATCTTGGCGTGACTCTAACCAAACAAGTGGAAGATCTGTATGACAGGAACGTCAAGTCCTTGAAGAAAGAAATCGAAGAAGACCTCAGAAGATGGAAAATATTTCATGCTCTTGGATTGGCGGGATCAATATAGTAAAAATGGCCATCTTCAAAAACACTGAGGAAAAAAAACTGACAGGGGCAAGTATATAATTTCCCAAGGTAATCTCACCTGCTCCCCATGTCCCATAGAGCCATCAGAAAGAAGAGAGAACAGAGCAACACTATCAACTACAGTGTAATTCAAATCTGCACAAAGCACTGTGTCCAAGAAAGGCAAAGGACCTGGGGGCTGGAGAGATTAGATTGGTCAGGAGCTAAGACCACTTCCTGCTCTTAAGAGAAGACCTGAGTTTGGGCCCCGGTTCCCACCTGGGGTAGCTCACAACCATCTGTAACTCCAACTCTAGGCTATCCCAAACCTTCTTTGTGGCTCGTGGGCGCCTGAACTTGCATGTACATGCGCTCACATGGACACATACATAATTACATTCTTAAAAAGGAAGTCCTGTTTTTAAAAACATTGTGCTCACTCTTTGTAGATACATATGGTATCATGACATATTGAATTTCAAAACAGAAACTTAACAGAGATTTAATTGTTAAAATATTGGATAAGATGTGATATCTGAGAACAAAAGAATGAACTAAATATCAATGTAATAAAGACCAGATGAGAAATCTCAAATACATTTCAAAAGTGTATTGCTCTTAAAAAAAAATAGCGTTCAAGGGCTGGAGATAGGAAGGTTATATGACAAGTTCCAAGGTCCTTGCTCCATCCCTACCTAACACTGAGAAACATAAAATAGAATTTGAAGTGTGCCTCTAAAGCTGCCTTTGAGGGACAGCGGTAGCATTAAAGGGGTATGCTAAAAAACAGAGAGGACCTCAAGTAAGTATTTTAAACTTTTCCTTTAAGATGTTAAACCCAAAGCCTAAGAAAGAGATAATGAAAACGAGAGAAAGTAGTGCAGAGAAAAAACACTGAAGGGGACAAAATCCGTTTTTTTACTAATCATTATAATGATTAATAACATTGACAAAAGCTGAGGAAAGACACAAACTGTCACTCTTGTGACTGAAGGAGTTTGTCACTTAGATCCGACTTTAATGTGGAGCCCTGTGGAAGAGCAGTTACACGTTAATTCAACAGCACAAGGCTCACCCGAGCCACAAGCACCACTAGACGCTGGTACTCACTGAAGTTAAAACATACATTCTAGGTACACTCATCATTTTGACAAAAAAAATGAATTTCTAATTTTAAAAATGTGGCTCAGAGAGTTTTCTGGCATATTTGAAGAAAAATTAATATCAATGTTGCATCTACTTTCTCAAGAGAAGTGCAAAAGGCCTCCCCAAATGAGACCAATGTGCTTGCTGGACCAATGCTAGACAAAGAAATGCTTCCAAGTCGCTGACTCCTAACAGTCAACACAAAAAAAATTCCTGTATAAACTATCAACTAATAAATTTGGATGTGGTGGTGTATTCAGTAATTCCAGCACTTGGGAGATTGGGGCCAATGAATTATCAGTTCAAATCCAACCTGGGCTGCAAAGTAAGCTTATTGCCATCCTGTCTTTTACAACAGGCCTTATCTCAGAAACCAAACCACACCAAACCAAGCCAAACCATTAGCATATTGTATACAGCAACATACCAACAATGACCAAGGACTATCTTGAGAAATGAATTTATCTATTGTGGCATCTAAACTCAGATGCTACATGATATCAGTAGACGCAGGAAAAGAATATTTAATACACATCATCACTTCATGATTTAAGAAATTAATAAAATCCTTTCCTCATACTAGGAATATGAAAATTCTCTTAACATGTTAAAAACCGGTCTTCCAACCAACAAAAGCAACAAAATCCATAGACTCTAGCTGACATCATACATAATAGTGAAATATAATGCTTTAGATACAGCACAACACTGCCTCCATCATCCTGCTCAGCACAATAAAGACCCGTAGAGTAGGAATTCAATTATCCTGATCTGGAAGAGGAAAATTGTCCAGGTAGGAAATCCAAAATGATTGACAAAATGCACCCAGAACTAATAGGCACATTTTGTAATGTCTTAAGAATTGTCATTAACACAACAAAATCAATCATTTCTACATGCTCACCATGAATAGTTGGAAACTGAAACAGTTTTTTTTTTTAAAGAAGTGTAGCTCCTGTAGAGTGAAATGTTCAGACATAAATATAACAAATATCTGCTGAAAGAAGTCATCTCAGAATTCGCGGAGACACTGTGTTCTTAGATTAGACGATTTGGCATAATAAAAGCGTCGATTCAAATGTATTTCCAACCAAAATCCCACAGGGCTTTGTACACACATACAGTACAAACTGATTCTAAACTTTGCAGGGGGCCTGCAAGATGGATCAGAAGGTGAAAAGCATGTGTCACGCAATGCTAACACAAGATTCAGGCCCAGAATCCTCAAAAAGCCAGATGCTGTGGCTCGCATCTATAATCTCAGCCCTCCTACTGGGAGATGCAGGGCGGAGTCAGGTCAAGCCCTGTCTGTCATTCAGCAAGTCTGGAATGCATAGAGCAGTGGAGTCAAACGAGACCATACTGCAGCAAGCTGGAGAGCCACGTTGTTTTCTGACCCCTACACACATGTGCCACGGTACAGGCGTGCCACACTCACACATATGCACACTACTAATAATAAAAAAAAATGAAAGTGTAAGTGGAGGTGGAAAAGAAAGGAACCATGGTAGCCCAGACAATCTGAAAGAGCAGAAAAGCTGCAGGTGCTTTAGAAATTGATTAAGCTATAATAACGGAAGCAGCATGCTACTGATAAAACTATATAGAGAAAAAAAATCAACTGAATGAAATAGGGAAGACAGGAGAAACCCACACAGATCCAATTGATTGATAATTCTTTCACAATGACTAGATATTCGATTAAATACCTTCTCAAGAGAGTAGGATATTCGGTGGCTACTCAATGCATAACAATGGGAATTGGAATCTATAGACAAAGATGAAACTCAAGTTTTACACCTTATACAAACTTTAATTCAGTAAGAAATCTGGATCTACATACATAGCTACAAAACATTTGAAGAAAACTTAGAAAGTCTTCATTATGTAAAAGCAAAGAACTTTTAATTATGATAGTAGAGGTACAATCCAGAGGAGACAAATGAGAGATGGTATTTCCTTCAAAGACTGTTAGGAGGTGAGGATTAGCCATAAAGTGGGAGAAAATAATCACGTCATGTATCTGATGCCTTGTGGGGTAGCCTCAGAGAAGCTTCCAACTCATCAAGACACAAACTACTAGCTTTTGAATGGGTGCAACCTTTGTATAATTGGTTAAGCAAAGAAAGAATTTTTTAAATAAGTGCATGAAAATATGATCAACATCATGGAAATTATGGTGAACTCTGGCCACTTCCCCCAGCCATACAAAAAAGTTAAAATTAAAAAACAAATATTGACAGTGTTGTCTTCTTTGCCAAGGTGTATTGTTGGCCTCTTTGTTAAATACCAGGTGGGTCCTCAATTCCAGTAACATCTACTTTTATGTCAGCACTGTACTACTTTTATTACTAGGGCTCTATAGAATATCTTTAAGTCTGGGATGATAATACCTTCAGCAATTATTTTATTTTAAAGGATTATTTTGGCTATCCTTGGGTGTTTTATATTTCCTAAAACTTAAGTGGTTTTTTTTTCAATTTCTGTGAAGACTTGCATTGTAATTTGAATATGTCGACTGTTTTTGGTAAACTGATCATTTTCACAATATTAATCCCACCAGTCCACAAGCATGGGAGGTCTTTCCATCTTTGTTATCTTCTTAATTTATTTTTGAGATGTCTTTAGAGTTTGGATTATTTGAGTTTTCTATTTCCTTGGCGTTTTTTATTCCAAGATACTTTTAAAGGCTACTGTCAAGGCTATTAATTCCGTGATTTCTTTCTTGATATACAGATATACTACTGATTCTTGTGTGCTAATTTTGTACCTGGCTACCTTGCTGAATGTGTTTAACAGCTGTAGTAATTTTCTGGTGGATACTAGAGGGTCTTTTACATACAGAATCATATCATTTACAATTAAAGGCACTTTGACTTATTCCTTTTCTATCTGTATCCCCTTGATCTCCTTCACCTGTCTATTGCTCTAGCTAAGGCTTCATATACTACCTTGAACAGGAGAGGGAAAGTACACACCCTCAACTTGTTGCTGGTTTGATTGAAAATGATTTGAGTTTTTCTCCATTTGCTTGATTTGAACTGTTGGGCTTGCTATATTTTGTCCTTTGTTATTCTGATATATGTCCTCTGTGTTCCTTGATATGTAGGCAGTACAGAGATCCTAGAAAATAGTTTGGCGTCTTATCTACCAAACGTTTCCTTGCCATAGGACTCAGTCCTTAATATTTAGCCCTGAGAAATGAAACAATCATTCAACAGCTCTGCTAAATACAACTTTCATGGTGGATCTTTAGGTCCCCACAAGCTCATGTGTTGAAGACTTTGTCTTCACTGGTTGTAAAACCAGGCACTGTTGGAAACTCTAAAAGGGGTCTTGCTGGAGCTGTATTTCATTGCTCATGTGCTTTGATGACTATACAGCTGTATTTCATTGCGCATGTGCTTTGATAACTATACGGGAACTCGGGCCCCTTTCCTCTTTCCCTTCCCTTTTCTCTTTCCCTTCCCTTTTCTCTTTCCCTTCTCAGCTACCAGGAAGTGCTCCACCCTCAAGCACAGCATAATGTTCAACCTCATCACAGACCCAGAGTAACGAGGACAAGCATCATGCAAACCTTTCTTCCTTTTAACCTGTTTTTCTCAGGTATTTTGTCCCAGTGAAAAACACCTAACACATGCATCTCAACTGTCTGTCTGTCCTTCATGCATCTCAACTGTCTGTCTGTTCTTCATGCATCTCAACTGTCTGTCTGTCCTTCATGCATCTCAACTGTCTGTCTGTCCTTCATGCATCTCAACTGTCTGTCTGTCCTTCATGCATCTCAACTGTCTGTCTGTCCTTCATGCATCTCAACTGTTTGTCTGTCCTTCATGCATCTCAACTGTCTGTCTGTCCTTCATGCATCTCAACTGTCTGTCTGTCCTTCATGCATCTCAACTGTCTGTCTGTTCTTCATGCATCTCAACTGTCTGTCTGTCCTTCATGCATCTCAACTGTCTGTCTGTCCTTCATGCCTCTCAACTGTCTGTCCTTCATGCATCTCAACTGTCTGTCTGTCCTTCATGCATCTCAACTGTCTGTCTGTCCTTCATGCATCTCAACTGTCTGTCTGTCCTTCATGCATCTCAACTGTCTGTCTGTCCTTCATGCATCTCAACTGTCTGTCTGTCCTTCATGCATCTCAACTGTTTGTCTGTCCTTCATGCATCTCAACTGTCTGTCTGTCCTTCATGCATCTCAACTGTCTGTCTGTCCTCATGCCTCTCAACTGTCTGTCTGTCCTTCATGCATCTCAACTGTCTGTCCTTCATGCATCTCAACTGTCTGTCCTTTGAGGAGCATATCAACTCCTGCGACACTGGGCTACTGGACAGTGATCACAAAGACTTTTTCAATGAACTACAAAATCCCATCTCCCAAATGATGCCAATTAACCACAGTTTGTGTTGTCATATTTAACAAATTTTTTTTTGTTTTTTTTGTTTGTTTGTTTGGGTTTTTTTTGTTTTGTATTTTGGAGACAGGGTTTCTCTGTATAGCCCTGGCTGTCTTGGAACTCATTCTGTAGACCAGGCTGGCCTCGAACTCAGAAATCTGCCTGCCTCTGCCTCCCAAGTGCTGGGATTAAAGGCATGCTCCACCACCGCCTGGCACATAATTTTTTTCAAAGCAAAGGTAAAAATAAAACCTTAAGAAGTAAGCTAATGGGAATTGAACTCAGGGCTCTACCAGTGAGTTTCTTTTTTTAGTCTTTCTTTTATATTTATTTTGAAGTAAGAACTTGCTAAGTTATCTAGTCCAGGCCTTGGTATCCTGGCTCAGACCACCCAGTGTTGGTATTATAGATGCCATGTCTGTCTAGTCAAAATAAAAAAAATCAAAAAACAAAAAACAAAACAAAACAAAACAAACCTAAATCCTATCTTTTATTTCATTGTTACTGACAATGCTGTCTGATCAAGTTACACAGCAGCCTTTCAAAACAACCTGTTCTTCCTCAGATTATGTTAAATAACAATTAAGTCATTATTGGTTATTATTATTCTTAATTTAAGGTGCTGTGGGAGAGGATTCCCAGTCTTCTTTCTTTGCACACAATCCTTCTGCTTTGGGGACACTAAAGACTTAGTCCAATTTAATTCAATTGTTTACAAAAAATCTAGTCAGATTAGATTTTGGAAATAAAAACATTACCATGAGTCTTACTCCCCTCGAGTTCCTCGGCAACAAGCGGGAAACACAAGCACTTAAAACAATTGCTGCAAAAGATAGCCTTATCTCTAGAGTCTAGAAAGACTTGAAGGAAGGAGAAGCCTGTGCTTGGATGGGTAAGCAGGCAGGGCTGAGGGTAAAACCACTGAGGAGTTCCTTAGCAAGCTGTAGCTACATGGCTGGCTTCTTTCCTCGGGACAGATCATGTGTGCAGCCATAAAGAAACTTGAGAAACTTTGGGGATAGGATGTGAAAACATGACCCAATCCAGAGATCAGCAAGGTTTTGTTTGTTTGTGTGTTTAGTAAAGGATCAAATGTAATTGCTTTGTACTTTCTATTCCATGAATGATATATCCCAATCATAATTTACAGAAACAAGTGCAGGCTACCTGTGTCCCAGGGCCACAGGCTGCTCACGCCCACGCTCGTCAAAACAATTTAACTATACATTTGAGCTGTAGATGAAAATCACAAAAGATTTATATGCCTATGGGAAAAAAGTGACTTTTCAATAAACCTAATAAAGACCCAATGCCCGTGACCTCATATATCTGAGCCTTCTCTTTATATGGATGCTTAGAAAGTTATATAACCTAAGATCATTTTTCTGGCCTAAAATGTTACTATTTTTATTATCCGAAGTTAGAGGATTGTTGAGGACACCCACAATTACGGCAGAAGGGTTCATTATCCACACACCTTCTCCTACTGTCAGATTTGTCTGCAGGTGCCAGAATGTACACAAATAGAAACGTGTGTCCACTACATGTAGAAGTTTTTCTATGTGGCTGATGAGTTCCCCTTATCCATGACCAACTGACGCCTTCGCTCGATGTTAGCCATAGAGGCCAGAAGCAAATGCTATGGTCTCCTTTAACACAACCTCCTCAGAGCATTCCGTTCCGGCAAGTCTTGGCTGAGCCAGGAGGATTCCCTAAGAGTGCTTTGGGATGGACACTTTGATCTCTGCTGAGACAGGAGCTATCTGTTAATGCATAATCCCAAACGTACTCTGCCACTGCACTCAAGGAATAATAGGACCTAGATGTGAGACCATGGTACTGAGGTGACAGTGACCGGGGTGATGTAACAAGGATGGGGGCCATGACTAGATCACCTTAATTTGTGTCTAAATCTGCCGTGTTCTCTTTCAGAAAATGGAAATCCAACATTATCTACAGACACTAAAATTCAGGTGAGTCAGCGGGTTGGGAATAAGATGTACAAGTTTTTTTGTTTTTTTTTTTCAACTGCTGTTTCAAGAACACATAGTAATTACGACAGAATACAAAGTGTTTCCTGCTTTTTTTAAAAAAAAAAATATCCTGATACGTTAGCAGTAGTAATGCTCCTATTTTATTATGAGCTGCCCACGGGCACTTCTTGGGTTGTGACTCACTCGAACAGGTTTGTCGGTTTTGATTTTTGGATTTTAATTCCCCAAGTTTAAAGAACATTTTATTCTCAAATGAGGGGGCGGGGAAGGGAATAAGGACTACGACATGCTGGAATTCCCCAGAATGGAGTGAGTTAGCACAAATGTGGAACGACAGGCAGTTTAATCAAAGACCAGAGTAAGGACATGAGCGTATGTCGCCCCAAAGCTGGTATGTGATTTGTTATGTTTAGTGTTTGTTTTTTCATGACTATGATTTTGGGAGCTGTATTATCATGAGTCATCCTTCTGTTTACAAGGCTAACATTTTGTTCTCTCCTGTCACAGTGAGGAGAGTCTGATGTTCGCATCATTCTAATTTTCTCTCCTGAAGGAGCTAGTTATGTCTGCAGCTGATACTCTTGGCAAAAAAAAAAAAAAGGGGGTCATGAATTGCTCTGGGTTTCAAAACCTTACAAGACATCTTCTAAGAAGGGCTCAAAGGCCTAAGATCCCTTAATCAAGTTTCTAATCGAACACAAGATGGCCTCATATTATGAGCCATTTGAGAGCAGCAGCAGCGTCATGTCTTCACCAAATCAAATAGGATTCTTATTTTAGCCTCCACTGCAGCTCTTTCCTCGTGGAGAGAAGCAAACCCCTGAACAGCCTGTTCAAGAAGAGAACACAATAGCCATCTCACGCTCCCTCCCTCCCTCCTTCCCTCCCTCCCACACGGTTCCACTGGCTAGCACATCTTAGTTAATGAACAGCTAGTATTTCATGGATTCTATTTTTTGGTCCTTTGATTTTTCTATCAACCTTGTTACATGGATACCGTTGCTATCTACAAATTACAGAGCAGAAAAGGAACCGGAAGACAGGGGCCTGCTTCTGTCACACAACCAGCAGGTGGCAGAGCCAAGACTCAATCAAATGTAAGGCACGCACACCAGTGATTAGGATTTAGACTCACTATGAAAACAAAACTTGGGGAATACCTTTGAAGGAATTCCTAGAGTTGGTTAATCAAGGTAGAAAGAGCCACCATAAAGCTGGAAGGCGCCATTGCATCATCCACGGTTCTGAGCTGAACAGAAAAAAGGAAATCAAGTTGCACTCTAGCCTCTCAGACTCTAGGCTATGCGTGACAATGGTCTTGCCTAGGTCTCAGACTGAATAGCCAATGATGACTTTGCCCTCTGTCTTGGCCAGGGTTTATGGTCCTACACAAACGTCATGACCAAGAAACAAGTTGGGGAGGAAAGGGTTTATTGAGTTTACACTTCCACATTGCTGTTCATCACCAAAGGATGTTCAAGAAGAGAACACAATAGCCATCTCGTGCTCCCTCCCTCCCTCCCTCCCTCCCTCCCTCCCTCCCTCCCTCCCTCCCACACAGTTCCAGTGGCTAGCACATCTTAGTTAATGAACAACTAGTATTTCATGGATTCTAGTTTTTGGTTCTTTGATTTTTCTATCAACCTTGTTGATAGAAAATCAACAAGGACTGGAACTCAAGTAGGTCAGGAAGCAGGAGATGATGCAGAGGCCATGGAGGGATGTTTCTTTTTTTTTTCTTTTTTCTCTCTTTTCTTTTCTTTTTTTTTGTTGTTGTTGTTGTTTTGTTTTGTTTTGTTTTGTTTTGTTTTGTTTTGTTTTGTTTCGAGACAGGGTTTCTCTGTGTAGCCCTGGCTGTCCTGGAACTCACTCTGTAGACCAGGCTGGCCTCAAACTCAGAAATCTGCCTGCCTCTACCTCCCAAGTGCTGGGATTACAGGCATACGCTACCACTGCCCAGCTGAGGGATGTTTCTTACTGGCTTGCTCAGCTTGCTCTCTTATAGAACCCAGGACTATCGACCTGGGGATGGCACTGTCCACAATGGGCCCTTCCACCCTTGATCACTAATTGAGAAAATGCCTTACAGCTGGATCTCAGGGAGGCATTTCCTCAACACAATCTACTTAGTCTGCATTTTTGACCAGTTGTTGCTTCTGCAATTATCTCCATCTTCTCCAAGAAGGTTATTTAATGAAGGGTGAGAGCTATGCTTACCTTTGGATGCAGGATAAAGTTTTAGAATGCAAGTAGAAGTTATGCTGGTTGAGTAAAGCAGCAGTAGCAGGTTCTCCTCTAGATTCCATGGCCTCAACAGCCATGGTCAGCCAGTTGGGTTTACAGTAGCAGGCATGAATTCCCTCCCTAGGAAGCAGGCCTGAAGCCCAGTTAGAGAGCTGCTGGTTACTGGTTACTGATACAATATACATTCCACCTTTGGGTCTATCTTTCTGTCTTAGTTGGGGTTCCACTGCTGTGAACAGACACCATGACCAATGCAAGTTCTATAAAAGACAACACTTAACTGGGGTTGGCTTATAGGCTCAGAGGTTCAGTCCATTGTCATCAAGGCAGAAACATGGCAGCATCCAGGCAGGCATGGTGCAGGAGGAGCTGAGAGTTCTACATCTTCATCTGAAGGCTGCTAGTGGAAGACTGACTTCCAGGCAACTAGGGTGAGGGTCTTAAGCCCACACCCACAGTGACACACCTACACTCCAACAAGGCTACACCTCCTAATAGGATCACTCCCTGGGCCAATCATATAATGAACCATCCACACTTTCCATGCTGGTCATTGATTTTTAAGCATCACAGCTGGGTAGGACAGTGCATTGCCTTTTCCTCTTGGCAGCTTGCATAGTCCTTTCCAGAGCTATAAGAACTAATCCTCAGGGAGGACTTTCCAGGTCAGATTCATCCCAGATCCTCCAACCCCTGTGTCTTATGTATGTGGAATCTGCAACAACTGAAACTTCACCTTCAAAGTCTGGGAGGCAAGCAAGGGCAGTGGCCATAGCCTATATTGTATGAGAGTCCCATTGACCCCTTTGTAAGTTCTTATGCTTGGGTAGGGTTTTTGTTGGATAGTATACGGCTTTGGGGGAGAGAATTACTACCCTTAACGATTAAGATCCATTTAAACTATACATTTCAATGCACATATATAAAAATACACACATTGTTATTTTTACATAAGCATAAAATAATTCTCTATGACTTTTTCAAATGTTCTCAGGGTTATTAATCCCTTCTCCTTTCCTATGCATTGTTCATGCTCCCCATCTCCAGTTAAAGCCCCCCTTTTCCATTTCCCCCTTCATATTAATTCTGCCCCACATTCCCCTCTCCAGAGTCCTTGTCCCGCACCATGGTCCCTTTCAACTTTCCAAGCCTCTGAAGTTATCCCAGATTATCTTCTTACATCTGAATATCTGAGTCTAGGAATCACGGATAAGAGAAAACAAGCAACCTTTGTCTTTCTGGGTCATGGGGTATATTTTCTAGTTCTATCTGTGTATCTGCAAGCTTCGTGATTTTGTTTCTCTTCATGAATCGTATTCTGTAGTGTGTAAGTACCACATTTTCGTTATCCGCCTGCCAGTTAAAAGACATTTGGGTTATTTCCATTTTCTAGATATTGTGGGGGCGGCAGTGAACATAGCTGAGCAAGTATCTAGAGAGTCGAGTGTCAAGTGTTTGGGGCCTATGTCAAGGAGTAGTATAGCTGGGTCATACAGCATACGTATTTTAAGCTTCTCGAGAACTATCGACGCCGATGTTCAGAGCAGCTGTGCCAGTTTACAACTCCAGCAATAGAGAATGAAGCCTCTCCTTTCAAGTCCTCTCTGATGCAGAGTTTTCCAGGTCCAATCACATTAGGGCAGTGCGAGGCCTGTGATTGGACAGGGGAAAGGGAGGCGGAGCTAGGGACAGAGGGAGAGCAGTGTCTCAGGGTAGGAGGAGGGAGGAGATGGCCGCTGATGTGGATCTGCACGGCAATTTCTAGCCACAAGTACCTATGATTTCACAAGATTAGAAATATTGAGATAAAGCTTTTATAATGCTCATTAGGCTCTGAAATTACCGTATCGTCGTCTTGATAGTTGTGATTTTATTGCTATATAAATCTGATTGGTTAATTAAGCTTTAAGGGTCTTGATTCTACCAGGTTACTGAGTATGGTGCTATGCCACCATGAGGTTGGCGGTTCCATTTAGTTTCTAAAATGGTCGATCTCTGATTACGTAGGTTTATGGCTGAGGAAGAATTAGCGCGTCCAGAGAGAAGTGAACAAGAGCTGGCATTGCAGTGACAGGGCGCAGTGGGGGCTCCCTGGAGACAGTAGCGTGGTAAGAACGTGCCAGTGCGGGCAGGAGCGTGAGAGCATGGTCCAACCTCACGGAGAGTCGCTGGGTTCATTTACGCCTCTCCAGCACTTGTTGTTAGGTGTTCTCTTGAACAGGTGAGCTTAAATCTCAAAGCTGTTTGTATTTCCATCATTTCTAAGGACGATGAATACCTTTTGAAGTATTTCTTACCTGTTTTCTCCTGGGCGTGATGAGTGTGTCTCTGACTCTTGTGCCTGCTCTAGGGACATTTTCCCTCCCGTTGGACTGCTGTGGTCAACTTTGATATGCTAGTTTTTGCTTTATCTTATTATATTTTATTTTGCCATGTTTAATTTCTATCCCCTAGAAAACTGTTTTTTTGTTTTGTTTTTGTTTTTTGTTTTTTGTTTTTTAATGAGAGATAGTGGATCCAGGGACGGTGAGGAGGTGGGAAGGAGCTGGGAGGAATAGAGCATGGGAAACTGTAATCAGGATATTTTGTATGAGAAAATAACCTATCTTAAACAAAACACCTGAAAACTTGAAATAATTGTCAAATTTTATTCACTAAAATTATCTAGGAATACCTTATTGCTTGTTTGTTGTGTTTTTTGTTTTGTTTTTTGCTTTTGTTTGTTTGTTTGTTTGTTTGTTTTGTGACAGAGTTTTTTTTGTGTGTAGCAGAGCTCTGGCTCTCCTAGACTCACTTCATAGACAAGGCTGGCCTTGAACTCAGAGATCTGCCTGCCCCTTCCTCCTGAGTGCTGGGATTAAAGGCTTATATATACATTTTGTAATATCAAACAATTCCTGGAAAAATGTATACCCTTGAAGACCCAGGTAAGTAACTAATGAAGGACTTTTGGAAGACGGAAATCACTAGAAATTACTCCCATTGTCCTTGTCTTAGTCAGGGTTCTCTAGAGTCACAGAACGTATGGAATGTCTCTCTATATTGAGGGAATTTATTGTGCTGATTTACAGTCTATAGTCCAACTAACTCAACAATGGGCAGCTGTGAATGGGAAGTGAAAGAATCTAGTAGTTGCTCAGTCCCACAAGGCTAGTTGTTTCAGCTGGTCTTCTGTAGAAGTAGGTTCCAACGGATGTGCTGGCAAATAAGTGTGAGAAGTCCAAGAAGAGTGTATCTTCCTTCTTCCAATGTCCTTATGTAGGTCTCCAGCAGAAGGTGTGGCCAAGATTAAAGGTGTGTACCACCATACCTGGATCTGGGACTTGCTTTGTCCCAGGCTGACCTTGAACTCAGAGATCTCTTTGCCTCAGTCTCCTGGGACTAAAGATGTGCTCTACCTTGCCTGGGCTTAGGCTTTTCATGGCGACTATGTCTCAAAAGACTCCATGTCAAGATCTAGGTCAGAAACTTGTGTCTCCCAGTCTCAAGATCTGGATCATAGGTGAGCCCTCCAATTCTGGATTGTAGTTCATTCCAGATATAGTCAAGTTGACAACCAGAAATAGCCATTACAGTCCTACTTTGCTTTTACATTGCTGTGATAAAATAGTGGCCAGAAGCAACTTGTAGAGGAAAGAGTATATTCCATCTTAGAGATTACATTCCATCACTGAAGGAAGTCAGGGCAGGAACTCGAGCAGGTCCCTGTAGGCATGAACTGTGAATCAGAAGTCATGGCGGAAAGCTGCGACCGACCAGCTTATCTTCCATGGCTCAATCAGCTTGAGGTTTTATGCAACTGGGGACTGCCTGCCCAGGGAAGGCACCAATCACACTGGGCTCTTCCACACCAATCCTTAATCAAGAAAATGTCCCACTGACTTGCCTGCAGGCCAATCTGAGGGAGGCGTTTCCTCCATTGAGGACCACCCTTCCCTACAGCCCTAGCTACTGTCAGTTGACAAAAAACAGAGTAACAACCAAAACCACAGCAAACAACAACAACAGACACATACATCTAACCAAGACTCTTAGCTTATACTATAATAATCAAAACGTGGTTCAGGGATGGTCTTAACATGTTTTTAAAGCCAGAGAAATGACAGAGAACTCCTTTTTATCTAAATTTAAGTATCTCTAAGTTGTCCAAATCTCATGTATTGGCCAGGTATATTTTAAGACTCTTGACTTCATCCCAAAATTCCCCATATCTAGCTTTTCTTCTGATCTGGAATCTAAGTGATAAATCAGTTTTCAGTTAAATGCAATTTAGTTATTATTTTTGCTGAGGAAAATATACTAAAACCCAAAACTAGTTCAGATCCCCCTCCCCCCACATAAGCCATAGTTCAGGTTTTCTCTGTCTTTGATATTTTTGACTGTTCATCTGGAGTTAGGATGCGAGAATATATACTATACTATTCTATGCTATACTATACTACTAAATAACTTTTTTTGTTTTTGTTGTTATTGTCATTGTTGTTTTACAGTAATTGAATCCTATAGTTTCCTAAAGTTAGGTACAGACAGAGAAGGACAGGAAGACAGAAAGGGAGAAAAGAGAGTGGGACAAAGAGAGGAGGAAAGAGAGAAGAAACAAGGTTTAGAAACTATGAAAGTGCGAATGTGTAAGGTGATCACTTGGGCTTTTCAGGAACAGCGTTTTGGTCAGTTTGGACCACCATACTGCAGCAACATGCACCACTGAAGGGTGGGAAGATGCCCCCTCTGGTAAAAGTGCTAACCATGCAATGATGACTTGAGTTCGGTCCTCCAAGGTTGTTTTCCAGACCCTGTGTCATAGTATTCTGGTGTGACACTATGATAAAAACCCATAATCACAGCGCTCTACTGTGAGGTGGAGTCTGGACAATTACCCATAAGTTTGTAAGTCAGGAGTACACGATACAGTAAAAGAAAGATGGAAGACTGCTCCAAATAACGGGGACCATTCCAACTCCCCCGACACTGTCCCCTGACCTCCACAGTCTGGACGTACAACACACGCAGGCATGCATACATGCACTTCATAAATACATAAAATTGAAAAACCGACATGTAGTTTTCACAGCTAGAGAGACAGAGAACAAGATAGAGCCAGAGCCAGACAGACAAACTATGCTTTTTTAACCTTTTATCCATTGATCCATTTAACTATATATATCCATCAACTATACAACTAAAAATGATACTTTTAATCCCTAAAGTACAAAAAAAGAAGAGCTGGGTTTTTGGTTTTTGGTTTGTTTGATTGATTGATTGATTGATTGATTAACTGATTTGTTTTGGTTTTGGTTTTGGTTTTGGAGTTTCAAGATATTTTCTCTGTGTAGCCCTGGCTGTTCTCTGTACACCAGGCTGCCCTTGAACTCAGAAATCTGCCCGCCTTCCAAGTGCTGGGGCCAAAGGTGCATGCCACCTCAGCCAGTGGCAGAGGGTTTTTTGTTATTGCAAGTGACCTCTCATTTGGATTTACAAAACTGGGAGTCTTGTGAGGGTTTCCTGCTTGGCTTTGAACGCACCCTTCAAATGGTTCATATCATTCTCACATAAATCTGCCCAAGTGGTACCGAGTGTCCCTGGGGGAATTAATGCTGTTTAGAGACAGATGAAATGAAATACAAGAGGAAGGGAGCAGGGATTCTGATAGAGAGCAAAATAATGAGCTTCTTTTAATCAGACAGGGATGACCAAGAATGACTCCTGTGCAGAACTCAGGTCCCTAGAAACCGAGCAAGGCATGTCTGTCATTAATGGGTCCAGTGAGCTCTCCATCTCTGGATGTATGAAGTGGTTCCCAAGGACACACAGACAAGGCTGAGGAAAATCCTAACAAGGTACTGAGAGATGATGGGGGCAAACGTTACCCAGAGGACCTGACCGACACATCTGGGCCAGTCTGCTCTTAGCGCTGACTGAGAGGTACGCCTTCGTGTAAAGTGGTAAGAGAATTCAGAAATCAGACTGAAGCAGGCTTCCACCCTGGGTGAGAATTTCTGGTCAGGAAGAGCCTCTGTCTGTAGGACTGCAGGAGCCTTCTCAGGAAAGGCAGATGAGCCTTTCCCCTTGCCCCCCTCTCTCCTTCCATCCTTCCCTTCTTCTCTCCCTCCTTCCATTTCTTTATTCTTTCATTTCTATTTTAAACACAAGGTGAAATGATTGATAGAGTCCATGTGTTACACAACTACTGAAATTATGGAAAGAACCATTTTATTTGAAAGAGAAATTATGGGTGTTTCTCATTTGTGAATTCAAGTGGAAATAACTGTTTTTACTGATTAATTTCAGTCAATTGGTCTATGGGATAATTTAGGCATTACTTTCACTAAAAGATTATGAGGCATGAGGGTACAGTGTATAAAATACCCTTAAAAACGGTAATAAATGTGGTGGTATACCAGTATCTTGTCTCAGCTTTCAAGGGTTTTCAGTTGAAGAGATGAATGATCAGTTAAGATGCAGAGACCCTCCTTTTTTTTTTTTTTTTTTGTCGCTGTATGAGACTGTGAATTCCAGCATTGAAAATTACACTTACTATGCTTTATAATAATTACTCTTTAAAAAAAACACATCATAGAAGTGATTTTCAATTCTTATTTTCTAAGAGATTTCTATCAGGAACATGGTGGAATTTTATCGCGCGTTCTTTCTTCATCTCTTGATACAATCATATGATTTTCCTGCTTTAATAAATGTCTCTATATTGGATTTTTCTTTATTCCTGATATGAAACACACTTGCTTTCACAGATCTTTATTAGACTTCTGAAAGAGTCTTATAACACTTATTTAGGGTACTGGCATCTGCATTCATAGGTGATATCTGTGTTTCATTAGATAACTATATGATTAACTATAGCTTGGGATTCTTTTGAGAGCCAATAGGACTGTCTTGTGTCAGGAATGTTTGGTGGGGACTTTGTTTAGTCATTTCCTCCTGTTGCAATCTTGGGTGAAAATGTTTCTAGTTTTTCTCACCCAAGCCTAACGGCTTTAGTAACCTCACAGAAATGCACTGAATGCTTGTAACCAGAACTTTGTGGTGTGGCCCCAGGGGTGGGGGTGGGGCAGCCGCGACAGTGAGCAGATAGCTTCTTCTACTTCCTGCTGGGTGGCTCTGAGAATCTTCTAAATTTCCTACCTTCCCCTGAATCATGTCAGTGTTTTGATTTTCCAGTTCGCAGTATGTTTGGCTTTTAAGCTTGCCTTTGCAATGGCTGTTTGTTATTCCTTAAATTAAAAATAAAATAAAATAAAAGATTTAAAAGATTGTGTGTGTTTCCTTATACTTACAATAGTTTATGGATTTTTTTATTTTTCTTTTTTATTTCATGATAAGGAGGCAATGCAGAAAGCATTATCTAAAATGATGAATTTTTAATTAACTTTTATTTATTTACATTCCAGCCATTTCGCCTTCCCAGTCCCCCCCCACAGTTCCTCACCCCATTTCCCCTCCCCCTTGCCTCTGGGAGGGTGCTCCCCCAGGTATTCCCCTTCCCTAGGGCCTAAAGTCTCTTGAGGATTAGGATTAGGCACATCTTCTACCAGTGTGGCCAAACCAGGCAGTCCTCTGCTAAATATGTGCAGATGGGAGTTGGGGTGGGGTGGGGTTGATGGTTCAGATTCTGGGATCTCCAGAAGGATCTCTGGGAGCTTACTTGAGACTGCTGGTCTTCCTATGGGATCCCCCTCCCCTTCAGCTCCTTCAATCCTTCCCCTAATGCCTCCATAGCGTGTCCCTGACTTCAGTCTAATGGTTGGATGTACATATCCGCATCTGCCTCAGTCAGCTGCTGGTAGAGCCTCTTAGAGGACAGCCATGCTAGACTCCTTCCAGTCTGTAAACACACCACAGCATCAGTAATAATGTCAAGTCTTGGTGCCCTCTGCTCACCCATGAGATGGATCCCAAGTTTGGCCGGTCACTGAAAAGCCTAAAAGGATGAATTTTTACAATACGTCCTAATTTTTGTCAGAAATGTATATTTGTACATTATATGTACATATTATATATGCATATAAATATATTTGTTCAACTTATTCTGTGCATTTCTTTTTTAAAAATGAACCCTCAAGTAACCATACATGGTATAGCTAAACTGATATGGAAATTTTTTAAATACCTACTGTGTTCTCTCTCTCTCTCTCTCTCTCTCTCTCTCTCTCTCTCTCTCTCTCCCCCCTGCTGTAATGTCTGGTTCTCCTTATTACTACCAGAGGACAGCTTTGTGCTGCTTTTGCGCTGGTGACTAGTTAAGGCCCTGATCTATGAGTACAACAGAATAAAAATACCATTAGCAATCATTTTATTGATACTTTTTTTTCTGACCAGTGAGTTTTTGGGTTCACCTTAGGTCTCTGGGTTATCTAGTCTATGGTTCTTGGTTACCCTACCTTCTCGTGAAGGGGGCCTCAGGTGAAATTAAATGTTGGTTGATTGCTCCCACAAATTCTGTACTGCCATTGGTATAGCATATTATGCAGTGGCAGGACAGACTGCAGGTCAAAGACTTTCTGAAGAATCACAATGCTGATTTCTATAGTGGTTATACAAGTGTGCACTCCTACCACCGGTGGAGGAGTGTTCCTGTTGTTCCACATCTTTGCCAGCACGAGCTGTCACTAGTGATATTGGTCTTAGCCATTCTGACAGCTTTTAGATGGAATCTCAAATTAATTTTAATTTGCATTTCCCTAATTGCTAAGGATGCTGAACATTAAGTGTTTTTTTTTATTTTTTATTTTATTTTATTTTTTTACCATTTCAGATTCTATTGAGAATTCTCTCTAGATCTGTACCCCATTTTAAATTGGATTACTTGGTGTTTTATATCTAGTTTCTGAAGCTCTTTATAAATATTGGAAATTAGACCACTATCAGATATGAAGTTGGTAAAACTTTTCCCATTCTGTAGGCTACTGTTTTGTCCTGTTGACAATGTCCTTAGCTTTACAGAAGATTTTCAATTTCAGAGTTCCCATTTATCAACTGTTGATCTTAGTGTCTGTACCCTTGGTGTTCTGCTTAGAAAGTTGTCTTCTGTGCCAATGCATTCAAGGCTGTTCCCCACTTTCTCTCCTATCAGGTTCAATGCATCTGACTGAGATATTTGATCCACTTGGACTCGAGTTTTGTGCAGGGTGAAAGATAAAAATCTGTTTGCATTCTTCCCCATGTGGAAATTCAGTTTGACCCAGCACCAATTGTTGAAGATGATGTCTGTTTTCCAATGTATTTCTGGCTTCTTTATTGAAAATCGCATGTCTATATGCATGAGGATTCATGTCTGGGTTTTCAACCTGATTCTTTTGCTAAACATGTCTGTTTCATGCCAATACCATGTGGGTTTTAATTGCTAAAGCTCGGCAGTACAACTTGAAATTGGGAATGGTGACATCTCCAGCAGTTTTTTTGTTGTTCAGAATTGTTTTAGTTATTCCTCGGATTTTGTTTTTCCATATGAAGTTGAGAATTGTCTTTCAAGGTCTGTAAACAATTATGTTGGGATTTTAATGGTGTTTACATTGAATCTGTAGATTGCTCTAGGTAGACAGCCATTTTTACTATGTTAATCCTACTAATCCATTTGCATGGAAAATCATCCCATCTTCTGATATGTTCTTCAATTTCTTTCTTTGGATACTTGAAGGCTTTGTCATACAAGTCTTTCACTTGCTTGGCTAGAATTAAACCAAGATATTTTATATTACTCATGACTATTTTGAAGGATATTGTTTCCTAGTTCTTTCTCAGTTCATTTGTCAATTATATAAGAAGGCTAATGATTTTTTTTTTTTTGTTAATCTTGTATCCATCTACCTTGTATCCACTTACCAGCTGTACTTGGTGGGAATTTTAGGGTCATTTATTAACTACAAATAACAATAATTTGGCTTTGGCCTTCCCATTTTTTTTTTTTTTGGTTGAGAGAAATTTACTGATTGCTTCTATTTCACTAGGGATTATAGTTCTACTTAAATTGTTTATTTGATTTTGATTTAACTTTGGTAAGTGGCACCTATCTAGAAAATTATCCATTTCTTACGAATTTTCCAATTTTGTACAGTACAAGTTTTTTAAGTATGTCCCTGAATTAAAGTGTCTCTGGATTTCCTTTTCTATTGTAACATCCTCACTTTCATTTCTGATTTTGTTAATTTAGATTCTCATTCTCTCTCTCTCTCTCTCTCTCTCTCTCTCTCTCTCTCTCTCTCTCTCATCTGCCTTACTGATTTTTTTTAAAGAAACAACTCTTTGTTTGCTAGATTCTTTGTATTGTTCTCTTTGCTTATAATTTATTGATTTCAGCTCCTAGTTTGATTATTTCTTGCCATCTACTCCTCTTGAGTGTGCTTGTTTCTTTTTGTTCAAGAATGTTCAGGTATGCTGTGAATTTGCTAATATGAGATCTTTCTAGTTTTTTAATGTGGACTCTTAGTGCTATGAGCTTTCCTCTTAGCCCCACTTTCATCATATCCCATAAGTTTGAGTATGTTATGCAGTTACTTTCATTGAATTCTGGGAAATCTTTCATTTCTTTTGCATCTCTGTTTTGACCGATTTTTTGTTTGTTTGTTTGTTTGTTTGTTTGTTTTTTGAGACAGTTTCTCTGTATAGCTCCGTCTGTCCTAGAACTCACTCTGCAGACCAGGCTGGCCTCGAACTCAGAAATCCACCTGCCTCTGCCTCCCAAGTGCTGGGATTACAGGCGTGTGCCACCACGCCCAGCTGTTGACCAATTTTTTTATTCAGTAGAAAGTTGTTCCCAGTTTCTATAAGTTTGCAACCTTTCTGCATTTTCTGGTTTTGTTTATATTTAGTTTTAATCCATGGTGGTCTTATTGGATTTAGGGAGTTATTTCAATTTTCTTGTATCTGTTGAGACTTTCTTTGTCTTTGAGTATGTGGTCAACTTAGAGAAAGTTCCATGAGGTGCAGAGAAAACAGAATACTCTTGTATGTTTTGGTAAAATGTTCTGTAAATATCTGTTAGGTCCATATGTTTTATAATGTCTGCTTAACTCTAATATTTCTCTGCATAGTTTTTGTCTAGAAGACCTGACCATTGGTAAGAGTGGAGTATTGAAGTCTTCCACTAACAGTGTGTGAGGATCAATATGTGATTAAAGTTGTAGTGTTTCTTGTACAATCTTGGGTACCCTTGTGCTTGTGGTGTAGATATAAAATTGAAATGTCATCTTCATTATCAATTGCAGCTACTTTTGTGTTGTTGCTATTATTGTTGTTGTTGTTGTTGGTGGTGGTGGTGGTGGTGGTGTGTGTGTGTGTGTGTGTGTGTGTGTGTGTATGTTTGTTTGTTTCCCTTCTTTTGATTTGACTGGTGTGAGATTCTTTATTTCCTTTGTTTTTTGTGGGTATAGTTAACCTTAGGTTGGAGCTTTCCTTCTGTAGGGCTGGACTTGTAGATAAATATTGTTCAAATTTGACTTTATTATGGAATATCTTATTTTCTCAATCTGTAATTCTTTAAACTTTTTCTGGGTATAGTAGCTGGCATCTGTGGTCTCTTGGACTCTATAGGACATTTTTTCCAAGCCCTTTGGGTCTTTAGAATCTCCATTGGGAAGTTGGTTGTAATTCTAATAGGTCTGCCTTTATATGCCTTTTCCCCTTACAGCTTTTAATATTATTTTTTGTTGTTGTTCTTCTATATGTTTAATGCCTTGATTACTATGTGGCAAGGGAACTTTCTTTTCTAGTCTGATCTAATTGGTGTTCTGTATGCATCTTGTCCCTTCGTAGGTGTCTCCTTCTTTAGGTTAGAAGTTTATGTTTTTGTTGAAAATGGTTTCTGGGTCTTTGAGCTCAGATTTTTCACCTTCCTCTATTTCTATTATTCTTAAGTTTGATCTTTTCATAATGTCTACAATTTCCTGAATATTTTGGGTCAGGAGTTTCATATACATATACACATACACATACATATACATACATACCACACACACACACACACACACACACACACACACACATTTAACATTCTTTGGCCAATGTACCCACTTTTTCTATTGCATCTGCAATGCCTGAGATTTTTCTCTTTCATCTTTTGTATTCTGTTGCTGAAGCTGTATTTCCTGTTCAAATTCCTAAACTTTACATTTCCAGAATTTCCTTTCTTTGTGTTCTCTCTGCTGATTCTATTTCCATTCTCAGATCTTGAGCACTTTTATTTATTTCCTTCAACTGTTTTTGTTTTCTTGGGTTTCTTTAAGTGATTAAAATTTATTTCCTCACACTGTCTGCTTTTGTTTTCTTGGATTTCTTGAAAGGATTTATTCATTTCCTCTTCAAGACCCTCCATCATTTTCATATAGTTGGTTTTTAAGGTCTTTATCTTATGCTTCAACTGTGTTGGGATATTCAGGGCCTGCAATGGTAGGACCGCTGGTCTCAAGCAGAGACATCATCCTTGCAGTTATTGTGTTTTTGCACTGGCTTGGTTTGAAATAACGATAGGTCTAGGTGCTGACTTCTGGATTTGTCTTTGTTGGATGGATGTTTTGTTCCTTGGATTTGGTTTCTTCCCTGGATTTTTGCAGAGTGTGATAGTTGTTTTCCTGGCCTGTTTAGCTGATACTCTCACGGGCAATGCCTGCTGGTATTGGAAGCTAGAATCCTGGGATGAGTTGGTGGAAGGGAGGTTGAAGGCAAAGGTCTTCGTTATCCCCTTGGAACTGGGGTCACAGAGGAAAGGGATATACCACAGCAGATTTGTTGCTATAGAGCTGGCAATGAAGCTGGGTGTATTGAATCTCAGGTGCAGTAGGAGCGGTGTGGACCTGCCTTAACCATACTTGTTGCCATGAAAGGAAGGGAACTTGAGATAGCAGGAGTGTGCCTGCTGGGGTTGGGGTCTGGGAGGAGTGGGGATGTTAGAAGGGAGAAGATCTGTGGGTTCTATGGCAGATAGTAGAAGGATGGGTTACCAGAGGCACTCTGCAACACCGCTGGGGATGAGACAGGGGGATTAGAACTAGGGAGACGGAGAAAAGAGAAGGTCTGCAGGTCTGCAGGTAGCCTACCTGTTTTCTGGTAGACATGGCCTGTGGCTTAGAAGGGAGTGCCTGCTGGAGGTAGAGCCTGGGAAAAAGCAGCAAACGGAGACAGGGAGGTTAGAAAGAGATCTATGGGAACCACAGGAAATGAGAGGGTGGAGGCTGTCACCGGCTTCTGCTGCAGAGCTGGGATGAGACTGAGGAATTGGATCCGAGGGAACAGAAGAACACTTGACAATTAAAAAAATAGGTTTAATATTATGACTCTAACTATAAAACAATATTTTGATTTAGCCCTGACCCAGAAGCTATCTCCAACTGATAATCCCCCTCAAAGGAAAAACACTGTTTTGTTTTGTTTTTCCAACAGAACCATTCTTAAGAACAGACTTCACCACCCAGCAGTAGTACTTGGCTAACATGAAACAAACTCATAGGCAAATTTGAAGGTTCATAATCACATAATGCTTTGTCTGGGCATTATTTTCCTTCCCTTCCCTCCCCTCCCCTCCCCTCCCCTCCCCTCCCCTCCCCTCCCCTCCCCTCTCCTCCCCTTCCCTTCCCTTCCCTTCCCTTCCCTTCCCTTCCCTTCCTTTCCCTTCCCTTCCCTTTCTTTCCTTCTTTCTTTCCTACAGACATAATATGTCTTTTGCATACATATTATGGTTTCCTTTGTTGTATTTTTCTGGGATTTCTATGTATGCAAATGTGTCTCTGTGTCTATATGTGTTTCTTGTGCCTTTTCTTTGACTCTTTTTCTTCTTTTTGTTTTTGTTTGTTTCTTTTGTCCTATTCTGGTTTGTTTTTACTTTATCTTTTTTCTTAGATGCCTATTTGTATTCTAGTGTGTGCGTGTGCGTGTGCGTGTGCGTGTGCGTGTGCGTGTGTGTGTGTGTGAGAGAGAGAGAGAGAGAGAGAGAGAGAGAGAGAGAGAGAGAGAGCATTAAAATACATATAGCTGGGATTTTGGCAAGCCTCGCTTGGCTGGGCCAACAGGTCTTAAGAAACAAGGCCAGGAAAGTCACCTTGGGAGAGAAACAGAGGGGAGAAGGAAGAGAAAGAAAGCCAGCATAGACAATGAAAAAGGGTGGGGAGGCCAGCCTTAGCTAGAAAGTTCAGGCAGAGGACAGGGCGTGCCCTGTAACACGTAGGAACTGAGGGATGCTGGGAGAACCTGGAGACCAGGTCTGCTTTGATATATAAAATATGTACCTCAGCTATTTGACCCATGGTCTGACTCCCAACAGATTTGGAATGGTGGGAAATTAGAGAGGATTGGGAGGAGTTGAAGGAGGAGAAACTATGTCATAATATATTATATGAAAAAAATCTATTTGCAATAAAGAACAAGATTAGTATTATGAACCTTTCTAACTATAAGACAATACATGATTTAAAATTTATTTTCTAAATCCCTAGAACTTAAAATAACACTAAATTGTATTATTTAGCAAACTGCAAATAGCAAGAAACATTGTGTAAAATTTCATTTGCCATGCATGTTATAGTATAGATAATAGTTACCAATTAAATAAATGTGTTTTCAATGATATTGAACATTCTTCCACTTTAAAACTTATTTAAATAACAGTCTCAAAGGTGTTACCCATAGTGATTCTATCTTCTAGTTTTCTCTTTTGTTTGAGTAAACAATACTTAACTGTGTTAATGGATTTAGTTACTAAAACTTGTATGTGAAACAATCCATATGGCTTATAAATATATCCATATGTTATGTATGTAAAGTGGATGGTTTTTAAATAATTTTATGCCTTCATTTATCTTTTCATTTTACATTTTACTGTAATTTTCATTACAGTTCCTTGATATTTAAAATATAGTATTTTATTCAGGCTCTATCACAAGTAGGGTATAGAAAAAACTACCCACCTACAGGGCCTCCTTATTATCAAAGATATTCAAACTACTCATCATTCCTAAGCCTTACAACTACTGATCCCTGTTTCTACAGTTGTATCTTTTCCAGAATGTCATTTACACTGAGCTTTTTGACTGAACTCTTAAACTTAATCTACCATGTTTTATATCCAGCCGTGCTATCACATGCATTCAATATTCATGTTTCTATTGCTGAAAATGTTCCACAATTGTTCTCCATTGATGCAACTGTGGAACTCTGAGTTGATTCAAGCTGATGCAATATTAAAAAAGAAAAGTTCTTCTGTTTTTATTGGGAATGAATGCACTGAATCTCTCTAAAAATTTGGAAGGAATTGGTATCTTGATGTGTTGCACCATCTAACCATAAACATACTTTATTTCTGCTTTTATTTCCATAACCATTAATAGCTTTCAACTATGTTTTAGGATATTCAGCAGACAGAATTTGAAAATATCTTATTAGTCTCATTTCAATGAGACTAAGCAAAATTTCAATTTATTGAAAAATTCTCCCAAATTAAAAAAAAAATGTTCCCAATTGTTATTCAATAGCTATTGATTCTCTTAAAAAACAGATTCTTTAGACTTCGTGTGGTGGTGCTGATCTTTAATCCAAGCACTCAGGAGGCAGAGGTGGCCAGATCTACATAGCAAGCTCCAGGCTAGCCAAGACTGCATAGTGAGACCCTATCTCAAACCAAAGTAAGTAAAAATAGGTTCTTTGGGGTTTATCGTTGTTCTTGTGAATAGGAACCATTGTGTTTCTTCCCTTCTGATTTCAAACCCACTCTTATTTTTATATTTCACAAACTAGAACTTGTATTAGAAGGCTGAGTAGAAACGCTGAGAGTCACTAGACTTATACTACCCCTATTTTTACAGGTTAAGTATTTAGCCTTTGCTCTGAATATGGTGCTCATCCAGAGAACCTTTACAAGCTGTGTTAGAGGCCCTTTTCCTCCAAATACTTGAGAACTTCCTTGAATGACATCTCTGAATCGATCAACATGGCTAATTTCTGTTAGCAAGGAAAGTATGTTAGTTGACTTTTGAATGCAGAACCAGCCTTGCATTCTCAAGAGGAACTCTACCTGAGGGACTTTCAGGATCATGCTGGGCTCCCTTTGCTATAGTTTTATTGAGGACTTGAGGTCTGTGCTTGAGGAGGTCTGCAGTTTTCCTATACGGACTGTCTTCATCTGCTTTGGATATTGGTAAACTCTGCATACTTAATGAATTGGAAAATTGTCTTGTACCTATTTTATCAACGATATCATTAAAATTGGTTTTATTTCTTAAAAAAAAAGCATGTTTGACATTTTGCCAATCATTGAGAGTTTTCTTTTTCATTCTATGCGTCCTCTATTTCTTATTGTTTGCATCTTTCAAGAAACTGGTCTACTTTATCTTAATTATGAGATGCATGTTCAGAGAGTTACTCACAGCAATCTCTTGTACATTCTTAGTGCCTACAGAGTCCAGAGTGCTAGCTCTACTGCTGTTGATAGCTTTTGTCTCTTCTCTCTTTTGCTTCTCAGTAGCTTCCTATCAAGTGATTGAACTTTTCGAGAAGCTATCATTTGAGTTTTATTGGCCTTATTCTTTTCATGTTTCAATTTCTTTTATTTTTGTCCTGATCTTTATCATTTCCTTCCCTCTGCTTGTTTATGGCAGTGCCCAGACTTCTTCTCTGGTTTATCAAAGTAAAAACTGACATCGATTCCAGACCTCTGCTTTCCAGTATTAGCATTTGGTTGTTAGAACTTGCTCTCCGAGGACACTGTCAAATGCATCCCAAAAGTTTTACGTTATTGTATTTCAATTTTGTTAAAAAATATTTTATTTATTTAAGATGTCTTTGGAGTACATTCTTACAGCCATGGTTATTATTCGGTCATCTTTATGAATGCATATTTTACCTCAAGCAAAATTGTATTTTCCTGCATTAGGTTAACACTCTAGAGGATGATGAGACATGGCAGAAAGGGAGACAACATCTTCAGGCATGATGGGAAGGATCTTTTCAGACCCAGTTAGTAAATAATATACAAACTGTACATTCCAGACTTTTAAATGTCCCAACTGATGAGACATAATTCATCTCTGAATCAACACAGCACTCTCTCAGCCAGGGGCTCCAGCCTAAGGACCTTCAGGTTCTAGACTCCAGGCTTCCTGCTGCAGTGTGCTCCAGCGTTCCCGTTTATGTGCATTGCCATGTTTATGTGCATATGCTGGAGTGGGTTTTGGCGATGCAGCTCTCTTTGGATAATTTCTATCCCAGTAACAAACCATCGCCTTTATTCCTATAAGTAACCTTAATAAAACTCATTGGTTCACCAAGGTGAACTTTGTAATATCCTTACTTTGGTCTGTGGTGGGCTCCATATCTGGGCTATGTAGGTGTGTGTGTGTGTGTGTGTGTGTGTGTGTGTGTGTGTGAGAGAGAGAGAGAGAGAGAGAGAGAGAGAGAGAGAGAGAGAAGTGCATGTGTGTGCCTGGATGGAAGGAAAGGTCTGTAAGGCAACTTGGAATAGCAGATTCTATTGAAGACCCACAAGCAAGGCTACTCTGCTTTATTCTACAGTATTCTGTTCTTGATTGCCTTCACTGTTTTCTTTCCCCCATTTTTTGATTTAAGCTTCCTTTCTCTTAGACAGCCTGTATTGATTCTTCAATGTAGTACCTGCAAAACAACTATTATGAATTTGGGGCTTGCTTATACAGTTCTTGGCACTAATTCTAACCCTACTTATAAACTGAAGTTCAACCAAAGCATTCACTCAAACTGACTTGAGGGCTTTCCCTGTTTTCCTTTTGGTGCATTGTTTGGTTCCTGCTCTTCTTACAAACAAGCTGGTTTCCTCATTAAGTGAACTCAGTCAGCAAGCAATGTGCATGGCTGCCAAACTCATGACAGATGAGAGAGAAACCTAATGCCTACACGGTGAAAATCCTAGGAAAAAAGGGGTTTCTCTCTATATGAGAAAAAAATTCAAGGCAAGCTCTCCATTGCAATCAAGATTTCACAGAAAGTGAGCCCAGAGAAAAACAGGAACAGACAGGATATATTTAAATATTCCTCCCTTTGACAGACTTGTAAAAAGAAAGAGGCTAAGCTAAGGTAAATCGTCATCTTGTCCAACTTACAAATTACAGTTAATACACTTTTATACCTCAAATATAATCTTAATTGTTTCAGGCTTCAATGATCTGCCTTCAGTGAAAATAGCTTGACAAGAATGTCTGATAAAATCCACCTGGCACTAGGCAACGGGATGTGTACCAGGCTAATTCTGTATGACATGACATCTACCTCTGGGCATTCGAAGTACCAAGGATTATTAGCTGCAGTCTATAATCTTAGAATCATACAGGGATCTATGATGTCATTAACTGATGTCTGCTTTCAGGACAGTTCTTAATATCCCATAACCATTTTGACCTACAAATTTCCCTCCAGAGGAAAGGAAGAAATTTAGATAATTTGATTCATAAAGGAAAAGCTTTAAATTTCAATTTAATTTAAGGGTAACCAATGAAGAAAAGTATTTGAAACTGCTCTCTTCTACATTTCACACATTATGTGGGATTAAGAAGTCAGTAGAATTCTACAGATGATGGCGCAGAGGGAACCAGATAATGGCCGTATTATTAAAATGATGCAAATGCTTATCCACGGAGTTCATAAATTTAGGCAAGTGGTAGTTAAAGGAGAGGCCTTTGCACACGAGTACAAACTGAATTGGGGAAGGAAGGTTGCAGCATCTGTTGGGGCTTTAATATCACTATAATTATCAGAGAGATAAATACAAAAGTCATGAAAGTGATAGCCTGGGTCATGCCCTGCTGGTTATATTGCCTTTTCAAATTAGACATCAGTTCTCCTCATTTAATTTGTTCACCCTTGACCCCAGCTCACATCAGATTCTTTCTCGTAGTAATCATCTCTGCCACATTACTCAGGTGTGGATCTCCAGAACCCAAGGTCTGCTGACCAGTTGCTGTTCTATTGCCTAATGCAGACATAATCTTTCTAAGGAAAACTAGGAGCTGATGACGATTGAAATGACTACCATATGACTATATTGATTTACACAGCCAACACTGGTACAGTTCTGAATGGATCTTGTTTCTAGAGGACAATAGCCAATTCTGTGATCAGCTAGGGGAAAAAATTTAAGAAGAAATCAACCTAATTTGCAATCTCTGTGTTAATACTGAAGCATACTGAAATGTGGCAATACCAAATCGAAGCAAAGCAAAAGTAACTACTTTCCCTTAGTTCAGGAATTACTACCAAGAAGATAGAACTGTATACCATTTTAACTGTGTGCTTTTGAAGACAAGTTGTCACAACTCTGCAAACCTTTCATCTTGCTGTACTCACCAATCCAAAGATCTTTATCTTGCTATCATCTAAAATTAGAGCATCAAGTATCCCCCAAGTAGCCCACTTCTGGGGAGTCACTTGGAAATCTCTTATTGAGGTGGCTTTAAAACTTTAAAACACATCTTGAAAAATTGTCCACATTCTGTGAAGTTGGCATTCTTTATTAGTTAGTATTCACCTAGTGAACTCAAACTTGGTTTATTGGTTGGGTTTTTTTGTTTGTTTGTTTGTTTGTTTGGTCAGTTGGTTGGTTGGTTTTTTTGGTTGTTGTTGTTTTGTTTTGGTTTGGTTTTGGTGATGTACTGGAGTAGAGTAGAATTAACACCACCCCACTTCTTATTTACTCTTATTACCTTGAGTATAAAATGGGTCCTTTATCCTCAGGATATCTGACCTGACTCCCTCTCCCTCTCTCTCCTCCCCTTTCTTTCTTTCTTTCTTTTCTTTCTTTCTTTCTTTCTTTCTTTCTTTCCTTCTTTCTTTCTTTCTTTCTTTCTTTCTTTCTTTCTTTCTTTCTTTCTTTCCTTCTCTTTCTTTCTTGATTTCATGTTACTTATTTGTATTTTGTTTACATACTTATTTACTTACTTTAATGCATATGTGTGGATAACTTGTGGGAGTTTGTTCTTCTGTTTCACCATTGTGGGTCCCAGGAATTGGACTCAGGTTATCAGGCTTGGTGACAAGCACATTTACCCACTGTGACATCTCATCTGTGCACCTGACTTGATTTTCTTTTCTTTTTTCTTTTTTTTTTTTTTGATTGGGTTTTTTTGAGACAGGGTTTCTCTGTATAGCCCTGGCTGTCCTGGAACTCACTCTGTAGACCAGGCTGGCCTCGAACTCAGAAATCCGCCTGCCTCTGCCTCCCAGAGTGCTGGGATTACAGGTGTGCGCCACCACCGCCTGGCTCTGACTTGATTTTCTATGATTAATTATCTGTTTGGGTTTCTCAAGAACTTACATGACTGTAATCTTCCGTGACCACTTATGTAAACTTATGTTTGTACTAGAACATGAATGATTTATTGAAGATGGGGTAAAAATTGGAATAATCATTGTCCCGTTCTTCTGAAAACCATGTATTGTTATAATTACCCTAAAATTCAAACATGTAGAAGAATTTCCTATGAATGAGAACTCCGATCACTGTCTTGCTGGTTTCATAGGCAGGAGGCTTGGTTCTCTAGGAGGCCATAGCTTTGCTTTCTGAACTAATCTTATAATCTCAGATCCCCAGTCAAAACATAAACTTACATGGTTTCCTCCATCTCCTCTTTATTAAAGAAAGCATCCGATATTGCCTGCAGCTTCCTGCCCAGCTGGTGGTGGGGAAGCCGGAGTGTCACCCAGCGTGCCAGGTGCTCAGAACCATCCGGCGGCGGCGGAACCAGGTACCCGAGACAGCCCAAGCTTAAGACCTTCGGGGACTCAGGCCTGGAGTGGGAGTTGGGCACAGAATAGCGGGTGCACTCTGCACTCGCGGGGCGGACCCCGAGCTCCCTGCAGGCAGCTGCCATATTGCCTGCAGCTTCCCGTCCAGCTGGTGGTGAGGAAGCCGGAGTCAGCCAGTGTGCCAGGTGCCCAGACCCAGCCGGAGGCCGAACCAGCCTCCCATCCAGCCAGTGGCAGGGAAGCTGGAAACCGGACCCAGCCAGCTTCCCAGCAGCTTGGGACCAGCAGGCGGAACCAGATAACTGAGATATCCCAACTTTAAGACCCCTGGGGAAACAGGATATCAGACAGCAAACCCTGAGCAGGAGCAGTGCAGAGCAGCCGCCCAACAGGCGGAACCAAATACCTGGGATATCCTGAGTTTAAGACCTCGGGCGACTCAGGCCACCTGTCAGCAATCTGTGAGCAAGACCCCCGCAGGACAGTGATTCAGGTATCCCAGTCGCTGGGAAATAGCCTTACAACCCCACAGGAGGGTCAAGCACCAGCTAGTATCTACAGGACCAACTAACACCAGAGTTAACCAGATGGCAAAAGGCAAACATAAGATCGCTGCTAACAAAAATCAAGGCAATATGGCGGCATCCGAACCCAGTTCCCCAACAGCAATAAATATTGGATACCCCGAAACACCAGAAAAACAAGACTCAGATCTAAAATCACTGGTCAGGATGCTGATAGAGGAACACTTAGATAAATCTCTTAAAGTATTACATGAGAAAATAGATCAAAAGCTAGAAGCCATTGCAAGACAAACACAATTAAATCCCAGATATCTCAACACACCAGAAAAACAAGACTCAGATCTAAAATCACTGGTAAAGATGCAGATTGAGGATCACTTAGATAAATTTCTTAAAGTAATAGAGGAGAAAATAGATCAAAAACTAGAAGCCCATACAAGGCAGACACAAAAATCACTTAAAGAAATCCAGGAGAATATAGAGCAAAAAATGAATCCCAATAAGGGGGAGAAACAAAAATCACCTAAAGAAATACAAGAGAACATGGGTCAACGAGTAGAAGTCATAAAGGAGGAAACACAAAAATCCCTTAAAGAATTACAGGAAAACACAAACAAGCAACTGAAAGATCTGAGCAAAACCATACAAAATCTAAAAACAGAAGTAGAAACAACTAAGCAATCGCAAAGGGAGACAATGTTGGAGATAGAAAACCTTGGGAAGAAATCAGGAGTCATAGATGCAAATATCAACAATAGAATACAAGAGACAGAAGACAGAATCTCAGATGCTGAAGATACCATAGGAACCATGGATTCAACAATTAAAGAAAATGCAAAATGCAAAAAGCTGGTAACCCAAAACATTCAGGAAATCCAGGACACAATGAGAAGACCAAACCTAAGGATTATAGGGATAGATGAGAATGAAGATCTACAACTTAAAGGGCCAGCAAATATCTTCTACAAAATTATGGAAGAAAAGTTCCCCAACCTAAAGAGAGAGATGCCCATGAATATACAAGAAGCCTATAGAACCCCAAATAGACTGGACCAGAACAGAAATACTTCCCGGAACATAATAATCAAAACCCCAAATGTACTAAACAAAGAAAGAATATTAAAGGCAGTAAGAGAAAAAGGACAAGTAACATATAAAGGAAGACCTATCAGAATTACACCAGACTTCTCACCTGAGACCATGAAAGCTAGAAGATCCTGGGCAGACCTCATGCAGACCCTAAGAGAACACAAACTTCAGCCAAGACTACTATACCCAGCAAAACTCTCAATTGCCATAGATGGGGAAACCAAGATATTCCACGACAAAACCAAATTTGCAAGATACTTATCTACAAACCCAGCCCTACAAAGGATAATAGGGGAAAAATACCAACACAAGGGGGGAAACAACACCCCAGAAGAAACAAGATAGAAACCCCATCTCATCCAACCCAAAAGAAGAGAACCACTCAAATACAAATAATAATAACAATTCCCAAAATGTCAGGAAGTAATAATTACTATTCCTTAATATCTCTTAATATCAATGGACTCAATTCCCCAATCAAAAGACACAGACTAACAGACTGAATACGGAAACAGGACCCTACATTTTGCTGCATACAGGAAACACATCTCAGTGTCAAAGACAAACACCACCTTAGAGTAAAAGGCTGGAAGACAGTTCTACAAGCAAATGGTCCCAGGAAACAAGCTGGAGTAGACATTCTAATATCAGATAAAATCGACTTTCAGCCTAAAGTCATCAAAAGAGACACAGAAGGTCACTTCCTGCTTGTCAAAGGGAAAATCCACCAAGAAGAATTCTCAATACTGAACATCTATGTGCCAAATGCAAGGGCACCCTCATTCGTAAAAGAAACTTTACTAAAGCTTAAAGCACACATCGCACCTAACACAATGATTGTAGGTGACTTCAACACTCCACTCTCCTCAATGGACCGATCAGGAAAGCAGAAACTAAACAGGGACACAGTGAAACTAATTGAAGCTTTGGACCAATTGGATTTAACAGATATATATAGAACATTCCATCCTAAAACAAAAGAGTATACCTTTTTCTCAGCACCGCACGGTACCTTCTCAAAAATTGATCATATAATTGGTCACAAGACAGACCTCAACAAATACAAGAAGACCGAACTAATCCCATGTCTCCTATCGGATCACTATGGAGTAAAAGTGGTCTTCAATAGCAAGAAGAACAACAGAAAGCCCACATACACATGGAAACTGAACAATACTCTACTCAATGACACCCTGGTCAAGGAAGAAATAAAGAAAGAAATCAAAGACTTTTTAGACTTCAATGAAAATGAAGGTACGACCTACCCAAATCTCTGGGATACAATGAAAGCAGTGCTAAGAGGAAAACTCATAGCCCTGAGTGCCTCCAAAAAGAAACTGGAAAGAGCATACACTAGCAACTTAACAGCACACCTGAAGGCGCTGGAACAAAAAGAAGCTAACTCACCCAGGAGGAGTAGAAGAGAGGAAATCATCAAACTAAGGGCTGAAATCAATCAAGCAGAAACAAAGAGAACCATACAAAGAATCAACAAAACCAAGAGCTGGTTCTTCGAGAAAATCAACAAGATAGATAAACCCTTAGCTAGACTAACCAAAGGACACAGAGATAGTATCCAAATTAACAAAATTAAAAATGAAAAGGGGGATATAACAACAGAAACAGAGGAAATTCAAAAGATCATCAGATCCTACTACAAAGGCCTATACTCAAAACAACTGGAGAATCTGGAGGAAATGGACAATTTCCTAGACAGATACCAAATACCAAAATTAAATCAGCATCAAGTAGACCAGCTAAACAGTCCCATAACCCTTAAAGAAATAGAAGGGGTTATAGAAAGCCTCCCAACCAAAAAAAGTACGGGACCAGATGGTTTTAGTGCAGAATTCTACCTGACCTTCAAAGAAGACTTAACACCAATACTCCTCAAACTATTCCACAAAATAGAGACAGAAGGGACACTGCCCAACTCGTTCTTCGAAACCACAATTACGCTGATACCTAAACCACAAAAAGATCCAACAAAGAAAGAGAACTACAGGCCAATTTCTCTTATGAATATAGATGCAAAAATACTAAATAAAATTCTTGCCAACCGAATCCAAGAGCATATCAAAACGATCATTCACCATGATCAAGTAGGCTTCATTCCAGGAATGCAGGGATGGTTCAATATACGGAAATCCATCAATGTAATCCACTACATAAACAAACTAAAAGAAAAAAACCACATGGTCATCTCATTAGATGCTGAAAAAGCATTTGACAAAATTCAGCATCCTTTAATGCTAAAAGTCTTGGAAAGAGCAGGAATTCAAGGCCCATACCTAAACATAGTAAAAGCAATCTACAGCAAACCAGTAGCCAACATCAAAATAAATGGAGAGAAACTTGAAGAAATTCCACTAAAATCAGGGACTAGACAAGGCTGTCCTCTCTCTCCATATCTTTTCAATATAGTACTTGAAGTTCTAGCGAGAGCAATCAGACAACATAAGGAAGTCAAAGGGATACAAATTGGAAAGGAAGAAGTCAAAGTATCATTATTTGCAGATGATATGATAGTCTACTTAAGCGATCCAAAAAACTCCACCAGAGAACTTCTACAGCTGATAAACAACTTCAGCAACGTGGCTGGTTATAAAATTAACTCAAGCAAATCAGTAGCCTTCTTGTACTCAAAGGACAAGCAGGCTGAGAAAGAAGTTAGGGAAATAACACCCTTCACAATAGCCACAAACAACATAAAGTACCTTGGCGTAACTCTAACCAAACAAGTGAAAGATCTGTATGACAGGAACTTCAAGTCCCTGAAGAAAGAAATCGAAGAAGACCTCAGGAGATGGAAAAATATTTCTTGCTCCTGGATTGGCAGGATCAATATAGTAAAAATGGCCATCTTGCCAAAAGCAATCTACAGATTCAATGCAATCCCCATCAAAATCCCAAATCAATTCTTCATAGATCTAGAAAGAGCAATTCTCAAATTCATCTGGAGCAACAAAAAACCCAGGATAGCTAAAAATATTCTCAACAATAAAAGGACTTCTGGGGGAATCAATATCCCTGACCTCAAGCAGTACTACAGAGCAATTGTGTTAAAAACTGCATGGTATTGGTACAGCAACAGGCAGGTAGATCAATGGAATAGGATTGAAGACCCAGAAATGAACCCACAGACTTATGGTCACTTGAACTTTGATAAAGGAGCCACAACCATCCGGTGGAAAAAAGATAGTCTTTTCAACAAATGGTGCTGGTTCAACTGGAGGTCAACATGCAGAAGAATGCGAATTGACCCACTCTTATCTCCTTGTACTAAGATCAACTCCAAGTGGATCAAGGACCTCCACATAAAACCAGACACACTGAAACTATTAGAAAAGAAACTTGGGAAGACCCTGGAGGACATGGGCACAGGGGTAAAGTTCCTGAACAGAACACCAATAGCTTATGCTCTAAGATCAAGAATTGACAAATGGGACCTCATAAAATTACAAAGTTTCTGTAAGGCAAAGGACACTGTCAGAAGGACAAAACGGCAACCAACAACGTGGGAAATGATCTTCACCAACCCCACATCCGACAGAGGGCTAATATCCAATATATACAAAGAACTCAAGAAGTTAGACCCCAAAGAACCAAATAACCGTATCAAAAAATAGGGTACAGAGCTAAACAAAGAATTTTCACCAGAAGAAATTCGGATGGCCGAGAAACACCTTAAGAGATGTTCAACATCATTAGTCATCAGGGAAATGCAAATCAAAACAACCCTGAGATTCCACCTCACTCCAGTCAGAATGGCTAAGATTAAAAACTCGAGAGACAACAAGTGCTGGTGAGGATGTGGAGAAAGAGGAACACTCCTCCACTGTTGGTGGGATTGCAAAATGGTAAAACCACTCTGGAAATCAGTGTGGCGGTTCCTCAGAAAATTGGGCATGCCACTCCCAGAGGACCCTGGCATACCACTCCTGGGCATATACCCAGAGGATTCCTCTGCATACAACAAAGACACATGCTCCACTATGTTTATAGCAGCCTTGTTTATAATAGCCAGAAATTGGAAGGAGCCCAGATATCCCTCAAAGGAGGAATGGATACAGAAAATGTGGTATATTTATACAATGGAGTACTACTCAGCAATTAAAAATAATGAATTCATGCAATTTGTAGGTAAATGGTTAGATCTGGAAACTATCATCCTAAGTGAGCTAACCCAATCACAAAAGAATACACATGAAATGCAATCACTGATAAGTGGATATTAATGAGCCCAGAAGCCCTAAATACTCAAGGCACAATCAGCAAGTCAAATGACTCTCAAGAAGAAAAAAAGGAGAGGACCCTGGGCCTGTAAAGATTGGATCCAGTATTGTAGACCCAGAACAGAGAAATCGTGGGGGGGGGAGAGTGGGGAATAGCATGGGGGGAGAGGAATTATGGGACATATGGTGGGGGGTACCTGGGAAAGGGGAAAGCCTTTGGAATGTAAACAAAGAATATAGAAAATAAAAAAATAAAAAAAAGAAAGAAAGCATCCTTGTTCCAAGCCTTTTCTGAGTTTGGGTTTTGTGTCTTCCCCCATCTACTCTACAGTAACAAAATGAAGGAGGAAGTGGTCATATGACTAATACATTCTTGCTTTGTATTGACAAAACTATTGTCTATACTCAGTAGAGTGAAAGTTTAACTCCAAATCTTTTATAAAAAGATGGATTAGCACGTCCTAAAGCCCTTCCATCTTTGTAGGACTCCTTCACAGCCTTATGACCCATGTCTAAATTAAATAGATTAAATAAATGATATGACATCACTCCACACTTCTCTTAGTGATCTATTGCAGTGAGGAGACACCATGACAGGCAGCTTATAAAAGAAGGCACTTGTGGGCTGGAGGGATGGCTCAGCAGTTAAGAGCATTGACTTCTCTTTCAGAGGTCCTGAGTTCAACTCCCAGCAACTACATGGTGGCTCACAACCATCTGTAATAGAATTTGATGCCCTCCTCTGGTATGTCTGAAAACAGCTACAGTGTACTCATATAAATATAATAAACAAATATCTTTTTTTTAAGAAAGAAGGCGCTTAATTTGGGACTTGCTTACTGTTTCAGAGGGTGAGACCACGACCATCATGACAGAGAGTGTGATGGCTGGAAGGCATGGTACAGGAACAGTAGCCAAGTGTTTACATTTGAGTCACAAGATGGAGGCAGAAAGAGAGCTAAACTAGGCCTGGTATAGGCTTTTGAAACCTCAAAGCCCACCCCGAGGTGACACACCTCCTCCAACAAAAAGCCACATCTCCCAATCTTTCCTAGAGAATCCACCAGCTGAGACCCAAACACTCAAACACTTGAGCCTAGAGGGAGGCATTCTCATTCAGACCACATAAGGCACGTTTGTGTTCTCAGTTCAACGTGACGACGCCTAGTTTTCATTTGCTTACCTGCACTTTTATGAGACTGTTCAGTGCGCAGCATGTTCATCTCATCTGGGGATGAGGAAGCAAGGGAAAGGGAGAGATCTGCCTGGGACAAGGGCTTCTGATGAACGCAGGTTTGATGTTAAGTCAAAGATCTTCTACTGCTGATTGTGCGCTACCTCCAGCAATTATAGGCCACTTTAAGGAAAGGGAGGTTGTTTCTCTGCCTTGAGAACAGCAGAGTTCCTATACCCTTCCGTCAGAGCAATAATTTTCACTCTGCACTGACTGTCATATAGACTGCCTAGTGCACACTATTAACATCTTTCTTTATAATGCATAGCAAAAAAAAATGTTATTGTAAGTTACTTGGGCGATTTGTCTGCACAAGAATAAATAGCCTTTGCAATGTCAGGAGCCGTGTTTTCATACAGAAGAAGCTTATGACAATGGTTGGTGCTCTTTGCCTCATAGTGGACACTCAACAGGACCCAAAAAGACCCCCGTAAAGATCGGTATGTGAATAAAGAAATCTGCACAAATACAAAGGGAACCAGATATCTTGAGGCAATGCTTCCTAAATGATGCTTGTCACAAAAGTTTTCGCCAAAATGTAGTACTGCAAGAAAAATAAGGGAAATGGAGTGAATTTTCATAATGTCACATAGTTTGCACTACATTTTCTCCTACTCTCAAGGTATTAAAAAGCCCTCCGCCGCAATTTATGAAATGGTAGTATTACTAGGTAATAGTTTTCAGTGTTTGTGATTTTTAAATTGACATTATTTGAGAAACTTAAATTGGCTACTCTATCTCAGTCATCCAACTTCATTCCATTTTAATAGTACCCCCTCTTCCTAAAGCTTGAGAGTCTGATTTCATTGATCTAAGGCACGTCAAAGTATAATTTTCTAAGTAATAAAACACGAATCTAGGACAAATATACAGTGTACAGGTGTCGGAATGTTTTGAGGTCATTAATGAGAAAATGAGTCAAAATGTTAAACCTTTTCAAAGGGTATGAAAATTAAAGAGGAAAAAAAAAGAAAACTGAAATGAGATTGTAATTTAGATACCGGACAATAAAATCGTAATCACTGGGGGTTACTTTTTCCAAAGGACAAAAAACATTGGCTCTTTTACCAGGTAAGAAATAATTTAAACTGTGTCAACCTTCCCTGAGTTGTCATGTAACTTTAGAGAATTTGGGCCCTCATCAATAGTAAGGAGTAAAGCAGGCAAAGTGCTTCCTGTTAGTGTGGCCTCAGACTCACATCCATTTCTTAAGATGCTCTCACACTACACGTCCGTGTTGGAGTGTTCATCTTCACACTCCTTGCAGGACTGCTCACACGGCACCCTCCCTGTGGGAGTGTTCACATCCTAATTTTCAACCACATTATATTAGGGTCCACCTTAGGCCAGAAGGACTTCAACTTGACTAATTATACCTACAAGGACCATTTTTCCAAGGGAGGTCATTTAGGGATATGAGGGTTTAGAACTCCAACATATGAACTGAAGAGGGAATACAATTCAATCTCTAATATTTAAGTTTTTACTGAGAATTTTCTTCACTTTCTAAATTTTCAGGGAAAACAATGTTAACAGTTATGTCTGAAACCATTAGGAATGGTTCTAGAGTCTTTTATTCATTTCTTGGGACAGCCATGGCAAATAACCATGACCTGGATGGTGTAAACAACAGAAGTCCACTTTAACACTCTAGAGAGCTAGCGACAAAATCAAGATCTTGGCAGGATCACATTCCAGATGAAGGCTCCAAGAAAGCTGTATTTTTCAACTCTCCCATGGCTAAGGGGAGTCTTTAGCATCTCCTGGATTTCTTCTGCCTCTGTCTTTACATCTAATTATTTGTAACTCCTTTGTTGTGATCCAAGGTCTTAGGTAGCCCTACCCGTCTTCCAACTCTCTAAGGATGACCTTGAACTTCTGATCCTCCACTTTCTGAGTGTTAGAATCACAGAGGTGTAGTCCTCCCTAAACCTGATTTATGTGGTCCTGGAGAGCAAGCCCAGGGCCTCATGTATGCTAGGTAAGCACTCTACTGATTGAGCTACAAACCAAACTGCCTTTGTTTTTCACAGTTTGGGTTTTGTTTTGTTTTTTGTTTTTTGTTTTTTGTTTTTTTTTTTTTTTCATTTTAATTGTCCTCGGGCTTACTGTAAATGTCATGACTTATCATAATCAAATTAAGATTAATGCCCATCTGAAAATTAATAAATGGTTACTATACAATGTACTATGTCCACTGTCTCCTTCCCATTCTATGTGTACCTGTGTTTCATACCTAAAAATTCAAGGTTGTAATCAAATTGGATGTCTACTAAAACAGCTAAGAAAAGCATGAAATTTGTCATAGTCACTGAATTATTTGCCATTGTTAGTCTTTTCCTTGTTGCTGAGTTGAGGTCAGCATCTCACATCCTTCACCCTCAGCTGGAGCCTTGCTGTCACTCGATTTCTTCATGTTGTCACTAATAATTGCATTGCATCTCTACACTCATCTGTTATGTATAGTTATTCTTAATCATGTTTAAACTGGTTAAGAAAAGCAGCACAGATTTACAGTTGGAGGGCTCTTCTTTGGTTGTCTTCTACGTGTTCTCTCTGGAACGCTACAGACATATCTAGTCTGTTGCTCTCTTCAATGTACCAACCTCCACTAAACTGCTAAGCATTGAAATCATTAGTGTGGAGCAGAGCCTTACCACATTCTGCTCTCATGGCAGCTCAGTTCTAGTGGGAAGAATTTTGAACCTCTGTGTTCTTGGGAATTACCTCTCCCAATAAGGACAAAAAAGCCCTGTGCCCCTTGCTGTGGCTGGAGCAGAGCGGAGAGCGGGGCGGAGAGCAGAGCGGAGAGCCGGGCAGAGAGCGGGGCGGAGAGCCGGGCGGAGAGCGGTCTTGGACACTTTCAGTCGCCCTTCCCTGCCAATGAATCTCCCCTAGTCTTGAGTTGAGACAAAAGAAATCAGAGCTTCAGGATTTTTACCTACCATACCTGGATAGGGCCTCCCAATAATCAACTGAGATTGGGTAGAGGCACCCCAACCTCTCAGCCACACTCACAAGAAATTTAGATTCTGTGACTCATTTGTGGAGTCAGAGAAATTCGGGGGCTTTTGTCTCTCCCTCTGAGATGTTACAACCACGGATAGGCCTTTAGGAAAGTGGTGCCATTCTGGTTATGCCTAGTGACGTGGAGCTGCAAGTGAGGGATCTGTTATCACAGCACCCATGCTGTTCCTGTTTAAAGTAAATACTTCCCAAACTGATGCTTCCTCCTTGACCGAAGCGGTTCTTAGCCTTCCTAAGGCGGCGACCCTTTAATACCGTTCCTCATGTTGTGCTGACCTCAACCATGTAATTATTTTCATTGCTACTTCATACCTGTAATTTTGCTACTGTTATGAATTATCATGTAAATAAACAATATGCAGGATATCTGATATGTGATCCCAAAGGGGTCACAACGCACAGATTGAGAAGCGCTGCTTTGCTGAAAACTATTGACACAAGTTCTGTTCACTTGAAGTTGTTGGGTTTAAAAGGAAATACATTTCACTAGTCTGACGGGAGAGCAAGTCCACAAAATTTTTTGCTATTGTCTTTAATATCACTCCATTGTGATAGGTTTGGTCATTTGCTTTTAACCGCAAACATGAACTAGCACAAGATAGCTGTCAAAACTGGGAAAAAGTAAATATACTACCAATGTTGGGTTTTATGACATTTTGTGATTAGAAATATTTGAAAAGTGGATCAGGTGATACTTCAGACAAATTTTTCTCTCATACCCTATGAGATACTGCCAATGTTTGATAAAAGGTGATTAGAGGAAAATATTTGAGAATATCTGCTGTGTTTGTCATAGTGCAAAATGTTTGAAAATCTACACTATAGTCCAAATCAGACACTTATTGAACTGAGTAGTCAAAAAACGAGAGCTGGTCTAAACAGACCCATAACCCCCAAAGAAATAGAATGGGTCATAGAAAGTCTTCCAACCAAAAAAAAGCATAGGACCAGATGGTTTTAGTGCAGAATCTATCAGACCTTCAAAGAAGTCCTGATACCAATACTCTTCAAACTATTCCACAAAATAGAAACAGAAGGAACACTACCCAACTCATTCTATGAAGCCACAATTACCCTGATACCAAAACCACACAAAGATCCAACTAAGAAAGAGAACTACAGGCCAATTTCTCTTATGAATATCTATGCAAAAATACTAAACAAAATACTTGCCAACCGAATCCAAGAACACATCAAAACGATCATTCACCATGATCAAGTTGGCTTCATCCCAAGGATGCAGGGATGGTTCAATATACAGAAATCCATCAATGTAATCCACTACATAAACAAACTCAAAGAAAAAAACCACATGGTCATCTCATTGGATGCTGAAAAAGCATTTGACAAAATTCAGCATCCTTTCATGCTAAAAGGCTTGGAAAGAACAGGAATTCAAGGCCCATATCTAAACATAGTAAAAGCAATTTACAGCAGACCGACAGCCAACATCAAGGTAAACAGAGAGAAACTTGAAGCAATCCCACTAAAATCAGGGACTAGACAAGGCTGCCCCCACTCACCATATCTCTTCAATATAGTACTTGAGGTACTAGCTAGAGCAATTCGACAACATAAGGAAGTCAAAGGGATATAAATCGGAAAGGAAGAAGTCAAACTATCACTATTCGCAGATGATATGATAGTATACTTAAGTGACCCAAAAAAACTCCACCAGAGAAATCCTACAGCTGATAAATAACTTCAGCAAAGTGGCTGGTTATAAAATCAACTCAAGCAAATCAGTAGCCTTCCTATACGCAAAGGATAAGCAGGCCGAGAAAGAAATTAGGGAAATGACACCCTTCACAATAGCCACAAACAATATAAAGTATCTTGGTGTGACTCTAACCAAACAAGTGAAAGATTTATATGACAAAAACTTCAGGTCTCTGAAGAAGGAAATTGAAGAAGACCTCAGAAAATGGAAAAATCTTCCATGCTCGTGGGATGGCAGGATTAATATAGTTAAAATGGCAATCTTGCCTAAAGCAATATACAGATTCAACGCAATCGCCATCAAAATCCCAACTCAGTTCTTCATAGAGTTAGAAAGAGCAATTCTCAAATTCATCTGGAATAACAAAAAAACCAGGATAGCTAAAACTATCATCAACAGTAAAAGAACTTCTGGGGGAATCAATATCCCGGACCTCAAGCAATACTACAGAGCAGTAGTGTTAAAAACTGCACAGTATTGGTACAGTGACAGGGAGGTGGATCAATGGAATAGGATCGAAGACCCAGAATTGAACCCACACATCTATGGCCAATTGATCTTTGACAAAGGAGCTGAAAACATCCAGTGGAAAAAAGATAGCCTTTTCAACAAATGGTGCTGGCTCAACTGGAGGTCAACATGCAGAAGAATGAGAATTGATCCACTCTTATCTCCTTGCACTAAGCTCAACTCCAAGTGGATCAAGGACCTCCACATAAAACCAGACACACTAAAACTAATAGAAAAGAAACTGGGGAAGACCCTTGAGGACATTGGCTCAGGGGGAAAAATCCTGAACAGAACACCAATTGTTTATGCTCTAAGATCAAGAATAGACAAATGGGGCCTCATAAAATTACAAAGTTTCTGTAAGGCAAAAGACACTGTCAAAAGGACAAATCGGCAACCAACAAATTGGGAAAAGATCTTCACCAAACCCACATCTGACAGAGGGCTAATATCCAGTGTATACAAAGAACTCAAGAAGTTAGATCCCAGAAAATCAATTAACCCTATCCAAAAATGGGGTACAGAGCTAAACAAAGACTTTTCACCTGAAGAAATTTGGATGGCTGAGAAACACCTTAAAAAATGTTCAACATCATTAGTCATTAGAGAAATGCAAATCAAAACAACCCTGAGATTTCACCTCACACCAGTCAGAATGGCTAAGATAAAAAACTCAGAAGACATTAGGTGTTGGCGAGGATGTGGAGAAAGAGGAACACTCCTCCACTGCTGGTGGGACTGCAAGCTGGTGCCACCACTCTGGAAATCAGTCTGGCGGTTCCTCAGAAAACTGGACAGGATACTTCCGGAGGACCCAGCCATACCACTCCTGGGAATATTCCCAGAAGATTCCCCAGCATGCAATAAGGATACATGCTCTACTATGTCCATAGCAGCCTTATATATAATAGCCAGAAGCTAGAAAGAACCCAGATGTCCCTCAACGGAGGAATGGATACAAAAAATGTGGTATATATACACAATGGAGTACTATTCAGCCATTAGAAACAATGAATTCATGAAATTCTTAGAGAAATGGATGGAGCTGGAGAACATCATACTAAGTGAGGTGACCCAGTCTCAAAAGAATACCCATGGTATACAGTCACTGATAAGTGGATATTAGCCTAAAATCTTGGAACACCAAAGACACAATTCACATACCAAATGATGTCTGACAAGATGAAATGAGTGGACACTGGTGCTAGAAAGGATCAAAGCATCAGCGTAGGGGAATACCAGAACAGGGAAGTGGGAAGGGGTGGATGAGGGAGCAGGGGGATGGAAAAGGGCATGTGGGACATTTGGGGGGTGTGGAACCAGAAAAAGGGAAATGAATTGTAAATATAGAATATATCCAATAAAAACAAAACAAAACAAAAAAACGAGAGCTGGGAGCAAACCAGTTTCTATTTGGATCAATTCAACTACAAACATTGATCTCGGGACAACATCTCATTAAAACTCAGTATCAACTTGAGAGGAGGGTAAGGCAAACAAAAGACCCCTGCTCACACCACTCATTGGTCCACTTAGTGAATTAGAAATGGTTTTAATTTCAAACTAAATTAGTAAATAATTCACTGAGTGATCTCTTGTGGATTCACACTCTGATACAAACGTGGAGTATTGTGGGGTGTTTCCTGTGTGTGATTTCATGTACTCATATTCGCTGTGATGTTCCTTGGCAGTGACTGTCAGTTTACAAGACACGACATCTATAAATGCCTTAATTCCTCACTCATTTCAGTCACTTAGCCAACAGATGCCTACTGAGTAAGTACTGAGCTCTGGATCGCACAGATAGTCAAGGTCCGAGCCTCGCCCAGCTTTCTTTTTTTTTTTTTATTGTATATATTCTATATTTACAATTAATTTCCCTTTTTCTGGTTCCCCACCCCCAAAGGTCCCACATGTCCTTTTCCCTCCCCCTGCTCCCGCATCCACCCCCTCCCACTTTACTGTTCTTGTACTCTCCCACAATGATGTTTTGGTCCATTCTAGCACCAGTGTCCACTCCTTTCTTCTTGTGAGACATCACTTGATATGTGATTTGTGTCTTTGGTGTTCTAAGCTTCTAGGCTAATATCCACTTATCAGTGACTGTATACCATGGGTATTCTTTTGAGACTGGGTCACCTCACTTAGTATGACATTCTCCAGCTCCATCCATTTCTCTAAGAATTTCATGAATTCATTGTTTCTAATGGCTGAATAGTACTCCATTGTGTATATATACCACATTTTTTGTATCCATTCTTCTGGGTTCTTTCCAGCTTCTGGCTATTATATATAAAGCTGCTATGAACGTAGTGGAGCATGTATCCTTATTGCATGCTGGTGAATCTTCTGGGTATATTCCCAGGAGTGGTATGGCTGGGTCCTCCGGAAGTATCACGCCCAGTTTTCTGAGGAACCGCCATACTGATTTCCAGAGTGGTTGTACCAGCTTGCATTCCCACCAGCAGTGGAGGAGTGTTCCTCTTTCTCCACATCCTCGCCAACACCTGATGTCTTCTGAGTTTTTAATCTTAGCCATTCTGACTGGTGTGAGGTGAAATCTCAGGGTTGTTTTAATTTGCATTTCCCTAATGACTAGTGATGTTGAACATTTTTTAAGGTGTTTCTCAGCCATCCGAATTTCTTCAGGTGAAAAGACTCTGTTTAGCTCTGTACCCCATTTTTGGATAGGGTTATTTGGTTTTCTGGGGTCTAACCTCTTGAGTTCTTTGTATACATTGGAGATTAGCCCTCTGTCGGATGTGGGGTTGGTGAAGATTTTTTCCCAATTTGTTGGTTGCCGATTTATCCTTTTGACAGTGTCTTTTGCCTTACAGAAACTTTGTAGTTTTATGAGGTCCCATTTGTCTATTCTTGCTCTTAGAGCATAAGCAATTGGTGTTCTGTTCAGGAATTTTTCCCCTGAGCCAATGTCCTCAAGGGTCTTCCCCAGTTTCTTTTCTATTAGTTTTAGTGTGTCTGGTTTTATGTGGAGGTCTTTGATCCACTTGGAGTTGAGCTTAGTGCAAGGAGATAAGAGTGGATCAATTCTCATTCTTCTGCATGTTGACCTCCAGTTGAGCCAGCACCATCTGTTGAAAAGGCTATCTTTTTTCCACTGGATGTTTTCAGCTCCTTTGTCGAAGATCAATTGGCCATAGATGTGTGGGTTCAATTCTGGGTCTTCGATCCTATTCCATTGATCCGCTTCCCTGTCACTGAACCAATACCATGCATTTTTTAATACCACTGCTCTGTAATATTGCTTGAGGTCCGGGATATTGATTCCCCCAGAAGTTCTTTTACTGTTGATGATAGTTTTAGCTATTCTGGGTTTTTTGTTATTCCAGATGAATTTGAGAATTGCTCTTTCTAGCTCTATGAAGAACTGAGTTGGGATTTTGATGGGAATTGCATTGAATCTGTATATTGCTTTGGGCAAGATTGCCATTTTGACTATATTAGTCCTGCCAACCCACGAGCATGGAAGATTTTCCCATTTTCTGAGGTCTTCTTCAATTTCCTTCTTCAGAGACCTGAAGTTTTTGTCGTATAAATCTTTCACATGTTTGGTTAGCGTCACTCCAAGATACTTTATATCATTTGTGGCTATTGTGAAGGGTGTCATTTCCCTAATTTCTTTCTCTGCCTGCTTATCCTTCGCGTATAGGAAGGCTACTGATTTGCTTGAGTTGATTTTATAGCCAGCCACTTTGCTGAAGTTGTTTATCAGTTGCAGGAGTTCTCTGGTGGAGGTTTTTGGGTCACTTAAGTAAACTATCATATCATCTGCGATTAGTGATAGTTTGACTTCTTCCTTTCCGATTTGTATCCCTTTGACTTCCCTCTGTTGTCGAATTGCTCTAGCTAGTACCTCAAGTACTATATTGAAGAGATATGGCGAGAGGGGACAGCCTTGTCTAGTCCCTGATTTTAGAGGGATTGCTTCGAGTTTTTCTCCGTTTACCTTAATGTTGGCTACTGGTCTGCTGTATATTGCTTTTACTATGTTTAGATATGGGCCTTGAATTCCTGTTCTTTCTAGGACCTTTAGCATGAAAGGATGCTGAATTTTGTCAAATGCTTTTTCAGCATCTAATGAGATGACCATGTGGTTTTTTTCTTTGAGTTTGTTTATGTAGTGGATTACGTTGATGGATTTCCGTATATTGAACCATCCCTGCATCCCTGGGATGAAGCCAACTTGATCATGGTGAATGATCGTTTTGATGTGTTCTTGGATGCGGTTGGCAAGTATTTTGTTTAGTATTTTTGCATCGATATTCATAAGAGAAATTGGCCTGTAGTTCTCTTTCTTAGTTGGATCTTTGTGAGGTTTTGGTATCAGGGTAATTGTGGCTTCATAGAATGAGTTGGGTAGTGTTCCTTCAGTTTCTATTTTGTGGAATAATTTGAAGAGTATCGGTATCAGGACTTCTTTGAAGGTCTGATAGAATTCTGCACTAAAACCGTCTGGTCCTGTGCTCTTTTTGGTTGGAAGACTGTCTATGACCCCTTCTATTTCTTTGGGGGTTATGGGTCTGTTTAGACGATCTATTTGATCCTGGTTTAATTTTGGTATTTGGTAGCTGTCGAGGAAATTGTCCATTTCCTCCAGATTCTCCAGTTGTGTTGAGTATAGGTTTTTGTAGTAGGATATGATGATTTTTTGAATTTCCTCAGTTTCTGTTGTTATATCTCCCTTTTCATTTCTAATTTTGTTAATTTGAATACTGTCTCTGTGCCCTTTAGTAAGTCTGGCTAGGGGTTTATCTATCTTGTTGATCTTCTCAAAGAACCAGCTCCTGGTTTTGTTGATTCTTTGTATGGTTCTTTTTGTTTCAACTTGATTGATTTCAGCCCTGAGTTTGATGATTTCCTGTCTTCTACTCCTCCTGGGTGAAATTGCTTCTTTTTGTTCCAGAGCTTTCAAGTGCGCCATTAAGTTGCTGGTATATGCTCTCTCCTGTTTCTTTTTGGAGACACTCAGGGCTATGAGTTTTCCTCTAAGCACTGCTTTCATTGTGTCCCATAGATTTGGGTATGTTGTGCCTTCATTTTCATTAAGTTCTAAGAATTCTTTGATTTCTTTCTTTATTTCTTCCTGGACTAAGGTATCATTGAGTAGAATATTGTTCAGCCTCCAAGCGTATGGGGATTTTCTGTTGTTTTTGTTGCTATTGAAGAACACTCTTACTCCATGGTGATCTGATAAGAGGCATGGGATTAGTTCGATCTTTTTATATTTGTTGAGATCTGTCTTGTGTCCAATTATATGGTCGATTTTGGAGAAGGTACCATGAGGGGCTGAGAAAAAGGTATAGTCTTTTGCTTTAGGGTGAAATGTTCTATATATATCTGTTAAATCCAATTGCTCCAAAGTTTCGATGAGTTTCTCCGTGTCTCTGTTTAGTTTCTGTTTTCCTGGTCGGTCCACTGTAGATAGAGGAGTATTGAGGTCCCCCACAATCATTGTGTTAGGTGCAATGTGTGCTTTGAGCTTTAGTAAGGTTTCTTTTACAAATGAGGGTGCCCTTACATTTGGAGCGTAGATGTTTAGAATTGTGAGTTCCTCTTGGTGGATTCTTCCTTTGACTAACAGGAAGTGACCTTCTGTGTCTCTTTTGATGACTTTGGGTTGAAAGTCAATTTTATCTGATATTAAAATGGCTATTCCAGCTTGCTTCCTGTGACCATTTGCTTGCAAAATTGTCTTCCATCCTTTTACTCTAAGGTAGTGTTTGTCTTTGACTCTGAGGTGTGTTTCCTGTAAGCAGCAAAATGTAGGGTCCTGTTTCCGTATCCAGTCTGTTAGTCTATGTCTTTTTATTGGGGAGTTGAGTCCATTGATGTTAAGAGATATTAAGGAATAGAGATTATTACTTCCTGACATTTTTGATGTTATTTTTGTTTTTGAGTAGTTATCTTCCTTTGAGTTTGATGGAAGAAGTTTACTGTCTTGCTTTTTCTTGGGTGCCATTTCCTTCCTTGTGTTGGAGTTTTCCTCCTATTATCCTTTGTAGAGCTGGGTTAGTGGAAAGATATTGTGTAAATTTGGTCCTGTCATGGAATATTTTGATTTCTCCATCTATGTTGATTGAGAGTTTTGCTGGGTATAGTAGTCTTGGCTGACATTTGTTTTCTCTTAGGGTCTGCATGAGGTCTGCCCAGGATCTTCTAGCTTTCATGGTTTCTGGAGAGAAGTCTGGTGTGATTCTGATAGGTCTTCCTTTATATGTTACTTGGCCCTTTTCTCTTACTGCCTTTAATATTCTTTCTTTGTTTAGTACATTTGGGGTTTTGATTATTATGTGACGGGAGGTGTTTCTGTTCTGGTCCAGTCTGTTTGGAGTTCTGTAGGCTTCTTGTACATTCATGGGCATCTCTCTCTTTAAGTTAGGAAAGTTTTCTTCCATAATTTTGTTAAAGATATTTGCTGACCCTTTAAGTTGTAGATCTTCACTCTCATCTATCCCTATAATCCTTAGGTTTGGTCTTCTCATTGTGTCCTGGATTTCCTGGATGTTTTGGGTTACAAGCCTTTTGGATTTTGCATTTTCTTTGACTGTGGAGTCAATGGTTACTATGTTATCTTCAGCATCGGAGATTCTTATTTCTATCTCTTGTATTCTGTTGTTTATGTTTGCATCTACGACCCCTGTTTTCTTCCCAAGGTTTTCTATCTCCAAGGTTGCCTCCTTTTGTGATTTCTTAGTTGTTTCTACCTCTGTGTTCAGATCTTGGATGGTTTTGCTCAGTTCCATCATTTGTTTGTTTGTGTTTTCATGTAATTCTTTAATATATTTTTGTGCTCCCTCTTTCATGACTTCTGCCTGTTGTTTCAAGTTCTCCTGCATTTCTTTAACTGATTTTCTCACTTCCTCTTTATTGGTTTCTGTCTGATGGCCCATATTCTCCTGGAGTTCTTTAAGTGTTTTTTGTGTTTGGATTGTAAGAGCTTCTACTCTATTGATGTTCCCCTGCATTTCTTTAAGAGATTTGTTTATGTCTTTTTTGTGTTCCTCTAGGAGCATCATGACCTGTGCTTTTATATCTAACTCTTGTTTTTCTGGTGTGCTGGGGTATCCTGGACTTGCTGTGGTTGGCGAATTGGGTTCAGATGGTGCCATATTGCCTTGATTTCTGTTAATAACGTTCCTACGTTTGCCTTTTGCCATCTCTTTATCTCTGGCGCGAGTTGGTCTTATTGTAGATGGCGCCCTGCTGAAAGCACAGCACGCCTGTCCCCAGGAGACAGATCCCTTCTGGCAGCTTGTCTGTGCTGGACTATGCTCGCTCTGAGTCCAGGTCCCTGACTCCAGCTGCTAGAGTGCCGAGCTGTGCCCCGAGGCGGCCCGGTGGCCCCTCGCTGCTAGTCTGCTCAGAGAGCTGGTCCCGGCTGGTAGTCTGCACCGGCAGCTGATCTTTCTGTGCCCGGATCTCCTGTAGAGCTAAGCTAAGCTATAATTCTGGCCACGCACCTGATTCCAGCCGCTCACTGCGTCCAGTGTGCCCGCTGTTTGCGCGGGGGGTGGGGGGGGTCTGGGGCAAGATGGCTGCCCCTGCTGAAAGCACCGCGTGTCCTTGGCTGAGCTGTTCGTGCCCGGCTCTGCTGCTCCCTTCTGGCTGCGTTGACTGTGCTGGACTATGCTCGCTCTGAGTCCAGGCCCCTGACTCCAGCTGCTAGAGTGCCGAGCTGTGCCCCGAGGTGGCCCAGTGGCCCCTCGCTGCTAGTCTGCTCTGAGAGCTGGTCCCAGCTGCTAGTCTGCACCCGCGGCTGATCTTTCTGTGCCTGGATCTGCCGCAGAGCTAAGCTAAGCTATAACTCTGGCCACGCACCTGATTCCAGCCGCTCACTGCGTCCAGTGTGCCTGCTGTTTGCGCGCGGGGGTCTCCTCGCCCAGCTTTCTAAGCATTGCCTTAACCAGAGAAGTGTCGGAGCATGCTGTGTGTCATCCTGGCTTCAGTCCTACACTGTCCAGGTGACCCAGTCAGGAATAAAAGCAGTCATTTGCATGAGCTGCTGGAAGTGTTGGCTGCTGCTGAATTTCATGGCTGCATCTCTCTCTTGAGATTGCACGCTGTCAAAGGGACCTTCCTTGTCCAAGGTTACAACACCTCCCCTAGGGCATCTTGTAACCAATTACTGGTTAAAGTGAAGCATGAAGACCCGTGTGCTTGTGTCAATTTGTGCGTGACTCCGAAGAGCTATTACAGCCTCAAAACAACCCGAAGGAGTCTGGGAACCTTCAGTTACAATTTCACTGCAGCGCGATTTTTGTCGCTGTCTACTCCTGCTCCTCCCGATAGTCCACACGCAGACTCCATTTCATATGGTTTCTAGGAAACTCAATGTAAGAAAAATAATGGGTACCAGAAATGATCCTAGAAGGTAGACTCTAAATGAAAACTTTGAACTGAACCACTTCCCGCTCGATGGTGGAAAAACTCATTGTAACTGCCACAAACCTTCAGAGAAGCTTGAACTGCTAACTCTACAACTCTGATACGACACAACAAGGCTCACATGAAGAAATGGTACCCTGGGACTGGAAGTGCTACCATTTCTAGGTGTATGGGGTATCTAGCTGCATACACTTGAGACTCTTGGAAGCCAAATGTGGTTGAATATGGTAGGCAGCAGAAGAGCTCCGCTCCTCTCTGCTAAGCACAGTTCTGTCTTTTTTTTTTTTCTTCAAGACAGGGTTTCTCTGTGTAGACCTGGCTGTCCTGGGACTCACTCTGTAGACCAGGCTGGCAGTGAACTCAGAAATCCGCCTGCCTCAGCCTCCCAAGTGCTGGGATTACAGGCATGCGCCACCACCACCCGGCAGCTCTGTCCTTCTTGCATGTGGTTGATACTGCGATGGCTTCTCATAAGACTGTACCGTTCCACCTTGGAAGCTACCTCCACCCACCTCCCAGCCACCAGCCCTTAACTTAAGGTCAAATAGTATCATAAACCATCTGAGGAATTTGGGGGGGCTGCTAAGAAAGGGATGGGAACTACACCCAAATAGAATACATTACCCCATGGAACCTGTAGGAGCTACAAGAGTATTTATGAGACCAGAACATAGGGTGACTGTACTAAGAAATACAAAAGGTAAGCTGGGAAGATTAGTCAGTGGTTGGTAGCACATACTACTCTTGCAAAAAAAAACCTTGAGTTCAGTTCCCAGGACCCTTGTCAGGCGGCTCACAACCTCCTGTTAACTACAGTTCCGGCGTATCTGTCACTCTGAATGGACCCAAGTGCCTGACTCATGTGTATGGAGCCACACAGACTTGTCTTAGAATTACTATTGCTGTTATGAAACATTCTTATTAAAAACAGGTTGGCAGGAAAGGAGTTATTTCACTCAGTTTCACACAGCAGTTCACCATTAAAAGCAGTGAGGGCAGGAAGCTGGAGACAGGAGCTGACGCGGAGCCACGGAACAGTGCTGCTTGCGGGCTTGCTCCCGTGTCTTGTTTAGCCTGTCCTCTTATAGAACTGAGGACCACCAAGCTGGGGTGGCCCCACCCACAACGGGCTGGGCTCTCCCCATGAATCTTTAATTAATAAAGTACCCTACAGCTAGATCTTATGGAGACCTTTTCTCTATTGAGGTTCCCTTCTCTCTGATGGCTTTAGCGTGTGTCAAGTTAACCTAAAACAGGCCAGAACAAGATACACATAAGTACATAATTTTAAAAAAATGAGAAAAATCTTAAAAAGAAATACAATATATATGAATAAGAGCTTGATATATCAGTATGCTCCTACAATACAGCTGAACAAAGAGTCATAATATCTGCTAGGATGTCTTCTGAAGGCTAAAAGATAGCTGTGTTCTACATTGGATTTTGTTTGTTTGTTTGCTTGTTTATTTATTTACTTTTTATTTATTCAAGTTAGGATTTCTCTGTGTAGCCCTGACTCCCCTGGAACTCAGTCTGTAGACCAGAATGGCCTCAAACTCCAAGATCTACCTGCCTCTACCTCTCCGCCTCCGCCTCCGCCTCCGCCCCCGCCTCCGCCTCCGCCTCCGCCTCCGGAGTACTAGGATAAAAAGCATGCGCTGTCACTGCCTAAGTACATAAGAGCTTTTTGATCTGCACGTGGGCATTGTGAAAACCCTGGCAAGGTAAAGGCATCTGAACACACAATGACCAAAAATTAATTCAGAACCACGTGTCTGTTGGCTTCATGGTGCATCTGAGGACTTCATGGCAATCTTGGTTCTGGGCCTACCACATGCACTTTGTACCCCGTGTGCCGCCACAGCGTTGCAATGTCAAGGAGATACTCCTGATGCAGCTATGCTCAGATTCCAAACGGGGGGGGGGGGGGCAGGGGCGTTGTGGATTTCAGTGTTGTGATGGTACTGAAAGGCTTTCTGCCCCTGCAGAAAAATGGCATGGAGCAAAGGTTTTTTTTTTTGTTGTTTTGTTTTGTTTTGTTTTTTAATTACTTTCCCGCTATCATTCCTAAGCAGAAGTATCAAATTCATGTGTCTTTGGGTGTTTGGTTGTATTAAAATGTTTGGTTTTGGACTGGAGAGAAGGCTCAGGGGTTAAGAGCACTGACTGCTCTTCCAATGGTCCTGAGTTCAAATCCCAGCAACCACATGGTGGCTCACAACCATCCGTAATGAGATCTGACGCCCTCTTCTGGTGTGTCTGAAGACAGCTACAGTGTACTTACATATAATAAATAAATAAATCTTAAAAAAAAGTTTGGTTCTTAAAACTGCTCTTTGAGTTGCTGATTGGAGTCTCATAAAAATTAGTAAATGAATGTTTGGTTTAGGATTAGGACAGAATTTCTAACAATTTTTGAAATGGCTCTAAACATACTATGTATTTGTACAAAATGGCACTCTGAGTATTGGCAATTTCAAAAAGCCAAAATGTCTAAGAACTATGAAAAACATTGATGGTGTTCTGTGTCCTGCAGTATTATTAAATGTTTGGCCAGGATTTAATTCTTTATGTAAAAATAAATTAGCACATTTATCTCATTTGCATAAATTTTGCTTTCATTTTTAATAAATCGTGAAATAATATGTATGCCAAAGAATTGTTTTAAAAGTCATGTATGAGTTACTTGCAATATATGGACTGCATAATATGCATATATTGTACATATCTATGTTTCCAGAGTCACATGAAGTTTCTGGGGCGAAAGCGGGTGTGGAGTGTGTTCAAGAAGGCTCTCCTGCTCTGTGTGTGGTGCAATTGCTAGATCTCTCCAGAGAGTTGAGGAAGACACCAGAAAAAGGCTCAAAGAGAGCGTACAAGGCTGGATGTATTTCTCAGGGTCTAAGCATCACTGTCGTGCCATCTCTGGTACATAAGAGGACTCAGGGAATACCACGGTTGCCAAGCAACCAGAGAGGAGCAGTGTGCTGCTGGGGACCATTTTCTTTAGGTCCCGACCACCACCATTTACCACTACTGCATTAGCACCTCTCAGCTCACAGGTATACTGGGGATGCGGCATCCTTAGGATGAAAGGGAAAAAAGAGTTGACCTTGACTGACCTCGTAGTTCACCTGGCAGTGATGGCAAGTGGCAAGCGGGCTGTTACCTTTCAGGGATGGTCCTCTGTCTAGGCTCCCTTAGACACTGGAACAAAGGACTGCAGTCTGGAGCAACACGGTTCGGGAGGCCCACGTCCAGGTGCTGCGAAGACCACGCTCCTTCGGAGGGCTTCAGGGAAACAGCATTCCTGGAAATTCCAGCTACTGGGTGGTCCGTGGCAGTCTTGGCTTGTGACCGTATAACTCTGCCCCTAACTTTCATATTCATTTTTCTCATATGTCTTTCCCTAAATTCTCTTTTCTTCTTTTGATGTTGTGGTGGTGGCGTGTGTATGCCCATGTGTGTGCATTCATGTGTATATATGTACATATATGTGCATATGTACATATACTTTTTGCGAGTCTATATATGTATTCATACAGGCCAGAAGACAAACTTGGTTGTAGTTACTCACGCACATTTAACATTTTTTTTTCTCTTTCTTTTTTTAAACTTGTTTTCTGTTTATTTGTTCCTTTCAGGAAGATCTCTCCCTGGTCCGGAACTTGTGAAATAGACTAGGCGAGGCCCAGGAATCCGCCTGCCTCCGCCTCCTTGGTGCTGCGATGACAACTGTATTTAACTCCACCCATTTACTTTATTTCTAACATGGATTCTGGAGACTGAACACAGTCTCCAGTCTGTGCTTTATCTCCTGAGCATCCCTGCCATGGATTTTTGTTTGTATGTTTGGTTTTGGTCTTGTTTTTCTTTACACAGAATACTTGATCATGGAAGCAGAGCCCACTGTAACTGGTATGAACTCGTTTTAATGGCCAGCTCTGCAGACAGCTAATTTCCAAGTAAGGTGACATTCAGAAGCACTGCGAGTTAGGGTTTCCACATTTCTTTTGGGGGGGACACAGTAGAACACAGAATACCCCAAATGTCAGAACTGAGAAGAGATTTTCATTAAGAATAACTTTGACAGGCACTTAATGTGTGGGAAGTCGTAGGGTATGGTCAGAGAAGAGGCCCAGTCTAAAGACGGATGTGCTTGTGTGCAGAGTGAACAATTCAGAAGGGAAGCACACAAGAGACAGGCATGAGTCGGGGGTGGAGGCAACACGAGGAGGGCGACGAAGGCACAGCCCAGTTGTCTCAGTCCAGTAACAACTTCAATCAACTCACTTCAATTATGGATGGAGAGATGGACCTGGAGAGAAAGGGGGATAATTCCTAGCACAGCATTTGGGACTTGCTAACCAGCACTACCCGCTCCTCAGGCACAGTGGAAATATTCAGTAAATGGAGTTGTTGAAGAACCGGTCTTACGTTTTGTCTCCTGCTATTGGATCAACTGTGGAATGGGTCGTTGATCCAGGGAAAATGGTGCGAAGCTACTTTCAGTGAGAGTTTTCTGCACACTGAAGCCCTCTTTCTCTAGGCTTTCTCTGGCTGGTCAGGGACTTCCTGGACCACATGGGGACAGGAAGGTACATGAGAGTTGGTGGGCACATGCCTCGATCTCCCCCACCCTTGATCCAGCCATATTGAAAAGAGAAACTGGCCCCAGTGTACCCACAGGCCTGGTGCTCCTGGCCACTGAGAGGCAGTGGAATATGGGAGGCACACAGGACCTGGGCATGCTCTGATGACAGCATGACTTAGCCATTATCCCTGGCTCCATCCAGACCAAGACTCCATTTGGGGAGAGAGAAAAATGAGGTGAAAGTGAAGGGCGGGCAGCTTCCGTGTTCCTTCTCTCAGGGGGTGGTCCCGCCTTGTCGCCACTGTCCCTATAAACACCCGCTAGTCAGTCAAACTTCCTGGTTTTATTTTTGGCTCAAAAAAGTAACCCTGCACCGGTCCTCCTTTCCCACGCACATTATAAAATCCTGAAGAGAAAGGCCCATGGCCAGCTTCCTGTCTGCTCCCCACAGTGCCGAAACTATGGGAGAAAGAAATACAGTCTCTTTGAGTAACTACTATTATACAAGTTACATCTATTGATGCATTTTAGTATATTAAATGTTGTTTTAAGTGCTTAGCACACATTAACTACATTAGTCTCCACAACAGTTCTACAGGGCATATATCATTAGGACACCCATTTAACAGAAGTGGTAACTGAGATTTGGTGTGATCGGGTAATTTTCCTTTTCATAGAGCCAGAAGTGGCAGGGTCAGGCTTTGGATGCCTATCCTGTGCTATCTCAAAGGGTGGACCATTACAGAGGAAGAAGGAATGACAGGGAGACATGGGAATGGGTATGAAGCTTAAAGAGGTGATAATTTTATTTTATTTTATTTTTTAGTGATAGGTAATTCTAGGGCTGGCACGGTAGTCTGCCACCTGTAGGAGAAGAGCAGACAGGGAAAAGAATTAAAGACCTGGTAGCTATTTTGCTAGTCACTCGGGGAGGATTTAAGCCTTTTTAAAAAGACTTCCAACCGAGTAAGTCTGAAAACATAGCAGGCGAGGTGGAAATGAAGAGCAGATAGTTTAAGTGTCTGCTGTTCCTAGAGGGTAATCACGCTCTCGATCAACTTAATTCAGATGATTAGGGGGTGCAGCCCCTTGTACGGTCAGTCCCTTCACACCAGTGCCTACATCAGAGTCCGAATGGCAGGCTAGAGGGGTGTGTGCACTGCGGTGCTGCCAACCTTCCGCTCCCGCTCCCTCAGGACTGCCCTGCTGTCTCACCTGAACCAGGAAGTCGCTGGAAATGAAATGCTGAGGACTGTTGTTCAGCCTGGAAGCAGGAGCAGGGCCATGGAGGAGAAGACAAGACACAGACGCGACATGAGACGGCAGCCCTCAAACCAGACAGAAACTCCAGTGCAGGGGTCAACGGCATAGTGTTTACAAGAGGAAAGGGACCCTTCGGGGGTAGGGAGCTACGACGGGACCCAGAGTGCGATGGATAAAAAAATCCAATAGTCCAGACTACAGGGAGAGGGGGATGGGGGGAGCTCCAGGCACTGGAATGAAATGCACAAAGAGCCTTCATTTCTGATACTCTTTACATATATAACCTAGCTTATAGTTGGTAGTCGTTTTTCAAATGGGTGTGTTCCATCACATCCACCACAAACACTGAGTTAGCGGATGCCGAACTGTTGCTCCTTGGGGAAATTCTGAATTCGGTTCTTGGGAGCCCTCCCCCCACCCCTCACCCCTCACCCCCCACCCCTACCCTGGCTCATACTATTTTCATCAAGCACTCACGCCTACCCTTGACTTGGGCTGTGTTTCTCTTTAAAGACACCTTATTCAACATATGCTGCTAATTAACGCTGGGTCCATGGCCAACTGTACTCATACCTGAAAGACGTGCATTTCCTCTACGGGGCCTTCCTGTGCTTATGAGCACCGATCCGTACTTCAGCTCTACAAAGAGACATTTATACATAGAAAAAGAACCAAGCCAAAAAAAAAAAAAAAAGAAAGAAAAAGAAAAAGAAAAAGAAAAAAAGCTTAAAGCAGGGAGCTAACAAGACTCCTAAAATGGAAAAGGCAGGAAGTCACCTTGTTTAGCTTCAGTGAGGTCTGTGCCTGTGAGCTGACAGATTTTTCACCTTTCTGTGCCTATCTACGAGCGGACTGTGAAACCAATCCCAACGTTGACATGGGGATTGCTAATCAATTTTTAGCAAAGGTGTGAGTTGAAAATATAAGGTCTGAAAATAGTGACCATCAACACTATGCACGCGACTTCATTATTAACGTAACACTTAAGAGAGTCCCAGTAGTTCACACTGTTGATGACACCGCTCGACAGCTTCATGATTAGGTCCACAGCACAGAAAACCAGTAAGACTGAGCAAGCAGTCCGTTATCCGTGCTCTTCTGAGTCCAGGGCGTGCTGGCTTTGCAACTCCTCGGCTTAAAGTCTGCTGATCTCCTACATCTGTGGTTTTGTTTAACCACAAGGGCTATTCTGCTTTGAGTTTGGGGTCGTGGTTCACTGCTTCCTATTCTGTTTATCCTGTCGACCGGTGGTTCTCCACTGTCGCTGGATATTTGACAGGAGTTTGACTGCGCTGCCCTTCTGCACGATTACTACGTGTACAGGGGAAGACACAGGTCGGTTTGGGCTGTGCTGATGCTTCGCTTGTTCCTGGAAGTCTTCCTCATAGGAACTGAACTGAGTTCAAACAGCATGCTGTGCATCTGGTCTTTCCGTCATTGAAGCGACTTCTCTACGGCAGAGGAAAGAAAATTAATCAAAGAAGACTTTCTTTGGCCCCACAGCCGAACATTAGCACATGGCCTGCATCTGGACTCATCCCCCTACGCTCTTCTCCGTTGTAAGATATTTCCTATCCAATAACATCGGGCAGGGAGGGGCCTGCGATTGGAGAGGAAAGAGGAGTCAGAGCTAGGAGTTGGGAAGAGAGGCAGAGGAGAAGCGCTCGGCAGGAGAGAAGAACCAAGGAGCAATGGAGTCAGACATGTATTTATCCAAAGCTTAGAATGCTGGGATAGAACTTTTACTGTACTTGATTGGCTCTGTTATTACTGTATTGGCATCTTGAACTTGTGTTTTAAATATATTTCAATCTAATGAGCAAATTATCTAAGTATTTAGAGTCTGTTCTACAGGGTCATTTGGCGAACCGCGGTCAGAGAACCGTGGGAGCTGGAGGCTCGTGGGTAGAGTGGCACTGAGTGGAGGCGAGCTGGAGAGAGGCGTAAAACCGCTCTAAGAGTCCGCGGTGGTCGGGCCTCCCCCGGGGAGTTAGCAGACCAGCCAGCCGTAGCTGAGTGAAATATCTCAGCCAGTCGCACACCATTAAGGCTCCCGGCCATTTGCAGGAGGGGTAGGGGCGGTTTTGTTTTGTTTTTTAAATAATTCCCCCTACATTCTCCACTAAAAGGAATGCATAAACAGCAACTCATGGTGGGGTATGCCTGTAATGCCAGGAGGGTGAGGTAGGAGGATCTCCAGTTCAAACCCAGCCTGCGCTAAACAGCAAGACCCTGCATCAAAATATTCAAAATAAAATAAATAACAAAGGTGGATTGCCATTCTATACTTTCAGTGGAGGACTTCCTGTCCTGAGCTTCTTTTCTATCCCGGGACATCAGTTAGCAATAAAAATCCTTTCTTCTTCCACCATTATTGACAATATCACACTTTTATTTCTGACAATACAAACAAAGACATTTTTTTGGTAGCCTCTGGAGAAGACGACAGATTAACACACACTTTAAAAGGGGTCAATGAGGATTTTTTTGTTTTGTTTTGTTTTGTTTTGTTTTGTTTTGTTTTTTTGGTAACAAATGAGCTAACTTAAGAGCTTGGTTAGTTTTGAAGGTGATTTCAAAACTGAGAAACTTCTGGGAGGATATGTCAACAGTCATTATGCCTTGTGACAGAAATTGCTCCTGGAATTTAGTGTGTTTGTATATTTGAATTTTTTTCTTGTCTCTTATGTCAAAAAGTAGTAAAATAATATGCAAAATATAGATAATGAAAATAAAAGATTGTAATTTCTCCAAAAGCATTATATAATGTCTGTATTTAAAAAATAATTGTTTGGGTCAGTCTAAAATTTTAGCTAAAGTATGTTAAAAACAGAATCCAAGAATGCACCTCTTTCTCTTGTCTAGTTTTGAGCAGCAAACACATGTTGCTTCAGTTCTAAGAAACATGCATTTTATATTTCAAAATAATTCAAATTTATTTCTTAACTACATTAAAAGAAAATGAATGTTTAATATGTTTATTTCCATTTTTAAGGATTTTTAATAGCACAGCAAAATGTGTGCATGACCCAAACAAAGAAGTTCCCTTGCCTCTCTGGGTAATCACATCAAAATACATGATGACTAGTCTTTCATGGTGTCAGGGGTCACCATGGGCATGCTTATGTCCTTGGCACTTTTAGCTGAAGCTCCTTTGATATGAGCCTATCCGATAGGATGTGCAGTTAGTGAAAAAGACAGCAAATGGTAAGAAAATGAACAGAGTGCCTGTCATCCCACGGAACAAATCTCTCAGAAAGAAAATCACCAACTAAACTGCGTGATATACAAAGTCATTCCTAATTCTAGTCCAAAAAGGGGAAAAAAAGTGAGTTGAGGGCCCTCTTTCCCTTGGGAAGGCTGACAACAAAACTGACAGTAATATTTAAGATGAGATATTATTTTGGTTTTATTCCAGGTTGGCCAATTTTTGTAAAGCTATTAATTTGTCAAATTTCACCTTTTCCACCTGATAAAACATTATTCAATTCTTTTCAGTATTTGTATCATGAATTTGTATATGTTATTGAAGTTTGCTAATAGACTAGAGATTTTTGCCCGGGTTGGAAAGAGTGACCTGATGAAGAGGTCACCTGATGAAGAGGCTTTTCGGTAATTTCACTAATGCTGTTTGGCAGGCAGAGTAAAACCAGTGGTGATGATGCCTTATTTCCAGTGTCTTTCATCTGGAGATCTCAAAACATCACGCATTTACAGCATATGATTACTATGTCATGCTCACCCTCTGTGAGAGGAAGCACCTTTTGGAGATGTTTAAATTTTTGCATCCTTTATCTTCTTTATGAGATTCGTTGGTGCCTCTGGAATTTTGAAAGAAAAATGTATTATTTAGGAGAATCGAATAGTCAGTTTCTACTATGCTACATAAAGAATGCAAGGGGGTGTGGAATTCTTAGCATATCCAAAGCAAAAAAGACATGAATTAAAAGTGTCTGGAACATTTCACTTATGCACCAATCTCCACATGTTTTCAACATTTTAGTTGTTAGGTATTCATAACAACTATCAGGAAGCTAAGCAGCAGAACTTTTACTTTCATCTGTGTGATTATTTGTTTTTTTCTTTGTTTTTCTTTTTTATTCGATATATTAATTTACATTTCATATGATTTCTCCCTTTCCAGGCTCCCCCCTCCCCGCAAGTCCCATAAGCCCTCTTGCCTCCCCCTGTTCCCCCATTCACCCCTTCCCTCTTCCCTGTTCTTCCCCTACACTGCTGCATTAAGCATTTCCAGAGTCAGGGGCCCTTCCTTCCTTCTTCTTGAACATCATTTGATATGTGGATTGTGTCTTAGGTATTCCAGTCTTCTAGGTTAATATCCACTTATCAGTGAGTGCATAGCATGAGTGTTCTTTTGAGATTGGGTTACCTTACTTAGGATGATGTTTTCCAGCTCCATCCATTTGTCTAAGAAGTTCATGAACTCATTGTTTCTAATGGCTGAATAGTACTCCATTGTGTATATATACCATATTTTTTGTATCCATTCCTCCATTGAGGGACATCTGGGTTCCTTCCAGCTTCTGGCTATCATAAATAGGGCTGCTATGAACATAGTGGGACATGTATCCTTATTACATGCTGGGAAATCCTCTGGGCATATGCCCAGGAGTGGTATATAGCAGGGTCCTCGAGAAGTGCCATGCCCAGTTTTCTGAGGAACCGCCAGACTGATTTCTAGAGTGGTTGTACCATCTTGCAATCCCACCAGCAGTGGAGAAGTGTTCCTCTTTCTCCACATCGTCGCCAACACCTGCTGTCTCCTGAGTTTTTAATCCTAGCCATTATGACTGGTGAGGTAAAATCTCAGGGTTGTTTTGATTTGCATTTCCCTAATGACTAGTGATGTTGAACATTTCTTAAGATGCTTCTCAGCCATCTGAATTTCTTCAGGTGAAAATTCTTTGTTTAGCTCTGTACTTCATTTATAATAGGATTGTTTGGCTCTCTGGAGTCTAACTTCTTGAGTTCTTTGTATATATTGGATATTAGCCCTCTGTTGGATGTAGGGTTGGTGAAGATCTTTTCCCAATTTGTTGGTTGCTGTTTTGTCCTCTTGACAGTGTCCTTTGCCTTACAGAAACTTTGTAATTTTATGAGGTTCCATTTGTCAATTCTAGATAATAGAGCATAAACTGTTGGTGTTCTATTCAGGAACTTTTCCCCTGTGTCCATGTCCTCAAGGGTCTTCCCCAGTTCCTTTTCTATTAGTTTCAGTGTGTCTTGTTTTATGTGGAGGTCCTTGATCCACTTGGAGTTGAGATTACTTAGTACAAGGAGATAAGAATAGATCAATGTGCATTCTTCTGCATGCTGACCTCCAGTTGAGACAGCACCATTTGTTGAAAAGGCTCTCTTTTTTTCACTGGATGGTTTCAGCTCTGCCACACAAATCTCAGTAGACACTGTATGATTTCCTCAATTAAACCATACTCGGTGGACATTGTGTGATGATTTTTACAGGTAAAAGCCTTGTCAGTGATAAGGCCATCTTCTGAGGAACTCGATTGTGAAACTCCTTGGCTGGAAATGCTGAGCTGAATTTCTCATGGCAAGCCTTGCCTGTGTGACTTTTCTCTGACGTGTTTCTTCATTTACAAAATGTTCCTGATAGCCGGAGTTGTGAGCACTCAGGCATTAAGGCTAACGAGAGTTCATTTTTTGAACTACAGCACTGGCCATGATTTATCATCTAGAGATCCATTGCTTTGCCTTTTGATCAGTTATACAATTATTACTTAAGTACAGTAAAGAATTAACCTCCCAACTATATATATATATATATATATATATATATATATATAAAATTGTATGGCTAGGTGGCTTTGACACCCTGACATGGAAAGCATCAGTTAAGTAAAGTTTCAAAGTGAGCCTAAAAGAGTCTCACGAGAAGGAAGCTAGATGTTAAATAAGGACTACACATGAACAAAGGACCTAGGGGTATGACGAAGTGTTCCCACGAACTTTTGAACTACTAGTTTATCATTAACTACAGCTATTCTGATCAAGAGACGTGATGCTTTATATGTGTTCTCTGAAGTTCATACCTGATTGATTTTCTATCTCCTTGTGCCAGATGCTCATGTTAGTCATTCTTTGTAATCACTTCACTGGACACATTTTTTTCTTAAGTAATGTAATGCCAACTTGTGTGTACAAAAGTTCCTGCCTCAGAACAGTAAAGTGCATTCAGACTCAACCTGCATCTGGTGTGTCTGTCTGTCATTTCCTCACCTAGCCTTGTGCCTTCCTGCATACCACAGACCTTGGTTCCGCCACGGGTGTGTGTCCCGACTGAGTCGGTCCACGGCACAGCGCCTTTGTCAAAGATGAGGTGACCATAGGTGTGTGGGTTCATTTCTGGATCTTCAACCCTATTCCATTGATCTACCTGTCTGTCACTCTACCAATACCATGCAGTTTTTAACACTATTGCTCTGTAGTACTGCTTGAGGTCCAGGATATTGATTCCTCCAGAAGTTCTTTTAATGTAAAGAATAGTTTTAGCTATCCTGGGTTTTTTGTTATTCCAGATGAATTTGATAATTGCTCTTTCTAACTCTGTGAAGAACTGAGTTGGGATTTTGATGGGCATTGCATTGAATCTGTAGATTGCTTTTGGCAAGATGGCCATTTTTATTACATTGATCCTGCCAATCCACAAGCATGGACGAGTTTTCTATTTTCTGAGGTCTTCTTCGATTTCCTTCTTCAGAGACCTGAAGTTCTTCTCATACAGACCTTTCACTTGTTTGGTTAGAGTCACACCAAGATACTTTATATTGTTTGTGGCTATTGTGAAGGGTGTTCATTTCCCTACTTTCTTTCTCAGCCTGCTTATCCTTTGAGTATAGGAAGGCTACTGATTTGCTTGAGTTGATTTTATAACCAGCCATTTTGTTGAAGTTGTATATCAGCTGTAGGAGTTCTCTGGTGGAGTTTTTGGGTCACTTAAGTATAATAGTGATAGTTTGACTTCTTCCTTTCCAATTTGTATCCCTTTGACCTCCTTATGTTGCCTAATTGCTCTAGCTAGAACTTCAAGCACTATATTGAAAAGATATAGAGAGAGGGGGCAGCCTTGCATAGTCCCTGATTTTAGTGGGATTGTTTCAAGTTTCTCTCCATTTAATTTAATGTTGGCTACTGGTTTGCTGTATATTGTTTTTACTATGTTTAGGTATCGGCCTTGAATTCCTATTCTTTCCAAGACTTTTAGCATAAAAGGATGCTGAATTCTGTCAAATGCTTTTTCAGCATCTAAAGAAATAACCATGTGGTTTTTTTCTTTAATTTTGTTTATGTAGTGGATCACATTAATGTATTTCCATATATTGAACCATTCCTGCAGCCCTGGGATGGAGCCTACTTGATCATGGTGGATAATCGTTTTGATGTGTTCTTGGATTCGATTGGCAAAAATTTTATTCAGTATTTTTGCATCAATATTCATAAGGGACATTAGCCTGCAGCTCTCTTTCTTTGTTGGATCTTTGTGTGGTTTTGGTGTCAGCGTAATTGTGGCATTATACAACGAGTTGGGTAGTGTTCCTTCTGTTTCTATTTTGTGGAATAATTTGAAGAGTACTGGTGTTAGGTCTTCTTTGAAGGTCTGATAGAATTCTGCACTAAAACCATCTGGTCCTGTGTTTTTGTTTTTTGTTTTTGGTTGGGAGACATTCTATAACCGCTTCTATTTCTTTAGGGGTTATGGGACTGGTTAGTGATCTATTTGATCCTGATTTAATTTTGGTATTTGGTATCTGTCTAGGAAATTGTCCATTTCCTCCAGATTTTCCAGTTTTGTTGAGTATAGACTTTTGTAGCAGGATGTGATGATTTTTGAATTTTCTCCATTTCTGTTGTTATATCTCCCTTTTCATCTCTAATTTTGTTAAATTGGATACTGTCTCTGTGCCCTTTGGTTAGTCTGGTTAAGGGTTTATCTATCTTGTTGATTTTCTCAAAGAACCAGCTCCTGGTTTTGTTGATTCTTTGTATGGTTCTCTTTGTTTCTACTTGATTGATTTCAGCCCTGAGTTTGATGATTTCCTGTCTTCTAATCCTCCTGGGTGAATTAACTTCTTTTTGTTCCAGGGTTTTCAGGTGTGCCATTAAGCTGCTAGTGTATGCTCTCTCTAGTTTCTTTATGGAGGCATTCAGGGATATGATTTTTTCCTCTTAGCACTGCTTTCATTTTGTCCCATAAATTTGGGTATGTTGTGCCTTCATCTTCATCAAATTCTAAAAAATCTTTGATTTCTTTCTTTATTTCTTCTTTGGCCAATGTATCATTGAGTAGAGCATGAGTAGAGTATCCAGCCTCCAGGTGTATGTGGGATTTCTGGGTTTTGTTTGTTTGTTTGTTTGTTTGTTTTGCTATTGAAGACCACTCTTATTCCATAGTGATCTGATAGGAGGCATGGGATTATTTTGATCTTCTTAAATTTGTTGAGGTCTGTTTTGTGACCAATTATATGGTCAGTTTTGGAGAATGTACCATGGGGTGCTGAGAAGAAGGTATATTCTTTTGCTTTAGGATGAAATGTTCTGTATATATCTGTTAAATCCAATAGGTCCAACGCTTCAATTAGTTTCACTGTGTCCCTGTTTAGTTTCTGTTTTTCTGATCTGTCCATTGAGGAGAGTGGAGTGTTGAAGTCGCCCACAATTATTGTGTTAGGTGCAATGTGTGCTTTGAGCTTTTGTAAAGTTTCTTTTACGAATGAGGGTTCCCTTGCATTTGGAGCATAGATGTTCAGAATGGACAGTTTTTCTTGGTGGGTTTTTCCTTTGACCAGTAAGAAGTGTCCTTCCATGTCTCCTTTGATGACTTTAGGTTGAAAGTCAATTTTATCTGATATTAGGATGGTGACTCTGGCTTGTTTCCTAAGACCATTTGCTTGTAAAATTGTTTTCCAGCCTTTTACTCTGAGGTAGTGTTTGTCTTTGACCCTGAGGTGTGTTTTCTGTAAGCATCAAAATGTAGGGTACTGTTTATGTATCCAGTCTGTTAGTCTATGTCTCTTTATTGGGGAATTGAGTCCATTGATGTTAAGAGATATTAAGGAGTATTGATTATTACTTCCTGTTATTTTTGATGTTATTTTTTTATATACTTGAGTGGTTATCTTCTTTTGGGCTTGATGAAAGAAGTTTACTATCTTGCTTTTTCCTGGGTGTAGTTTCCCTCCTTGTATTGGTGTTTTCTACCTATTATCCTTTGTAGGGCTGGGTTTGTGGAAAGATATTGTGTAAATTTAGTTTTATCATGGAATATCTTGATTTCTCCATCTATGGTAATTGAGAGTTTTGCTGGGTATAGTAATCTTGGCTGGCATTTGTGTTCTCTTAGAGTCTGTATGAGATCTGCCCAAGATATTCTAGCTTTCATGGTCTCTGGTAAGAAGTCCGATGTAATTCTAATTGGTCTTCCTTTATATGTTACTTGGCCTTTTTCTCTTACTGCTCTTAATATTCTTTCTTTGTTTAGTACATTTGGGGGTTTGATTATTATGTGACAGGAGTTATTTCTGTTCTGGTCCAGTCTGTTTGGAGTTCTAAAGGCTTCTTGTATATTCATGAGCATCTCTCTCTTTAGGTTAGGGAAGTTTTCTTCCATAATTTTGTTGAAGACATTTTCTGGCCCTTTAATTCGCATATCTTCACTCTCATCTATACCTATAATCCTTAGGTTTGGTCTTCTAATTGTGTCCTGGATTTCCTGGATGTTTTGAGCTACAAGCTTTTTGCTTTTTGCATTTTCTTTCACTGTTGAGTCAATGGTTTCTATGGTATCTTCGGCACCTGAGATCCTTTCTCTTGTATTGTTGTTGATATTTGCGTCTATGGCCCCTGATTTCTTCCCAAGGTTTCCTATCTCCAAAGTTGTCTCCCTTTGTGATTTCTTAGTTGTTTCTACTTCTGTTTTTAGATCCTGTATGGTTTTGCTCAGTTTCTTCACTTATTTGTTCATATTTTCTTGTATTTCTTTAAAAGATTTTTGTATTTCCTCTCTCATGACTTCTGCTTGTTGATTCAATTTCTCCTGCATTTCTTTAAGTGATTTTTGTGTTTCCTCTTTATTGGCTTCTATCTGTTGACCCATATTCTCCTGAATTACTTTAAGTGATTTTTGTGGTTCCATTGTAAGGGCTTCTAACTTATTCATGTTCCCCTGTATTTCTTTAAGAGATTTATTTATGTCCTTTTTGTGTTCCTCTAACAGCATCATGACCAGTGATTTTTAAATCCAAGTCTTGTTTTTCTGGAGTGTTGGGGTATCCAGGACTTGCTGTTGTTGGGGAATTGGGTTCAGATGTTCCCATGTTGCCTCAATTTCTGTTACTAACGTTCTTGCATTTGCCTTTTGCCATCTGTTTATCTCTGGCATTAGTTGGTCCCATTGACACAGGCTGGTGCTTGAACCTCCTGTGGGCCTGTAAGGCTATTTCCCCATCACTGGATGACTGGGTTTCCCCTGGGACAGATTGCTGATGTGCTCCCCTACTGTTGGGTGTGGTTGGAGCCCTAGTGTGCCTTGTCCATCTAACCACAGGGGATCCATGATGGTGGGGATCTCCGTCAATGGGTCTCCATCTATCCACGGGAGTTCCTGCAGGTCAGACACTCCCCCCGCATGCCCAGGCAGCTGTCAGGCTGCCCAGCTCCCTGGTGTGGAAGGCACCCAGGCAGGCTATGCCCTGGGAAATCCTTCACTCTGGTGCCCACTACATACCTTGCTAGATTACCAGCTCCAAGATGGTGACAGGTCACAGGGCTCTGTCTAACTGCAGAATTCCCTACAGGTCTGGAGCTTCCCTGGCTGGACCGCTGTCCACAGGGCTCCATCTGGTTGAGCTGCTCTCACCAAGATGATGGCAGACTGCCTGTGTGATTATTTGTAATAAGGAATTTTTACTATTGTAATCAGGTCTAAGCAGGTACTGACATACTGACATACTCTTCTTAGACTAAATGCTATGGCAGATCCATAAAGGAGTCAAACATTCATTAACTAAAACTTTTGTTGAGGCACAAGTTTACTTGAAAAAAGGCAGTGTGGTGTGCCTGGTGTCAGTTCTTAGGTATTGTGGTAGTTTGAAATAAAATGGGCCCCAAGCTCTGATCTTTGAATGCTTAGTCAACCAGAAAGTGGAATTGCTTGAGTATTAGAAAGATTAGAAAGTGTGGTCTAGTTGGAGGAAGTGTGGGCTTGATGGAGGAGGTGTGGCCTTGATAGAGGAGGCGTGGCCATGATGGAGGAGGTGTGGCCTTTTGGTGAGGTGTGGCCATGATGGAGGAGGTGTGGCCATGATGGAGGAGGTGTGGCCATGATGGAGGAGGTATGGTCTTTTGGTGGAGGTGTAGCCTTGACAGAGGAGGTGTGACCTTTTTGGTGAATGTGTGGCCTTGATAGAGGAGGTGTGGTCTTGTTGGAGAAAATTTGTCACCTGGGGTAGGCTTTGGTGTTTCAAAAGCCCATGCTACACATAGTTTCTCTCTCTCTCTTTCTCTCTCTCTCTCTCTCTGCCTGCTGCCACTGTCTGTGAGTCAGGATGTGGCTCTCCGCTACTTCTCCAGCACTATGCCTGCATGCTACCATGATGATAATGAAATCACCTATGAAACTACAAGCCAGACCAAATTAATTTTTTTCTTTTATAAGAGTTGCCTTGGTCATGGTGCCTCTTCACAGAACTAGAATCCTGGCGAAGATAAGTATCAAGTTTCCATTCATCACTGTGCATTTTCTCCCACAGTGTATATATAAGCTCATCGCTTCTAGAAGTCAAATGCAAGAGTATATATTATTACAAATCATCAGTTCAACTCTTTATTAGATGAACTCATCGTGATTAAGAGGCTTAAATATTTTAGATGTATAAGAAGACATTTTCACAAGACATGTGAGTGCCAGCAGTGATTGTGATAAGAACTCATTAGTGGCTTGGTTGCTTATGCACATTTAAGATGTAGCTTTAACAACAGTAAGAAGATTCTGTACAAATAGGATGGAAACTGTTGCACCTGAGAAAGGACATATTTCTTTATGGATTGTGCTTCCCAACACTGGTGTCCTAGACACATGAAGAGGGCATTATGGAAAACAGCGCGTTTTCTTAGGTAAAGCAGGAGGCCACGCAGCATTCCAGAAGCTAATATACTGGATGAGAAAGGCAGGAATGTAAAGGTCGCTTGACAGTTCATACAGTGAAACACGTGTAACGCAGCTAGCAAATGATGGGCAGAGCAGTTATGGGGACAAAGGGAGCAAAATGATTAATAAGCTGAGACTGTCACCGCAGAGTTTATTTTAGAATTTCAGGCACGAACAGAAAGTAAAGAAGCAATTGTTATTCAGAAGAAGACAAAGTGAACACATTTCTGCATAGACTGCTGAAACAACCAATAATATTGTTTGGTCGGGCAAAAAAAAAATCTTTCACGTAATCAGAATAAAATGATCGGGTAAAACCTTAAAACAGTGTCTTAATTAAACCACATACCTGATGTAATGCTCTAAAATGTTATTCTTGATACATTAGATAATATACAATCACAAGAACCGATGTTAAGCTGAGCATGGAAGCTGCCAGACAGTGCCCAGTTGAAACAACAGGAAGATTTCACTAGCACAGCCATGTTCTGCCACATCCACTTTCCACTGCATTCAGAGAGGTCGGGTCACACATGAAGGCTTGGCTAAAAGAGCAATTAAATGACAGTCAGTGCTGAACAGCATATTCTCACAGTGGTCGTAGATCGCATAGGGAAAAATAGAAAACAATATATATTGTAAGCACAGGCTAAAGAGAATCAGGAATTTGGTGCTAGGGAAAGTATAAGCTCATCGAGTCTAGAGGTCAAATACATATGCTACTCTTGCAGAGGCCCTGGGATCTGTTCCCAGCACCCACGTCGGGCAGCTTAAGCCACTTGTGATTCTAATTCTGGCGGCTCTGATGCCCTCATTTGGCCTCCACTGCACCAGTATTCATGTAGTAGATGCAGGCACACAAACATACAGTTTTAAAACTCAGAAATTTTCATCATGTGTAATTTCCTAAGTTCTCTTCTGCACACAGGAACCCTTATACATGTAATACATTCAACATATTTATAGAAAAATTGTGTGTATCCTGTCCAAGCACGGCCTTATCCTAGACCTAACATTTCTCCTAGGAGAATATCAAATTCTGGTACTAGAATAAAGAGTAAATAAATACTGACAAAGAACCAAGTGGGAGGATGCCGTGCTTTGGATAAGTATAAACCCCACGGACTCATGTCTTGGAATCCTTGACCCATAGGGCACAGCACTATTAGGATGTGTAGCCTTTGAAGAGGTGTGGCCTTGTTGGAAAAAGTGTGTCACTGTCGGAGCAACCTTTAAGGTCTCCTATGCACAAGCTGTGCCCAGTTTGCCGTACAGTCCCCTTCTGCTGCCTTAGATCAAGATATGGAAATCTCAGTTCCTCCAGCACCTTGTCTGCCTGGGTGCCGCCATGTCTCCCACCATGATGATAATGGACTGAATCTCTGAAACTGTAAGCCAGCCCCAAATAAATATTTTCCTTTATATGAGTTGCCGTGCTCATGGTGTCTTTTAACACCAGTGAAACCCTAACTAACACAAAGGACTCACAAATGTTATTCCAAAGCTTTAGTGAACTGGTATAAAGAAATACCACTGAGTACAATATGACAAAACCAATGAAACATCTTTAAGGCAATTTTTTTTACAAAGATATAAAGATACTTCAAAAGATAAAGGACATTCCCTTCAATAGACTGTACTGGGAAAACTACCATCACAAATACAAACACTTAATTCAGAATATTAATTGTCAGCTAACTCATGTACAAAGTTAGTAATAGAAGGTTTAAAACTATAAATATTCAATAAAAATATCATAGGACAATTTTCTGACTAGAACTAGGCAAAGTGATCTTAAATATTTGTCACAATTAAAAGTAAAAAAGGTGGGATGCAAGAGAAATGGCTCAGTGGTTAGAGCACTGACTTCTCTTCCAGAGATCCCGAGTTTAATTCCCAGCTACCACATGGTGGCTCACAACCTTCTGTAATGGGATCTGAGGCTCTCTTCTGGTGTGTCTGAAGATAGTGACACTGCACTCACATAAATAAAATAATTAAATCTTTTTTTTAAATGTTAAAAAAAGAAAATAGGTGACAACTTGAAAGTCACCAAAACTAAGACACCACTAAGTGTCCAGCTGCATCAAGAAAGTGAAGAGAGACTCAACAGAGTGGCAAGCAGAACCGTGTGTAACTTATCGGCTAGGAGCTGACACCCAGAATGTTTGGGGACATAAGTTAGTAGCTGAGCATTTGCCTAGGATTCCAGAGACTTGAGCCTAATCCCTGGCATTTAAATAAACAAACAAAATCTATAGTAATAGTAAGACACAACTAACTATAAAACAAACAAAAAACTTAAAAAGACATTTCTCTTACTGTCAAATGTCTATGAACACATGAAAAAGTACTCACCATCCTTACATTAGAAGAATGTAAACCAAAAGCAATTAAGATATTCCGCAGCCGTTAGACCAGCTATAATCCTACAGAATGACTTGGCTGATGGCCAGCCTTGTAATCCCAGCTACTCTGAAGGCTGGATTAGATGCTGTCACGTTCAAAGCCAGATACGCAATCTACTGAGTTGCTGTCTCAAAATAGAAAATAGAAAAGGTCCGAGGACTATAGAAACCAGTCAAGTGCTCACCGATCATGCAAGACTCTGGGTTCAGTCCCCACTGACTCCCACAGACGCTCAAAGTCTATACTGTTATTAGTAAAGGTGTAAAGAAACGGAAACTTTTCTTCACACTTTGGGGGCACAGAAAAAAGGGGCAGCCGTTTTGGAAACCGGATTGGCTGCTGTATCAGTTACTTTTCTCGTTGTCACAATCAAATACTAATAAGAAACGGCTTAAAGAAGAAATCCCCTGGGCTCAGGGTCTGAAAGTACAGCCCATCATGGCAGAGAGCACAAGACGCAGGAGTGATTCACGGTTGAGGTGGCAGGGGCTCACTCACACCCAGCCAGGTTACAGAACAAAAGCTGGCAGGAAATAAGGTTAGAGTGTAACTCTCAAGGCCTGCCACTTGCTGACTCACCTCTGCCAGCTGGGCCCCATCTCCGAGGGATCCACAACCTCCCCAAACAGTCACTCAAGCTCAGGTCTTAGACAGGCAAATGTTTAGAGCAAGTTTTAAAACTTAGCCGTAAACTTCCTATGTGACCCAGGATTTCACTCTTAGGGATTCACCCATACAAAGTTAAAATTTATTCACATTAGTACTGTACATGCAGATTAGAGAGCTCCCTCAGAGGCTGAGGATACTTGCTGCTCTTACAGGGGACGTGGGTTTAATTCCTAGGACACTCATGGAGGCGCAAAACCCATCCATAACTCTAGTCCTGAGGGAATCGACCTCATCTTCTGACCTCCAACAGTTACCAAACACAAACATGCATGTGGTATACATACACACATGTACAAAACACTCATACACATAAAATAAAAATGAATAATGAATTTTTTTTTAAAAAATTGAACATGAATATCCAAAAGACTATGCTCAGAAACTATGAAAATCTAATACCTATTAAGTGATAAATGGATGACATTATGAAATACCTACACATAAACCAGATTGTGGTATATTCTACAAAATGTTAGAAATTTATTACCATTTCCAATGTCTGGCCTCGGTTTATGTTTTGAGCATTTGGTCTCCAACTGTATGTAGCACTATACTGAAGACTGGAATCTTTAACATCTGAAGCATGGCTGTCATGATTGGTAGGGATCGACCTTTGAAAGTTACATTCGCCCATGGTCCCAGCCTGTGTTCTCTCTGCATCCTGCTCTGCACCATTGGAATCTGCCACATGTTTGCATCATAGAGAAAGCCTCTGCCACATGCTCCCCCCTCCACTGGCAGAGCCAGCACGTCATGCCTTTCCTGGATATGACAGACTGAAACACCTCTGAAACCATGAACTAAAACAACTCACTCCCTCTCTAAATTGCTTCTGGCAGGTATTTCTGTTGTAGGTCACAGTGACATAGAAACAACTATGCCCCATGAAAACTAAAAATAAGCAGATGTAAAGGGGTACATAGCATGTGATTCGATTCACATACAACATCTAAGAGCAGGGGGGTGGAAGTTGCCTAGGATTCAACATGAGAGCAAGGACAGACTTCAAATGTTCTCAAGGGGCAAGGATGTATGGGAAATACCCTAAAACTACATTGTGGGTTATGGTTTCCGTTGCTGTGAAGAGACATGACCAAGGCAACTCTTAAAAAGGAAAACATTTAATTGGGCCTGGCTTACAGTTTCAGAGATTGAGTCCATTATGGTCACAGTGGGAAGCATGGCCTCATGCTGGCAGGCATGGTGCTGGGGGAGCTGAGAGTTCCGCATTTTGATCAGAAGGCAACCAGGAGAGGGTTGTCTTCCACACTGTGTGGAGCTTGAGCACCAGGAGCCCTCAAAGTCCACCAACACAGACACATGCACCCTCCAACAAGGCCATATCTCCTAATAGTGCCACTTCCCAGGGGCCAAGCATATTCAAGCCATGGCAGGAGCCAAACTAGAATCTCTATAATTCTCAAGAATAACAATGGACGAGCAGTAACAATAATATGCTAACAATATAATAACAATGGATTATGGATGATGAGGGCGGCTTCTCCAGAGCATTGCCATAATCCCTCGGCAAAACTGAGTCATGCTCAGTCTCGCCGACCATCTACTAAAAGAGACAAACACTTAGGAGCAAGAGGAGCAAGGACTTCAGACACAACAGCAGAAACTGACCTGGGCCCTCCCTAAAGCAATATGGCTATTTATTCAGGTGTCAGGAGAAAGAAGAAGTCCTAGATCGAGTGATGACTGTTGAAGAGTGTGCTGCTTTCCATTACTGTAACAAAACACCTGAGATAATTTATAAAATGAGAAGGTTTATTTTGGCTCATGGTTTTAAGAGGTTTCATTCTATTGATTGACTCCACTGGTTTTGAACCTGTGGTGAAAGAGCACATCTTAGCAAGGACCATGTGGCGGAACAGAACTCGCTTCATGAACAGGATATGAAAAGAAAGAAGCAGGGGCCCACTATCCAAATGCCTTTGGGAATCCACCAACACACCACACCTCTTTAAGATTTCACTATCTGCCACTAGCTGAGGTCTAAGCCTCCGTATATGCGCATCTGGAACATGCTCTGTACACAACAGCAGACTTTGAGTCAGCTCTGCCACCCAAGGAAGCGCAATTCTATCACCTCAAGTCCAGCAGAACTGAAACTTCAGCATTCACTGGCTTGCTAGGAAAGCTTGTTGGAACTCTTGAACGTGGGCCAGCGAGATGGTCCGGCAGGTAGATCGCTTTCCTGTGCTAGTCTGAAGGACTGAGTGTGATTCTAGAAATCTACAAAAAGGTAGACCAAAGTGAAGAGCCAGTCCACAAAGTTGTCCTCTGACCTCCACATATGCTCCATCTCACAGGTGTGTGCGTGCATGCTCGCGCGCACACGTGTACACACACACACACACACACACACACACACACAGCATACAAACAATAGATAATTTATATTTAATTTTAAAAAACTAACTCTTGAACTCCTGGCCATCACCTAGATCCTGGGTCAGTGAAGTTCTAAATTTATAACAGACTCACACGACATAAAGACATGGAAGGTCAGATTGTCACAGCCAGCATGGTATCAGGAAGGGACATTTTCCTTCAGTCCATCACAGTGTGAAGCAACATTTGGGAAATTTGCTGACACTGACACGCCTATGAACCATGAGAGTGTAAAGAAGGGAAGCATGGCAGTCGTGCCGTCCACATCAGTGCACAGGGAAACTCTACCGCCCAGTCACAGACAATTACCGGTCTCCTTTGTCGCTTGTTTCAATCTTCAGTTCAGTCATTGGAGACATTTTATCTTGCAACTAAGAAAGACTACCCATTGTTTCCAATCACATATATAATTGAACCATATGCAAACAAACACAGTGTATTCATTTATTAATAATGCTTATAACTCATTAGTTTAAAATGCATAAATGAAAGACAGGTTGCTTAAATAAAACGATCCCAGGGAAGAAAACACGTGACTATATATGAAATCAGTTCATCACAAGCCTGTTGTGATGATGGGTTAAACAAAAATACAGAAAATATTCTTCAAATACTCAGGTAAATGAATCTAAAAGACCACACACAGCCAGCTCTACGTGAAGTGTGCAGGTGAATACTGCCACACTTAGGTGTCACTGTTAAATATCGATGACGCACTGCCTTTGTCCGTGCCTGCACTTTTACTGTCTGGAACTCCATATTGGTGACAACCATTAAAATGCAACATTTTCTCCCAAGCATGACTACTCGGTCGTTAGGAATGTGATCACATTGTGGATAATTGCTGGATTGTTGCTTTTAAAATAACATCTGTGTGTATGTGATTTGGGCAGAAATATGTCAGCTCCATTGCCAGAAACTGATGTTATTACAACACTCTTCAGAGGTATAACAGCTTTCAAAAGAAACTCTTATAGCATTTTATTTTTATCACAGGAAAACCCTAGGAGCGTGCACACGATTTTAAGGCAGAGCTACGCTTCCTGGGGCCATGTAATTTTTCAGCGTCCTGCTCTTGTCATTACACCTACACCCACGGGAAGCCTGAAAGCCATGGCCTGTTCCTGGGCTGTCAGGGACCCTTTTCTCTAATAAACAGGCAATACCTGCCTCCAGGCTGCAGTTATGTGCGCTAGCCCTACCATGAATTTTCTGCTTAAAACTTTTGTTTATAAAAGTGATCACATGGAAGGAAACTTTGAAAGGAATGTCAATGTTGTAAAATTCCATAAAAAGCCTTTTGGTGCTGCCCTGACGTAGCTGAGTGCTCGGCCGTCACATTGGGAGATTTCTGGGAAAGTACTGGGGTAATGCTTTGGGCCATACATAAGTTTGGCTGCCTAGAGACTGAAGCCAGTCACAGGACTCGCCCCTCCAGACTTGGCCTACCTCAGGAGCACTTCACGTGCCGCAAAGAGTACCAGGGGAAAGTTGTTCAGAGGTATTTTCCGTCTGTTGACACCTGCAGCAGCTAACCAAGCGAATAAAAACCAGTCTGGCATGATGTCACCCACCTACCCGCCCAGGTAAGATGTGCAAACGCCGTAGACGGCTGCCTCTTAGCAACTCCCCCGCTTTTAGCAGTTTCTTATATTTTATTTCTGACCCTTTCTCTTAAGAGAAGAAATCGATGATTGTATTATCAGAGAATAAATCCATGTGTGTACAACTTCAGCATCTCTACTGCCATAACTGATGGGGCAAGTATACAGAACAGGTGAGGATGAGGTGGAGCTGACCCTGTCATCAATCGTGAGGGCGAACTGACATTTTGAGAGCATTACCCACAGAGTGCAAAACGTATGTTCAGTTCAGCTCTGCATGGACCATGAGGAATGATAAGGCCAGATGTTGGACCACAAGGCTCAATAACAAGTGATAGGTATCGGACAGCAATGTTTTCTGACAACCACAGAATTACATTACAAGTCAGATACAGAAAATACATACCCATCGCTAGGAATGTGGAAATTATAGACCATAATTCTAAACAATTCACAAACACAACAAGAGATGAGAGCAGTAGTCATAAAATATTTGAAGTCAAATGAAAATAAAAATGTAACATATCAAAGTTTATGCGGTATGGTGTTTAAAGGGGAACTTATTGTTCTAAATGATTTATATGAAAACGTATCTATGATTAAAATCCAAAATTAATTGTAGATGCTTTCCAAATTTAAGAAAGAAATAAAGCAAATTGGGTGGAAGAAACACAAGAAGAAAACTGCATTTGAGTGAGAAGTGCTCTTTCTGGGGTCACACCAGATTGAAGGAATTATAGCAAGAACAAGACCACTCTGGGGACAGAACCAGGAACAGGAGTCAAAGCTATTATCCTTGTGAAAGAAAGCAGTCCTTCCCTTTCCTCCTCTTCCTCTCCCTCTTCCTCCCTCTCCCTCTCCCTCTTCCTCCTCCTCTTCCTTCTCCCCTCTTTCTCTCCTCCTCTGTTCTTTACCTCATGATGCTGTGACCCTCTCTCCTCACAAGGGACATGCCTCCTGTTCCCAGTCCCTGCAGACAGAGGAAAGATTACGTTTTTCTTCCAGATTCTGTTTATAACTCGCTACAGAGGGCATGAGCTATCCTGGTCCAGATTCCCTGCTGCCCCTGTTCAGGACACTGGAACCATGACCGTGGGTCCATTATAGCTGGTTATCTTCGCTTTGACTGGGGATCTTCTCTCAGAGGGAGAGAGGGCGGTGCAGTGGGCGGTGCAGAGGGCAGTGCAGTGGGCGGTGCAGAGGGCGGTGCGGACGGTGAAAGCACAGGCTTCTCGGCCTTGGTGCCTCACTCAGCAGGCAGGTACTGGAGCATTTATTAATGAGGACACAGGATAAAACCCAGATGGATCCACATGACAACAGAAGCACACACAGTAGAAACGAGAACAGTGTCAATTCTATATATCATCTTCACCACATGCGAACAGCATCATTGTGAAGCACTGTAATAAATACCTACCTCACTTGATAATCTGCTTATGTAGTTAGGGTTTAAAAAGTTTTGTTTTGTTTTGTTTTGTTTATGAAAAGGTGAGAATTTCAGACTCTCAGATAGATAAACCAAAAGCCTGCTTCTGGAGAGGTCAGCATGTCTCCAGCGATGTATGAAGCAGAAACCAGGGGAGTTTTGAGTATTATTCATCTCTATACACAGCCTTTCTTTTCTTCACACTTCCAAAGGAAAAAAAAATCTGTGCTTCTGAATTCACTCTTCCAGTTAGGATGCAAATCTAAATTAAATATATTCTGGCCTAGCAGTTTATAACTAATTCTGATGTTGTAATGATAGTTAGGTTTTCTGTTAAATAAACTAATTTAGCTGATTTCAGATCACTAACAAATAACCAGTTATCACTGGTAAATGATTAACGTTCTAGCAACTAAAATCTGAGATCATGCAAAATATCTAATTGATTTTTTCAGTTAACTGAATGATACAATGGCACAGACACAAATTGAGACATCATTATAAACTAGGAAAAATATTTTATTTTTGTGCAATTCTCCAAATCAAAATAAAACTAGGATATTTTGAGTAAAGGAACCCTAATGGTAACTGAGGCAAAACTTGTTCAAACCACTTCAAGCTATAAAACATTAAATCAGATTAGGTGTATTACTCAGCCTTATGTGAGACTCTAAAAGCAAATATTAAGTAAAAGTGTCCTAGCTAATTGGGTCTAACCTAAGTTTAAACCAAATTTTAGAGAATTTGAAATAATGTAATTATAGAAATTTTTTTGTTTGGTTTGGTTTTTTCGAGACAGGGTTTCTCTGTGTAGCCCTGGCTGCCCTGGAACTCACTCTGTAGATTAGGCTGGCCTTAAACTCAGATATCCGCCTGCCTCTGCCTCCCAAGTGCTGGGATTAAAGGCATGTGCCACCACCGCCCTAGAAAATTGTTTAATCAAAGTATTTAAAAATATTTCATTCTATAAATTTACAGGAATAAATTTTTATAGAAATAATGGTCCTTGTCTAGCCTAAACTTCATACAGATTTTTCTCTATATTATAGATTAGGTATAGATTAATAATTCAATGATATTTAGAATTATGAATAATACATAGACTAAGCCATGATTTGTGAGTTTATAGCAAATCACATAATCCATAAGTGTGTCCACAAGGAAGGCCATGCTATGAAATATCTCTTCAGCAAACAATGCTGTTCTTGTTTTGATAATTAAGAATGTCATACCGTCATGTAATGTGCTCTGACCAAGTCTATACCTCATACCCCACTTCCGTTGCCCCATGTCCACGTTTCCTTCCCAGCTTCATGTGTTCGCTCTTTTAACCCACTGGGTCTACTTAATGCTGCTGTGTATTCATGGAGTGTGGGCTGCCTCCTTGACTGCCCTTCCCTGAGAAGCCATCAACTGCCAAGAGCTTCTTGGCTGGAGGTATGACCTTTTGAGCCCCTCCCAATCTATACTGATTGGTAGGAAAGCCTGGCCTGTCATACACATGAACTCAAAACAGCTGTGACCTCATACATAAGGCTGAAAAAAAAAACCAAGCAGTTCTATTATTCAGCCCTAGGACAGTTTGTTGATAGACTGTGGCAGATAATATGCTTGGGTCTGGGATACTAAATACTCTCTTCTATTTCTGAAAAGCCAGAATAAGAAACCATTGGGGGGGGGAGTCACAGTAAGACAAAGAGACTGGATATCTAAGCTTTTGTGCCTTTTGTAACTAAAAAGACTGATGAGCCACCTGACATCCTGGGACCATTTCTGCTAACTAAATGGGACTGATAGCTGGCCTTAAGTCCATTCCCGCAGGCTATGCTTGTAAATGTGATCAGTAGTATGTGACGCACACAGAACATGCCATAACGTTCCTTTTCTCTCGCAATCCTTTCTGTGACTGTAACCACAATCCAGTTATTTTCATTCCATACGTCATCCCCAATAGCAGTCCAGAGACTAACAAAGCAATGCCAGCAACTATCTCAGGGAAACTTGACCCAACAGTGAAGCCTTGTGAGCCAATCAGTTTGGTATGATTAAAGTGCAAAGCTGAATTAGTGATGTCCACCCACCACAAACGCAATGTGGTGAAGACACTGAAGGACTGACGGCTGATTTAAGTGAGGCCCGACACAAGGACAGAGCATCTCGATATCCCACAGAGATGTTTTACTGAGTATGGACTCATCAGGCAATGAAGAGAACAGGATGTCCAAGGGAGGCATGATGCAACCATGCACTCAACTCAAGAGAGTCAACTGAGAGCCTACTTCTCACGAATCTCCCACCCCCGAGAACCTGTTATCCTGGGATGACCCATCCCTTCTGAATAAGTTCTAAGTGATAAATGACTTATCATTAACAGAACTGCCACCTTTAACATTCCTGATTATGATGAACACTGTAATTATCACATTTTATAAATTTGAGAGACAGTCTACTGTGTGTCTGTGATCCCCATGTCACTTTTCTCACAAGTATTAAATACATTAACTTCCATACCTTTAGATCATGTAAGCCTCTTTAAGGATGTGTTGTCTACTTGTTGGTATTTTGCCATTTCACATAAATTTTTATATCAGCTTGTTACGTTTCACTAAAGTCGCTCTTGAAATTCTAATTTTAAAGATCAACTTGAAGAATACGTAAATCTTTATAATAGGATGACTTTCTATCCATGAAATTGATATACCTTCTGTTTACATGGTTCTTCAAAGCTTTTGATATAAATGTTAAATGTTTTCATAAGCTGATCCATTTATGTCCGTTGGTTACAGAATCCTCTGCCTATCTTGTTGCTATTATAAATACCACCTTGTGCCTTTTTTCCTTTTTGTAGTTAACCATGATAATGGGATTTGAGATATGATGTTAAGTAGCTGTGCTGGTGACAAGCAATCTTCCTGGTCTTAAATGCAAGGTGAGGATGAATACAGTAGGACAGTAGACATGAGGCTTGCTGCCCATTCTGAATAGAAATCCCTCACTGAATTGCAAATATGCCTGTGGTAGTTTGAATATGATTGGCCCAGGGCATGACACTCTTAGGAGGTGTGGCCTTGTGAGAGTAGGTGTGGCCTTGTTGGAGGAAGTGTGTCACTGTGGGGTGGGCTTTGAAGCTCCACCCAGTGCAAAAGGGTCGGGCTTCTCCTAGTGGCCTTCAGATGAAGATACAGAATTTTCAGCTCCTCCTATGCCATTCCTGCCTGGACACTGTCATGCGCCAGCCTTGGGAATAATAGACTGAGCCTCTGAAGCTGGAAGGCAATCCCAATTAAATATCGTACTTACAAGAGTTGCCTTGGTTATGGTGTTTGTTCATAGCAGTGAAACCTTAACTATGACAATGCCCTTCTGCCCCAGTATTCTGAGTGGCTTTTTAAGATGATTATTACTTATCATCACACACACACACACACACACACACACACACACACAGATTTATATGGCCTGCATGTATATAGCACATGTAGAAGTTAGAGGACAACGTGCTAGCTCCAGCTCTGTCGTCCCACCATTGTGAGTACTGGGGTAAAACTCTGACGGTCATACTTGGCAGCAAGCCCCTTTACTCACGGGGCCATCTTAGAGTCTCACGGTCTCCTATATAAGAGTTTGTGGTGATTAAGCCCTAACTTATATAAAAGGCTTTGTTTACATTTATTGGAATAAAATAAAAATTTTCACCACCAATCTTCCACATGTGTATGTAGTGTGTATATAGTAAGGAGGCATTCTGGTATTTCTGGGTTCACAACTATGTGCACACAAGTGTGTGGAGGCCAGATGTTGACTCTAGGTGAACCAAGTAATGGAACGTCTGTCATCAGTTCCTATCATATATGTATATTTTATGGAGTTTTATCTTCAAATGTAAGTTTTCATTTATCTGTAAAATAGCCCAAGAGAATAATCCATAAATGTGCAATATCACATCACATGCTCAGTTATGTAAGTAACGCCAAGCAATTTTCTGAAGTGGCTACACCAATGTGTATCTCCATCAGGAATGTATGAATGACCCAGTTTCTTTCTTTCACCCACATGTGATGCTATTTTTCATTTAGCTGTTCAGCTATGCATATGACCGAATGTATGGCAGTCTTGAATTCCATCTCCATGATGGGTAATAATACTGAATTTATTCTCATGTAAAATTATTTTCATGTGCCCATCTGCTGAATGTGTACCCACATTGGAGATATATCATATATCATATATATGATAGAGGAGGTATCAAATAGATTATAAGAACAGTGCTACACATGATTGTAGTCAGAAGACTTAGAAACCATCCTATTTTGTATATTTAGTCAGGGTTTCCCACTTGAGTCCAGAGCTCAGTGACTCAGCTGGCTTAGTTACCTCTTTCATATCTCCTCCTGAGAGAGTATGATATTACCATCAGGCTGATATTCCTGTCCAATATATATGGGTGTGGGGATCCAATCCCCTGTCTCCGTGTTTGCACAATACATGCTCTATCTGATGAGCCATCTTCCCAGCTCCATCTTTGATCTGTTAATGCAGTAGATTACAATTGTATTATTATGAAGCAATAGACATACTTATCAATGGTACAGAACAGAGTATTCCTTAAAATGTATGAAATATAGTATTTATAGCATAGATAACCAAGGAATGTAGGAGAGGTGTGCCAGTAGTTCCACAATAAATAAGCCATTTTTCATTTATATAGGAATGGTAAGGCATTTATTACTTTACAAAACATATAGAAAAAAAAGAGTTCAAGGAAGTCTTATTCCAAAGGGTAGAAAATTCATGGCAACTAGAACACAGTTTCCATATATGTATGCATGCATTATGGTGCATGTGAGTGTGTGTGTGTGTGTGTGTGTGTGTATGTGTGTGTGTGTGTCTGTGTGTGTATGTATATATGTCTGTGTCAGTGTGTGTGTGTGTGTGTGTGTGTGTGTGTGTCTGTGTCTGTGTCAGTGTGTATGTGTGTGTGTCTGTGTCAGTGTGTGTGTGTGTGTATGTGTGTGTGTCTGTGTGTGTATGTATATATGTCTGTGTCAGTGTGTGTGTGTGTGTGTGTCTGTGTCTGTGTCAGTGTGTATGTGTGTGTGTGTCTGTGTCAGTGTGTGTGTGTGTGTGTGTGTGTGTGCACGCGCGCGCGCGCGCACATGTTTCACTGGATCTGGCGTTTACTAGTGTCACTCCATCTATTTATGCACCGATGTTCACATCTGACATTGAACAGTGAGTTCTCTCCACTGTACAAACTGTTTCAGCTTTTCACTGCTGCTTAACCAAGTACTTTCAAACACAGAGGCTTAAAGCAGCCATCTATCTCATCACGCTTCCCAGTTTTGTGAGCTGGACTTTTGATTAGTGTTTCCCTGGGAAAGTTTTCAGTTCTGCGTGGTATTAACTGAGATCAAGAAGTAGTATTCAGCTGGTGAATGGACTGGGCTGAATTCCAAGACAAATTCAATCAAATGTGTCTTGGCGGGAAGGCTGGAATGCTAGTCTCATTTGGGGCCCCTCGTCTCAATACAGTCCCAGGGCTTTGCAGCATGCACTACACAAAGGGAAGTCTTATTTCTCACATTATAACTCCAGCATCCAAGAGGCCAGTGCATCCCCACCTTTCTTTACAAGCTGGATTCAGGACTGTCATGGCATCACTGCCATCCCACTTAGTGGTTAAAAATGTCTTGGCAATGGAAATTGTAGAGGAAAAGAAATTCATCTATTCTTCGAAACAATACCAGGCAATTCACACCTACATCTTCTCTACCATAACATCCATTTATGTTTTTATTTTCAGGATCAAACTACCAAGGTAACCTGAGTTTGAATTATTTTCTCTCCTCAAGAAAACATTTAGAACAGTTTTACTATCCTCCTCCTTAAGTTCTTGGTAGAGGTTCCTTCTAAAACTCTCAGTAGCTAGTGTTTTCTCTGAGAAGACAATGATTGTTGTGAGACTTCAAGCTTTCTATTTCTTTCTGAGTTAATTTTTGTCACTTCCCCAATGAATCATTCACTATGTCTGTATTTCCAATATCTTAGCACAAAATTGTTGATTACTGTTCTTTTTTTTTTACAAAATCCATAGTTATGTCAATTTTATTATTAAAACATATTATTTATAGGTGAAGCTAAAATCCTTTGACTTTCTTAGGATTTCAGAAACAAACATCGTTAACCATTTCTATTGCGTATTTGAGCTTTTTATCTCATTTTGTTTTCAACTTTTCTTCTCTTCATCTTATGTTTATTCCTTTATATCTTTTTGTTGTTGTTGTTGTTGTTGCTGTATACCTCTCATTCAATCCATAATTTATCCCTGTAGTGTGTAGTTTTGGCTACCCTGCTCTAAGCTCCAGGCGAACCATGCTACAGAGCCCCCACCCAGGTTCCTTTGGATTCTCAGATGAAACACACACACACACACACACACACACACACACACACACACTAGCTTACCTTTGATACGCTTCAGCTCAATGGTGGGGCTCTTCTAAGCCTCTCTTGCACTACTGAGCCCTTCTTTTCTCTCCTAGCTCAGCACCCTAAATCTGCCCTCATCTTTAGTTGCTCAGGTTATCTTCTCCTTGTTCAGCCCCCAATCTGTCCTCAGCTTAATTATGCTTCCAACATCCCTCCTGCTACTCCGGGTCCAGTTGGGGACACAGCCAATGGCCACCACGCCACCCTAGATCTCACATGGCTGGTGGCTCCTTCTCCCTCTGAAGCATGGCAAAAGCCTTTCTCTCCTCCCTTGTGTCTGCTAGCTTGCCTGTAGAGAAAACTGGAAGTCCCACCTATTCTGCCTAGCTCATTGACCACTAGCGTCTTTACTGATCAATCAATAACTGACTGGGGAACAGGACCTTCAGTGTTCACATGCAGATTCCATATCAAAACATCAGAACCATGCCTACATATCCTCATTCTTTTTTATTTTATTTATTTATTTTTTTTGGTACAGGGTCTCACTGTATAGCCCTGCCTAGCCTTGAATTCCTTCCTCTGCCTCCTAAGTATTAGGATTAAAATCACATACCACTACCTCTTGCCCTTTATATAGTCTGAACACACTTTTGATTGATATGTTGTAAGTTCCCAATCTATTCTCTTGAGAAGAGATGCTATTGATCTTAAAGTGCATCGTTATATAAATTTTTTCTTCTTTGTTGTGTGTTTTCATATTTATAGACAATAATGTATATTATTTTGAAGCAGTCTGGTATTCTATCACCTGGGATTAATATTGGGAGGTATCAGATAGTGATCAAGTATTAGGTTTTTTATTCATAATTTTCCATCTGACCAGAAATATTTATTGAAGGATCTTTGTTTTAACTGATCTACATTTCTTTCTTTATAATAAATTAGGCAGACTCATATGTAGAGTTGTGTGTATTACTTTTTTTTTACATGGCTCATCCTTGTGACAACATTACATTATGGTAATAATTATAACTATAAAAAACTTAACAGGTAGAGTAAGTTTTCTTCTACTAAAAATGTTAATTACCCTTGGCCCTTAGCTTCTTGTGACAGTGTATCAATTTTCTAATGATCCTGTCAATTTATGGAGTATGGCTACTTCATTAAAATTATGCTCAATCTCATAGATCAGATTAGAAGAACTGACCTATAGAAAAATTAACTCTTTCAGTGTGTGAATATGGTACCTGCATGTTGTAAACCCAGAAAAGGACAGCCTGTTCCTCTCTTCTCCACCTTTTTTTCTTCTTTACTTCATGCCCAATTTCTGGAACTACCTACCTGTTTAAAGTTGTCCCTCCAGTTTCCAACTAACTACTCATTAAAAGGAAAACACAAAGCCATTACAAGATGGAAGCGAGGCAGGTGTCCCAGTGCCAATATTCTACACTGAGAAACCTGGAGTTCTCCACACATTAGAACACGGTAGAAAAAGAGATAAAAGACTCTCTGTGGCCTGAAGAGAATGGGAATAAAGCATGTCACAGAATGAGACAGCTTTACTAAGCTTTAACTAAAACTGGAGATTGCAATTACTGTTTACAGCCAGTGTCTCCATCAAGATATTCACTTCTTAACCTCCCTCTAGCAACCATGGTGTGAGCCCACCTGGTGTGTTCCTCCCTAGAGACTAGCTGGCACTGTGCACTCCAGGGAGGAGTCTACAGAGACCCAGGGAGCCTCTGGTACTCTAAAACCAGGACACCACTGTTGGCTTTATCCCTGGCATGTTCTTTTTCTCTTCTTGTAATCTGCTCATTTTCCTGACACCTGCTGCCTATCTTTTTATTTATTTTCAATCCCCCATTGACTTCTGCTTTCTATATGATTTGTATTCTTCCCTCACTATTCTGGACTTATTTACTGACCCTTAAAGTCAAAGACTTAGCTAATTTTTATTAATCTTTCTCTTTTTCTAATAAATGTATTTGAAACTAAAATTTTCTCTGGAAGATATGGCTTCATCTGTGTAGATCAAGTTTCCAGGGTCATTCCTACTTTGAGGACTTTGGTCTTACAACATTTTATTCTGGATTCTTGGGAACATGTCCCCAGTTACATTTCAGCAGCTTCATTGTAGTGTAGCACGTGTGACCCTGCTTTCCCTTACCATTCTTCCGTGTCATAGAGCACTTTGGATCTATGGTTTGGTATATTTAACCCAATTTTCAAAATTGTCAATTTCCCCTTAAATATTTTTTCTGGCTGATTTCACTTCTAGTTTCTTCTCCAGTAATTGTAACCATATAGGCGTTAGGTGTGTCTCTTACCATGCCACCGTTGTTCAGTCTATCTTCCATCTTTAAGTGCAATCTTTCTCTAAACTAGTTTCTGATTAATTAATCCCCTATTCTGCGGGGCCTACTCTGAGGACAAACTCACTATTTCAGAGTTTTCTATTCCAGATTATTGTTCTGGAATCTGTTGAAATATCCTAAACAGAGCACAGTTACTTGAAAGGATGCTTGGCCCATTACCCACTTCCTGGATCACCGGTGGGCCTCCTCCATCTTGTGTTGTTTTCTTTTAGATTCTGATGACATCTCATTTACTTCATATGCTTTTTAACTGAATGCCAGATATTATGTACAAAACCTTTTCTAACTTAAATTCATTCTCTTCCTATCCTGGGATGTAATTTCTATCATTTTGGCAAATGCTTGGAGGCCCTCAAACTGGATTTACCTCCAGTACTTCAAGTTTGTTATAGTCATGAGAGTACTGGCTACATTTCCAGTTATTTTCTCTACTCCTAGAGTCAGCCATGAGGGGAGCCATCCAAAGAACAGGGACTCTACCACGTCTTGTCTTTCCTGGTAAACCCTTATCTACAATGTTTTTGGGGGAAAATGGGACCTAAATTGAACATACCATCAACTTAAAAAAGGATTGAATGTCTTTCTTCTAAGACTCAACTATTGCTACTGACCCACCCTAGCCTCTTCCAAGATCACGGCTTAATCCATAGGTCTTGGACAACTGACTCAATCTTGGTGAATGCTATGGCTTAATCTCTTTTTCTCTGACTTTGGCTTTTTGTCATAGTAACTCTGTTCACTGCCCATGACTCTGTATTACATCACGGAATTTGGTTTATGTTTTCTTTTCTTATGGATCAGATGGCTAAAAAGTCTCCTTTCTTCCTATGGGCCTGGAGACCAAAGAAAGACTTCCTTCTGCAGGATTTGTGCGTAATCTTGCTTTATGGCCAGTCCAAAAGTGAAAGTCCCTGTGTTCTTACCTGTGTTCTTAATTATAATTTACCATTTTGTGAGCTTTTTTTTTTTTTTTTAAAAAAAAAAGGTAACATACCCTAAAATGTTTATCATTCAGAAGTCAAGTTAAAGGTAAAGCTTCTTATAGAAAATTAAAAAAAAAACTGAATAAAAACTCATACTTCTACTACTAGAAATTGAATGATTTGAAATGCTTTTCCAAGACAAATAAAATAATCTCTCTCTTCTTTTCATTATGTTCTAGTAGTTCTATTGATGAGTAATAAGCCTCCAATGAGTCAGTGGCAAAACATTATATTCTCATATTGGGATGAGTAGATAACCAGGGGTAGGGAAGGGAGGGGGAGAGAGAGAGAGAGAGAGAGAGAGAGAGAGAGAGAGAGAGAGAGAGAGAGAGAGAGAGAGAGAGAGAGAGAGAGACAGAGACTGTGGAACTGCCTGCAAACCCCACATGCTGACTCACTATGAGTGGAGCGTTCAGTGGGTGTTGAATGAACCGGAAGGCCAGAGACCCAGACTAAAACCTAAGAAAGTAATTATGACTTTTGAAAACTGAAGCGAGTCATTTTGTTTCTTTTCAAGATTGAAACATAACCATAGTTGGCGTGTGTGCGTGTAGAGAGGGGTGGGAGGTGTTCTACACTCTTGGTAGCTTTGTTCCAAATGGCTTCCTTCTGACTAGTCATTCAGGTGAAACCATGGGCCTTTCTAAGCCTGCCCCAGTTCCCAAATAATGACATGGAGACTATATTTATTTACAGGCTTCTGGCCTTACAGCTAGGCATTGTTTCCCATTAGCTCATGTAACTCAATTATCCCTTTTATACTAATCTAAGTTTTGCCACATGGCCGGTTAGTTACGTCTCCTTACTTCCTGGACTGCTTTTTCCTCTGGGTTTGGCGTGGCTAAATGTCTTGACTCTTATCCAGTGTTCAGTCTCTGTCTCTGGAAGTCCCACCTTACTATTCTGCTTTTTGTCATAGACTGTAGACTTTTTACTTTAACCAGTCAAAATCTGATGGGGAATACTCTTTACAAAGTGATAAACCGGGTGATGCTTAAAGATACCAAAATCCAGCCTGAAATTAGATCTCTGCAGGTTTGGGAAATCAGTATTTGAATACTACAGGAATAATCTTTACACAGTTCACAAAAACATCCTCCAAAGTTCACATGATAACTAGGAGAACAATGAGTTTCTGACACATACTTATGTGTCAAAACCATGAGTAAACTATGCAGGGCACAGAGGTTAAAACTATAAAATCCCAAGGGGCTGACCTGAGGCTTCAGCACCATTTCAACTTGTTGGCAACAGCATAACTGGATGAGGTCTTCGATGGCATTCCACATCCTTGCTAAGATGCCAGTACAGGCACCATTGGATTACGGGGCTTGGTGATATCTCATGTCCTTAAAATGTTCGGGATCGGTGGCCTCTATTGGATTGCTTCTTTACTACTATATCATTTTCTTTTCCAGAAAGAATGGCGCTCTGAAGGGTCACCCTTTAACCAAGTTCCAAAGTAGATCTTATGGGTTCTGAGGTAACAAGATGTCTCCATCAAATCCCTCCCTTAGGCATAAGAAGAGGATGATTGGCAGTTAATAGCAAGAGGAAAGGCAGACTCTAAGGAACCAAAGCCTTCTAGACACAACAGGGCTGGCACACATGGGAACACAGACTGCAGCCGCATGCCGAGGAGCCCACAGGTCTGCGCCAGATTCGGTCCTGAGCCAAAAGGAAAAGCAGACACAAGCCTCCATCCCTAACCCGGAAGCTACCTCCATTATAGCCACTTACACTCTCTTCAAGAGTGATTTACTGAGTAAACAACCTACTCTTAAGGATCGGCTGCATTGTGAGCAGTAGACGGCCAACAGGAAGCCAACTCACCAGCATCTCAGGAGATTCTTTTTTTTATTATTTTCTATATTCTTCGTTTACATTCCAAAGGCTTTCCCCTTTCCTAGTTCCCCCCTCACCATATGTCCCATAAGTCCTCTTACCCCCCCACCACCTATTCCCCAATCACCACCACCCCCACCATTTCTCTGTTCTGGTACTCTCCTACAAAACTGGATCCAGTCTTTTCAGGACCAGGGTCCTCTCCTTCCTTCTTGGGAATCTTTTGACTTGCTAATTGTGCCTTGAGTATTCAGAGCTTCTGGGCTCATTAATATCCACTTATCAGTGATTGCATTTCATGTGTATTCTTTTGTGATTGGGTTAACTCACTTAGGATGATATTTTCCAGATCCAACCATTTGCCTACAAATTGCATGAATTGGAAAAGATCTTCACCAACTCCACATCTGACAGAGGGCTAATATCCAATATATACAAAGAACTCAAGAAGTTAGACCCCAAAGAACCAAATAACCCTATTAAAAATGGGGTACAGAGCTAAACAAAGAATTTTCACCAGAAGAAATTCAGATGGCTGAGAAGCACCTTAAGAGATGTTCAACATCATTAGTCATCAGGGAAATGCAAATCAAAACAACCCTGAGATTCTACCTCACACCAGTCAGAATGGCTAAGATTAAAAACTCAAGAGACAACAAGTGCTGGCGAGGATGTGGAGAAAGAGGAACACTCCTCCATTGTTGGTGGGATTGCAAGATGGTACAACCGCTCTGGAAATCAGTGTGGCGGTTCCTCAGAAAATTGGGCATGACACTTCCAGAGGACCCTGTCATACCCCTCCTGGGCATATACCCAGAGGATTCCCCTGCATACAGTAAAGACACATGCTTCACTATGTTTATAGCAGCCTTATTTATAATAGCCAGAAGTTGGAAGGAGCCCATATGTCCCTCAAAGGAGGAATGGATACAGAAAATGTGGTATATTTATACAAAGGAATACTACTCAGCAATCTCTGGAGATTCTTAATCTCTCAGGGCATTTTCTTTCCTTATCTTACAGGTTCTTTGCATATATATTACTGCTTCCAGTTTTGTGGATTTTTACGGTCTTCCTTTGTATATGAACATGTTTCTCTGCATCTCTGTATATTTAAGGTATTCCTTTGTGTGTGAACTTGTTTCTCTGCATCTCTGTATATTTCTTGAGCTTTATCTTTGACTCATTTCCTTGTTCGGTTGTTTTGTCCTATTCTGATTTGCTTTTATCTTACTGTATTTTTTAATTATTATTCCTTATATGCCAGTTAGTTTTCTAATGATTGACAGAAAGGGTGTGGAACTGGATATGAGGAGAAATGGGCATGAACTGGGAGGTTCTGGTAGGGACAGGGAAAACCATAATCCCTGGGGAGAGGCGAGAGTTTCAGTATTTCAGTATTATAGCTATATAATGGGTGCAGAGTCACCCTGGGCTACAGGAGACCTAGTCTTTAAAAAGATATGTGAAGTACACTGGAATAGTTAACATTTAGAATAAGGGAAACAAAATGTTTAAACTTATAAAATATAAGCTCTAAACTTAAAAAAAAGTTTTTAAGTTTAAAACAAGTTTTAAACTTATAATATATAAGTTCTAAACTTAAAAAATGAGTTTAGAGCCTGGCAGTGGTGGCGCACACCTTTAATCCCAGCACTTGGGAGGCAGAGGCAGGCGGATTTCTGAGTTCGAGGCCAGCCTGGTCTATAGAGTGAGTTTCACGACAGCCAGGGCTATACAGAGAAACCCTGTCTCGGAAAAAAAAAAAAAAAGGAAAAAAAAAAACAAAAGAAAAAAATAAGTTTAGACAATGCAGCAATTCTAGCCAGCTAGAATACCCCGTCCTACCTAAAATCAACAAAGGCAAGGAAATGCATCCATAATCACCTTTAAAAGTATTTTGCTTCTTATTATTTATAACAACCTTAAAGCAATATTTTAATGTTATGTTTAATAGGAATTTACTGGTCATTTCACTACTAGCAAGTACTGTGCCGGCTCAGCAGGACAAGCAGTGCAGGAGGAGGGCTTTGCCCTCAGTTCAAGGGGAACGGTGCAGCACGGGCAGAGCTGCGGGACCTCGGGCCTTGTCAGACACCCCATAGATCAAGTGCACAGACACCGAGCAAGAAGACATATCTGGAAACATCACACTGCACAGACTTCTGCCGCATTGCTAACGGAAAGGGTTATAGACCTGTCTGTGTTTTTCCTAATCCACCCTAGCAAAAAATAATAGATTACAAGTATTGATTTCTGACTACTATACAGAACAGGCACCGTGTCGAATTCCTTAAATATCTTATTTAGTGTTCACAAAAACCCCAGAGGGTCAGCACTTTTAAAATTCCATTTTCTAGATAAAAGGGATTAAGAGATTGACTTGGGCTCTTGCTGCTAGAAAAAAGGCAGAACACAGTCCTAGGCAGCGTCACCCAGAGAACCTCCAGCCCACTGCTGGACACTGCTCCCTGGGCATCTGGGCTGCCGCCTGCTTGGTCCAGATGGAAACTCATCGTGGATAAACTGAACACAGCACTCTATCCAGCTCTGAGAACTCTTTTCAATGTGTCAATGTGTCAGCCCACTGTCTTTATTTAAAAGCTGCATCTGCTCCCTCCAGGCTCCTTCAAGTCAAGTCAGGAACAAGCAGGACCTTGGTATCGGCATCATTCTTAACAACTTTCACACATAATAAATGTTAATGCAGTTCTTGTGATATGTGTGTGTATGTGTGTGTGTGTGTGTGTGTGCGCGCGCGCGCGCCTTATATGACACACACACACACACACAAAACTTAGGACAATCCAAAACACACACTGGATTCCAACCGTGGCACAGCAATAATTCGGATTGTCTAGGGAATGCGTGAAGGACACAGTTCCTGCTCCCCAGTTTAAAGATCAGTGCGGAGAGATGGAAAACAAAGGCATGAAAGGTAAATAGACTGTCCAAGAGTTGCTCTGCACACAAAACTAACGACCTCGGGGTACAGAGGGTGACGTGTAAGGTTGCTATGGAGAAAGGAGATTCCGTAGTTTGGATCGGGTGGGTTTGGTTTGGGTTTTAGCTGTTTTGAGAGTGGCTTTCTCTGTGTAGTCCTGGCTGTCCTGGAACTCACTCTGTAGACCAGGCTGGCCTCGAACTCAGAGATCTGCCTCTGCTTCCTGAGTGCTGGGATTAGACAAGCAATACCACCTCCTGGAGATTCTATGGGTTCTTTTTTTTTCCTCTTTATAAGTATTTACTTAACATGCATTCTGAATTACGTACTTAAAGGTAAATATGCAATGAAAACATTTAAAAATTTTTACAGATTTCTATTTGCCATAAAAAGAATGTTGATTGAATTTTACCAAATAATTTCTGATGTATTCAAGGTGATTATATTTTTATTCTTTTTAACTGATTATGTTGTTTACATTTCAAATGTCCCCCGTTGCTGGTCTGCCCTTCACAACCCCCCCATCCCATCCACCCTCCTCTTTGCTTCTAAAGAGGGTGCTCCCCCACCTACCTGCCCACTCCTGCCTCATCCCTCTAGCATCCTCCTATGCTGGGACCACAAGCCTCAAGAGGACCAAGGGCCTCCCTTACTGTTGACGCCAGATAAGGCAATCCTCTGCTACATATGTAGCAGGATCCACAGACCCATCCATGTGGACTCTTTGGTTGGTGGTTTAGTCCCTGGGAGCTCTGGGCAGTCAGGTTAGTTGATACCGTTGTTCTTCCTATGGGGTTGCCATCCCCTTCAGCTCCTTCAGTCCTTCCCCTAACTCCTCCATTGGGGTCCCCGTGCTCTTTGATTGGCTGTGGGTGTTTGCATCTGTCTTAGGTGCTGGCAGAGCCTCTCAGAGGACAGCCATACCAGGCTCCTGTCTGCAATCACATCTTGGCATCAGCAATAGTGTCTGGGTTTGGTGTCTGCAGACGGGATGGATCCCAAGGCGGGGCAGGCTCCGGACGGCCTTCCTTTCAGTCTCTGCTCCACTTTTCATCCCTGGTTTTCCTTTAGACAGGAACAATTCTGGGATAAAAAATTTGAGACGGGTGGGTGGCCCCACCCCTCAAGTGAGCGCCATGCCCATCTGCTGGAGGTGTCCCTTCAGGTTCTCTCGCCCCTCTGTTGGGTATTTTGGCTAACGTCATCCCCACTGGGACCTGGGAGCCTCTTGCATCCCTGGTATCTGGGACTTTCTAGTAGTTTCCCTCAGTTCCTCACCCCCACTGCTACATATTTCTATTCTTTCTCCTGGCCCTCAGGACTTCTCTCCTGTCTCTTCCCATACCTGATTCTAAACCTCTCCCCCTTTCCCTCCCACTCCCCTCTCTATGAAATGGGCCACTGAGATGGCTCAGAGGGCAAAGGGGCCTGTTGCCAGGGCTGAGGGCCTGACCCACGAAGGAGTGAACTGAGTCCTGAAGTCAATTTCTGACTTCCACTTGTATGCTTTGTCACAGATGTGTCTGTTGTTTCATGTATTATATTATTACTACTGGGCTGGGGGCGTGCCACGGAGAGGTGGGGGGGGACAACCTTTGAGTTCTGGTATATCCTTCACCATAGGTTACAGGCATCCAACTCAAGAATCAAAAACCAAGATCAAATTAAATGATCACCTTCAAAAGACGGCAGGCTTTCAAGGCAAGAGCTTTTAACCCCTGAGCCATCTCCCCGGCTGGCAAACAAGTTTCGAACTCCCATGCCTTGTGTATTACTGTATATCTAAGAAGACGCTCGCTACGATCATGTCGGGATTTTATGGCTGTTTGCCTGTTTGTTTGTATGTATGTACGCTTGTTTGCTTGCCTCGTGTCTCCTGTAGCCCAGGCTAGCCTTAAATGTAATACATAGTTAAAAGTGAGCTTGAGCTTCCTCTGATCCTCCTCCCCCCAACTGCAGAGCGCTAGGGTTACACCCGCAGCCCTGCGCCGAGTTCCTGCAGCTCTGGAGACTGAGCCTGCAGAGCGTGCGTGCTAGACAAGCACTCTGCCCACTGAGCTATAGCAGCCCTAGCCCTCGCGCTCTTACGGTTAGCACTGACAAGGAGAGAATCTTCAATTAGCTTATGGGCCCAATGCTGTTAGGAGACCATTCCTGAGTTTCAGCCATCTCAGGAGCAAATCCCCCCTGGCTGGCAGGATCAAAGCTGGGTTCATGTTCCCAGGCCTCGGAACTCAACTCCTGTTCTGCTTCCTTAGATGTTTCAGGTTTGTCTGTTAACCAATAAAGGATGTGAAGAGGAGAGATGCTGTTATTGCGCTATCTAAACGAGGGCTCGCACGTCGTAATGTGCTGCCCGTCTTGACTTAATTGACCCCGTGTGGCTTGCCCACTCCTTTGTTGTCTTATCATTCCAGATTCCAGGTCAGAGTCCAGGAGGGGGCAGACTCCAGGACCATGAAACCAGGTGGGTCCGGATAAGGTCTTATCCAAGTTACCAACATCAACTTCCTTGTTTAACCCCTTGTGTCAAAATATGCAACAGCCCACTCTGATCCCCCTTGTGGTGTTCCCATCCTATAAAAAATGCTGTTCAGCCTCCATTCTGGGACACGGTTCCCGTCCTGAACTGTCTGCCTCCTGAGCACTCAGGAAACAAAGCTTTTGTTTTTAAGCCTCTGTCTCTAAAGTGAGTTTTCTCGGCTTCCGCCCAGAACCCAACAATGCTGAGACGAAAGCTATAGTAAGAGAAATCCAAATGTGCATCTTGGATTCGGCGAAAAGCAGTATCGGGAGATCTGGGAATGTGCCCAGAGGTAGATTACTAGTTTCAAGCTCATATATCTTGTATATTAATGTATATCTAAGAAGCTGCTCGCTACGATCATGTTGGGATTTTATTGTTTGTTTGTTTGTTTGTATGTATGCTTATTTGCTTGCCTGTTTGTTTAGAATAGTGTCTCGTGTAGCCCAGGCTAGCCTTGAATTTAATACATAGTTAAAGATGAGCTTGAACTTCCTCTGATCTTCCTCCCTCCAACTGCAGAGCGCTAGGGTTACAACTGCATGCCTTAATAAATGATCAGGCTCTGACTCCTGGATGATTCTACACGCCATGTGATACTTCACAATTAAATAGTCAATATTTAATGTAAACTCTTAATAGCCAAATAGTGGATAACAATGAAGTATGCTTTTAAAAAATCTTCAAGCTTAATAAGCATATAAAATTGGCTTGCATGATAAAAGTGGTCTATCACAGAATTCTGACATTTAATAAATGGGATTTTCAGTTTTAGAATTGTGGAAGTTGAATCTACCTTTGGAAAAGGAGGCCTTCCTTCTCTACTGCTGGAATTGGAAATAAGATATCACTAAGTCAAGGGCCCTCACTTCTGAAGAGGGTCATGAAATCCAACAATAAGACGGCATGACTAGTCACTGAGTGAGACTAGACGTCATGGGCCACCTTTGCTCTGAAGTCTGAGACGTCCTCCGATCTGTCCACTCCTCCACCCGGGCAGTTTTTCTACTTTCTATCTTTCAGGGGTAGTTATTCCTCCCAGAGTTAATAATGGAGCAGAACCAGAGCCTTCTGTTCATGAGGCCTGAGTTCCCCACACCACTTCAGCCTGTGGGACTCAGAGCATCACATCTATACTACAGTGGACACAACCTCCCAACACTGCCTGCGGAGGGACCGCCTCCCACGCACGCTGAAAGTCATGCTGCAGAAAATAAAGGAAGGAGGGATGGAGAGAGGGAGCAGAGAGAAGATGACTTGTTCACGAACCTTAACACACACACACACACACACACACACACACACACACACCCGTAACAGATCATTGGCCCCATTGGGTTCTGGGAAGGATTTTAGACTGTTAGAAAAGGAGAAGCACCATAAATGAGATTACATAGCAGCTCGGTTTCTTCCAGAGTTCATGGACAGAATTAATTATCTTGGAGTTGCTATGAAATCAGACCATCAACTCTAGCATCCATCCTCTGTCCTCCAAACCCATGGCTCACGCCACCCACTTAAACACAAAGATCTGGCAAGTCCTTGGGAATACTGAAGGGATTGGAGAAAGTTACCGAATGTTTGTTTTACCTTCAGCATAGGCAAAGAAGACACTTTTGAGAGAGTCTTCACACATGTCTGCCTCTCCCCTTTCCTCCCCCATTTAGGCTGGTCTGGCAGCATGACCCAGCTTCCAAGTCCCCGCCCAGAGTGCCCCCTTTGTGAATAGGGTCAGATAGTAGTGTGACAGGACGAGGGTGGGGGTGGGGGTGGGGGGGCCACCAAGAGGCCCAGCTGGTTGCTGACTTCTGGCTCTCCCTTCTTAAAGCATTATCAACAGTGTCAAAAAGAAGAGCCCATCACACTGAAACATCAGAATGAGGCCTTGCAGAATCAATGTCACTGACTACAACGAAATTAAAAAGAAATTTACAGGAAGATGCAAGGAAGAAGAAAAAATGAGGTCACCAGGAGCCAACTGGTTCCTGTCTCTCACACTTTCAAGTGTTCTATCTCGAGTGGGAAAATGCTGGGTTACTAAATTTACTGGAATACAAAGAATGCTCTCCAGCGTACAGTCCGCAGCACACTGCCGGCATTAATTAAACGTTTATCAAATGCCTGTGGTGGGTCAGATACTGAAGTATTTTTCTCAGATATTATTTTCTTGTATAATTCAATCCCTGCCTCTGTCGATAGTTTTGTAAAATGCTATCATTCTTACATAAAGCAACAAGACAGAGAATTTCATGAAACAAGGACCTGGAAATTTCAGATTATGATTTACTGTGCTCTTAAAAAAAAAAGCAGGTACATATAATTGTTTTGTATTTATGGAAGAAATAAGAAGCAAGGTAATCAAATCTGAATTATGAACCCTGTATCTAAGAACAAAAATTCAAACATGTATAATTTTACTGATAATTCTAGGAAATCCCGCTAGAGTTACCAACATGTTAATGAGTAGAGCCTTCTTCAGGTTCTTGGTCTCCTTGCTAAAAGAATTAAAGAACAAATTCAGATGGTAGCTTGAGGACAATTTTTATTACAGTTTAGTAAGCCCCAGGGACAAGCCATAAATCTTGGACACTGCTCACAGGGGTAAAACAGATAAGAGAAAAAGCCACACCACCATTTGAGATAAACTGACATAGAGGTCAGTGGCATGGCGGACAAGCAACCACATGTGGGAAAACTTTAGAGAAAGAAGAAAGTGTGGGAAAAAGAGAGAGAACGGAGAAACGGGGAGGTCTCACTGTTCTCAGTAATTCCAAAAGGCAGGCAGGCAAACATCTGGGTGAGGGATTATACTAGGACTGGGAATTCTGGGAAGGAAAAGTACATTATCTCATCCAAGGGATAATTATTCCTCCTTGCTAGAAGAGGTCCCTTAGCCAGATTATTAACCCAGTCTAACTGGAATGCTAGGGTTCCGCTCAGGCCAAAGACTCCATCCTCTTGACCCAAAAGCAATAAAATTGTTTTCCCTTAATAGGCCTTTATGGCTGCTATAACATTAGACTTCTCTAAGCATAATTCACACTAACTACACTTTACTTGGGTTTTCTCCAAACTCCAAAGCTATGGAATGCTACTCAAGCTTATAGTGACTGCCAACCAGCCTGTGTTGCTGGGCATATGAGATGATACCTTTTGCCATTTTTTTCATTCTATTTTCTATCATTGAAATAACAGGGTGGGGGTGGGGGGATGGGGGGACACATAGCAGATGAGAGATCAAAATGTCACTCATAGGATGGATGTGCCCGACATGTGTGGCAACCATAGTCTTTCTAATACCCTATCTCAAAATTGAATCCCCAAACTTCCAGCCTGTCCCACACTCTCCTGGAGGCACAGAAATCGTCCTATTCCTGGAGGAAAGTGTGCACAGGCAGGCAGGAGGATTCGGGGGCAGGGAGAGTACAAAAATTAAGAGCTATAGAAGCCCATCTCCCAGTCCCAAACTCCACAACAATGGAAGGATGAGCATCCTCAAGGAAGATAGAAATTACTGATGTTGATTCTTGTCCTGCCTTTTGGAAACACAGAATCTAGAAAGTTGATGTCACCATGCCATTATCACTTTCTGAAACATTCTCCTCCCTATCCCCTCTCCCCCTCCCCTCTCCCCATCCCATCCCCCTTTCTACTTCCCCCTCCCCTCTCCCCTTCCCCTTTCCCCCTCTTCCCCTCCCCCTTTCCTCTACCCCTCTCCTCCTCCCTTTTCCACCCTCCCCTTTCCCCTCCTCCCTCCCTCTTCCACTCTCCCTCTCCCCCTTCCCCTCTCCCCCTCTCCTTCTCTTCCCCCTCTCTCTCCCCCTTCCCCTCTCCCTCTCCCCCTCCCCCTCCTTCTCCCTCCCCCTCTCCTTCTCTCTCTCCCCCACTCCCCCTCCTTCCCTCTCTCCCTCTCTCCCTTTCCCCCTCCCCATTCCCCTCTCCCCCTCTCCCTTCTACCCGTCTTCCCCTCTCCTTCTTCCCACTCCCCCTCCTCCACTCTCCCCCTCCTCCACTCTCCCCCTCCTCCACTCTCCCCCTCCCCCTCTCCCTCTCCCCGCTCCTTTGCTCTGCATTTAGTCTCAGGCACTTCACTCCCCAGCCATCTTATTCCCAGCAATCACCAGGAAATAAGCAATGAGAAAACATAGCCCTGCTGTGGGTAAAACTCAGGTTTTTAAAAAAGGAAACCTCTCCCAGCCACCCAGATGATGTGTGTAAAATAAGCAAACCTGTAGATATAAATAATATTCAGGGGCAAACGACAACTCTCAACAGTGAGTCAGAACTAGCTGCATTACAAGTCAATGGTTCTACTGACACCCCAGAAGGAAGACAGGCCACGGCTGACTCACTATCCCGCTGAGGTGACTCGGCTTGTGGAGAGCTCAGTTGTGAAGGTGATACGGAGCAGACCCCGAGAAGGATGAGGGAAGGTAACGGACACTGTGCCCGGTAACAGTGGGCCTGAAAGAGCACAGAAGAAAAGGCAAACTTAAAAACAGCTTAGCTCCTTACTCCACAAAGCCTCATCTGCACTCCTCGAGCTGGAAAACTGGGTTCGGGGCTAGAGCAAAGCGTGTAAGCAGGAGGAGCCTTGGGGGAAATGTCAGCTCCCTGAGGCTGGGAAAGAGTCAGGTCTAAGGGTTAACTTAGGAGATGTGAAACCACTGCTGCTAAGTTCTCTCCCTGCAGACTATCCGTATTTCTATTTCATGATAAAACATTGGTCCTAAAAGTTATTTTGTTTCTCAGTGTCTTAGTTTGTGTTTTATTGCTGTGAAGAGACACCGTGACCAAGGCAACTCTTATGAAGGCAAACATTTAATTGGGGCTGTCTTACAGTTGTAGAGGTTTAACCCATTACCACCATGGTGGGAAACAGGGCATCTTTCAGGCAGACTTAGTGCTGAGGAGCCAAGAGTTCTGCAACTGTATCTGAAGGAGACTCTTCCGCAAGCAGCCAGGAGGAGACTATCCCCACTGGCGGTAGCTGGAGCTTGTATGAGTCCTCAAATCCCACCTCCACACTCCTAATAGTGCCACTCCCTAAGGGCTAAGCATTCAAACACGTGAATCTATGGGGCCACACCTACACTAACCAGCACACTCAATTATTAGCACCTTAGCAATGAAGTCAGGATATGTAATTTTCCAGCAATGACTGACTCCTCTGTGGCCATTATGGAAACAACATATTCCCAGCTGACACCAGAGACGCCCATATCACCCTCCTACAGCCTGGGGTTTTGCCACTTCTCTTGCCTGGGGATTTTGCTAGAAATGAGGCGTTATACACTGTATAAATATGTATTGACAGCCTAAAGATTCATAGCTTGCATGGCAGAGTGAAGAGCACTCCAACCGCAGCTCTGACATCATAGTCCCCCCCCCGCCCTACACAGAAGCTTCAGTCGTCATAGCAACTGTCCAAACTGTAGCCACAGTGGGAATGATTCTTCCCACTGTCACCACTCCTGAGCCGCTGGTTTTCATAGGGCTGTCCCTACCTGGCATCTCCAAATTCATTGTCTTCACTGTCAGCACTCCACAGATTCTACATACTTGAACCAAAACACCTAAAGGGGCTAGATTCAGTCAGAACAAACACTCATAATAAATGAGCTGTGGATCCCAACAGGTCCTTGCCTGCCCTTCTCTGATGGCTAGATTTTTTTTTAATTTGGTTTTTTCGAGACAGAGTTTCTCTGTGTAGCCCTGGCTGTCCTGGAACTCACTCTGTAGTCCAGGCTGGCCTCGAACTCAGAAATCCGCCTGTCTCTGACTCCCAGAGTGCTGAGATTACAGGAGTGCGCCACCACGGCTCCGCAGATGGCTAGATTTTTAACCTGGGAATAGACTGTGGTTCTCTGAATCATTTAGGAGCGAGGTCTGGAAACTACTCTGAAATCACTCGTTAATCTGCACATATGTTGTGCTCTGGCAAAGCATATGAAGTTTCCTTGGTACTTTCCAACTTCAAGATCCTCTGTATTACCAGGTTGTAAGTGGTCAGCGACATCACTTTCACAATAATTACAACAAGCATGCACAGCCATCTCATTTCTAATGCAGCTTATGACAAAGAATAGAATTTCCAGACTTAATCAGTCCTTTGGGCTCGGGGGCGGGTGAATATGCTCTGGGGTGGGTAGCATGCATGGATATGCACGTGTACGTGCGCTCCTCTAGCACAGAGACTCAGTGAGTCTATAGGTCAACACTTCTTTGGCCAAGTGGGAAGCCAGTGAGCCGCAATCATCCTCCTGTCTTGTCTCCTGTCCTCTGGCACCATGCTCAGCGCTAAAGCAATCACCACGGTGGCATGCCACGCTCTCTGAGTGTATGCTGAATTCAGGTCTTCATGCTTGAATAGCAAGTACTCGTACCTACTCAGCCATCTCCCCAGCAGTATGCTTTTATTAAAAATTGCTATAAAAGGGCTATAGTGGTTTGAATGAGTTTGGCCCCCATAGACTCATGTGTTTGACTTCATGGTCCATTGAAAGTGGAACTATCTGGTGAGAAGTCTGTGTGATTCTGATAGGTCTGCCTTTATAAGTTACTTGCCCTTTTTCCCTTCCTGCTTTTAATATTCTTTCTTTGTTTAGTGCATTTGGTGTTTTGATTATTATGTGCCGGGAGGACTTTCTGTTCTGGCCCAGTCTGTTTGGAGTTCTGCAGGCTTCTTGTATGTTCATGGGCATCTCTTCCTTTAGGTTAGGGAAGTTTTCTTCTATAATTTTGTTGAAGATGTTTACTGGCCCTTTAAGTTGAAAATCTTTACTCTCTTCTATACCTATAATCCTTAGGTTTGGTCCTGGGCAGATCTCATACAGACCCTAAGAGAACACAAATGCCAGCCCAGACTACTATACCCAGCAAAACTCTCAATGACCATAGATAGAGAAACCAAAATATTCCATGATAAAAACCAAATTTACATAATATGTTCCCACAAATCCAGCCCTACAAAGGATAATAGAAGGAAAACGCCAATACAAGAAGGGAAACTACACCCTAAAAAAAGCAAGAAAGTAATCTCTTCCAACAAACCCAAAAGAAGATAATCACACAAACATAAAAACAACATCAAAAATAACAAGAAGCAACAATCACTATTCCTTAATATCTCTTAACATCAATGGACTCAATTCCCCAATAAAAAATACATAGACTAACAGAAATATTTTTCATGTAAATCTTCAATTTTATCAGAAAATGTGTGTAATTCCTCTTTCAGTTAATTTAGTAAATTTTTTATGTCCCTATCTTCATTATTTTTCATGATAATCTTCAATTTTAACACATTTTTCTATATATTTCTTCTATTTTATCAGAAATGTTTTCCTTGTAAATGTCTGATTTTATCGCAAAATGTTTTTAATTCCACCTTCAATTAATTTAGAAAGGTTGTTTTGTTTTTTGTTTTGTTTTGTTTTGTTTTGTTTTGTTTTGTTTTGTTTTGAGACAGGGTTTCTCTGTGTAGCCCTGGCTGTGCTGGAACTCACTCTGTTGACCAGGCTGGCCTTGAACTCAGAAATCTGCCTGCCTCTGCCTCCAAAATGCTGGGATTAAAGGCCTGTGCCACAGCTGCCCAGCTTAGAAAGGTTTTTTATGTCTACCATTTTATCTGTATAATTTTCCATGAAATAGTCAATTTTAACATGTTTTTTTATAAATTTCTTGAATTTTATCAGAAATATTTTCAGATAAAATCTTCCATTTTACCTGAAAATATTTATAATTCCACTTTCAATCAACTTAAATTATTTTTATGCCTACCATTCTATTGGTATAATTTTCCATGATAATCTTCAATTTTAGCATGTTTTTCTATATATTTCTTCAATTTTATCAGAAATATTTTCCATGTAAATCTTCAGCTTTATCAGAAAATGTTTATAATTCCACTTTCAATCAACTTAGGAATACTTTTATGCCTACCATTAGTACATCTATATAAAATTTCCATGATAATCTTTAATTTTAACATGTTTCTCTACATTTTTCTACAATTTTATCAAAATTTTTTTCTACGTAAATCTTTATTCTATCATAAAATGTTTCTACTTCCTTTTTCAATTAATTTAGCAATGTTTTTTATGTCTACCATTTTTATTCTTTAATTTTCCATGAAAATTGTCAATTTTAATGTGTTTTACTATATATCTCTTCTATTTTATCAGAAATATTTTCCATGTAAATCTTCAATTTTTATCACAAAATGTTTTTATTTCTTTTTTCAATAAAAGAACATGCTTTTCAAAAAAAAGAAAGAAAGAAAGAAAGATTACTACCAGGAGACGTGGTCTTATTGGAGGAGGAGTGGCCTTGTTAGAGGAAGTTCATCCTTGTGGAGGTGGGCTTGGGTCTTAAATGCTTACGCTCTCTCCAGTGTGAAACAAATCTATCTCTCCCTGGATGCCTTCAGATCAAGAAGGAGAACTCTTGACTCCCCTAGCACCTTTTCTGCCTGCAAGCTGCTTGCTTTCTGCCATTATGGTAATGGACTGACCCTCTGAAACTCTAAGAGAGCCCCCATAAAATGTTAGTCTTTATAAGAGTTTCCATGGTTATGATGTCTCTTCACAACAATGGAATTCCTAACTAGGCAAAATATAAAGTCCAAAGACAGCTTATTCATTTTTAGATATAAAATAACCAACGGTTTCAGTCAGCTTGCAGTAATTTCACTACATATCATGAAGGAGACTCCTGGAAACTTCACTAGAATGAGTTGTGATTGTTATACCAGTTACAGTGTAGACCTATGACTGTCAATTCCCAAATTATTGAAATTATTGCTTACGAGAACAGTCTTGTTGATCTACATTTCTGTCTTTTGATACTAAAAATACTTCAAAACCATCTGTACACAATTCAAATTTCTAGGAAGAAATGGACCCCCTCCTAAAAAAAAAAAAACCTCAATGTTTATTATTAGGTATCTGCAAATCCTTTTTATTGTATTCTAGCTGGCTTTTGGCATACTAGAAATATCTGCAGTAGCAGTATACATTTTCAAGGAGGGAGATTTTAATAAATACTTAAAACAGTGAATAAATACTTCCTCTCCTGGATCTCAGTTGTAAAACTCTAGGTTGAAAATGAAGGGAGATGGGGCGGGAAAGAAGCTTCGTTTTATTATTGCCTTTGGGTGCTACTTACTTTGTATGTAATCAGAGTGAAGAGAAAGAATACATCTAGAAAGTTAAATAGCTCTTTGCAGTCTAAACCCATACAGGAGCAAGAATTCGGGTAGCTCTAAACAAAGAAAGGAAATTATTCTAATATCAAGCTATTGAAGAAAACCACTACACAAACAACATGATGCTAGGTCCTGCTTCTTAGGGAAGAGGCAAGGTATGAATTTAAAAATTAGATGTATTAGACGTTTTAAAGTCAGTCCTTACGAGCCTCATCAGTATCTGCCTGTGCATTAGTGCTGCTCATGTAGGGATGAAATAGAATGGAAAATAGTATGGCCAGGACAGAGAGGGTATGCCTATTAGAATAAAAATGAGGGTCTGGTAATAAACACTTGTTTACTTCACAGAGACACTGGTACCAATTCCCTTGGAAATAAAATGCCATAATAATAGGTATTTTTCAGAGTGAGAACTATCAAGAAAAAAAACCCATCACAATGTTTTACATAATGATCTTTCAAATTTAAGGGTATGAAAGAAGCTAGCGCCCTAGGTTTTGTAGTCCGACATGCTATCAAACATGATAATGGAAAACCCATCAGTTTCTCTAAAAGATTAAGAAAAGAGATCATATTAGCATGCTCATACAATGAGGTCCACACTATTTATAAGTAAGAACTGGAAAGAATGCAGGTCGCTTTAAACAAAGAAGGGAAATTGTTCTAACATCGGACTACTGAAGAAAGCTACCGAAACAGAACATAATGCCAGCTCTACTTTATGATTTCTAGATTTGCTTACGGTCTCCTGTGTGATTACTGCTTGTTCTGCGACTGTCGTCCTTTTTATACAGTGCAATCAAGAAATGAGTCAGAAAGGTGACACTGTGCTGTGTTCATCAAATAATGTTTCCTCCAAAAAAATAAAAAAGCCTGCTAAATGATTGAAACCCGGGGAAACCAAATGTTTGTGTAGATGGGTGCACTGTGCTTCCTCGCCGGCTCCACTGGGGGAGAGGTGAGTGATTAAGCAAAACACAGCTCTTTCGCTTTCTCGGCCCCTTTCCAGCCATTTATTTTTATGACTACATCCATCCTGCACATCGGGACCTAGAAGGTGCTGCAAGAAGACTGTCAATCATCAGATAAAGCAAGCAGAGGTGTAAAGGTAATATTTGAAAAACGGAAACCAAGAGATGAAGTTGAGCATTAAAGAAACCAGGCAACCTCATGTAATATATTACCAGGGAAAACCAAGCATAACAGAAGAATGGGAGAAAGGTGGCAGGAGAGAGAGATGACATAAAATACTCACGTGCCCCGGGGTTCTGGAGCTGAACGGCGAGCAGTGTGTCTAGATAAGGTAGGGAGAGCTCCTTTTAAATTTGGAATTCATAATATAAGATGACATATAAAGAGATAAGTGCTTGAGTTCCTATACAGGACAAACAAGTTCCCCGGCAACCCCGCAGGGGCAGGGAGAATACACTGATTGCCTCTGCTTCTCTGGGGGCCTTAATGTGCCGCGCAGGGGAAGTCTACCTACAGACCTGCGCCACCTCCAGAGTCCGTGTCACTAACCTCAGCGCTGCTCCCGTCATTACTGGCTCTGCCTTTTACCTACGCCATACCTGTTTCCAGACACATAATTACCATCGTCTCCCTCGTCTCCATCCACCCCTTCTGCCACTTAACTGCTTCTGGCCTTTGGGGAAGCAATTAATGAATCCCTGTGCTGAAATCAGGAAATGACACTGGAGGAATTGTGAAAAGTTCTTCCTTTTGCAGGGCCAGCAATGTGTGTCCTGCAGACCATAGAAACTGGCCTCGGAGAAACTCAGTGGATTCCTTGACAATCATCCACAGACATATTAATTCATTAATTCACTCATTCACTCATTCATTGGATAAGGACTTTTAAGTACTGCATAAACAACTTTGCATTACTGTGACTAAATGCCTGGCTTACACAATCTAAGGGAGAAAGGACTTATCTGGACTCATGTCTCAGAGATTTCAACACAAAAGGTCAGCTGGATCCAATGACTTGAACCTGTGCTCAAGCAGAACAGCATGACAATGGGAGTGGGAGTGGCTTGGAGTGGGAGTGGCTTGGAGTGGGAGTGGCTTGGAGTGGGAGTGACTGCTCACCTCATGCATTGAAAAAGCTGAAAGAAAAAACAAATGAAGAGACCTCAAATCAGTTTATGCCTCCAGTCAGGCCCTGCCTTCCGCAGTTTCCACCACCTCCTAATACTCCGTCTGATTATGACTCTTTTGACGGAGCCCGTGGAGATGGCTCAGCAGCTGGGAGTACTGGCTGCCCTTACGTAGGTTCCAGATTGGGGTCCCAGCAGCCACATGGTGTCCCAACGCCTTCTGTAACTCCTCCCCTGGCCTCCCACGGCTGGCTATCATATGCACATGGGATCCATGAACTCTGAAAGCACATATGCCTGCGAAGGAATAATTTAAGATGATGACACCATCAACTATCCATGGTTTAATCCATTGATTAAATCGGAGTCCTCATATTCCTACCATGTTCTATAATTCGGTCTCGTGACAATGAAGCCTTTAAACACATGAGTGCTTCTGTAGGGACGGCACTTCATATCCAAATCACTATAAGCAGAAACCGTATCTTGGGGTTTGTGATACCAAGGCATGGTTGTGTTGAGCGTAAGTCTTAGGGAGCTCACTGATTAACTGCTGATGGGGCTGTCCTGTGATGACAGTCTGAATCAGTGACAGACAGACACTCAGCTGGTCAGGAGCACTAGAAAGACAATGGGAGGGTCTGACCGGGAAGAAGAGGAAAGCCTCGTGGAGGGAAAGATGGCTCAAAAGGATGTGCACAAGTCTGCCAGGGCAATAAATGGTAGAGCGTTCCAGAAACAGTCCACACAATTTTAGTAGCAGTGAGGAAGTAAACTAGCATTACTAACTTTGTGTGTGTGTGTGTGTGTGTGTGTGTGTGTGTCCATACATGCATCCATGGTTGAGACTGTTCTAGTGGCAGTGTGTGCGAAACGAGTGTGCATTACCACTGAGCAACAACTCCCATTGTCAAATACCCCGTGAAGGGCCGTTACTCTCCTCACTCTTCACTGAATGTGTGCGCCATACTAGTTCAGCTTCTGGACTTGGACATCCAATAGTACTGTCAGTGACACTTATTACCCCAGTGTCACCCTGCCCAGGCTGCCTTACCTGTGTCGCTGGGTTCCAGCACTTCCCTCTATGGACTGTGCAGCAATCTGCTGCTTTGCAAATGTTACGTCTCTGCTTACCCCTCCTTCCCTATCTTTAGTCAGTACGGTACACCTGATTCTCCCCCCCACCCCCGTCTCTATATTTTTCAAAGCTAAAATGAAAAAAAAATAGTAGAAGATGATTTCACCTTCAGACCATTCATCAATACTTGGTTTGAGTAAACATCATATTTAAGCTCCTTGATTAATATTCAAATTCTCTAGCGTTAGCTACTCTGATGGTTTGAAAGAACTTCCTGATGGATGGAGTGAGTTCTTGTAAAGCTGGCCACATAATGTCATAGGCAAAAGAAACCTACTTGTAACCACTAAGACCATGTGAGTAAGGGATTGCTGTCGATGTACCATGAACTCTCCCAGTAATACCCAGTTGCTAATAAAAGCCTTTAACTATTCAATGCCCTCTTACATGTGCACACATGAAAAAGGTTAGTTGGAGTGAATATATTTTATACAGACAGTCTTGACTCCGTCATGATAAAGTTATAACCATTATACCCAAGTACATCCGTATCAGGGAATAAATATTATTTATTATTAGAAACTCCTCGCTAGAGGTTATCATGCCATCTGCCTGCCCATGTTCCGTGGGCAGTGCTGTGTATGAGGAAGCAGGACGCGGGTTTGTCTGCCTGCTGAGGTCCTTCTTACACAAAAGCACCCCATCCACTTGCCGTGTGGAGTGAGGACACTTACTCTCTGTCTTGGTCATATTGAATGAGAAAAATGAAAGACAAAACCGAGGGAGTTACCTCGGCCAAAACTTCAAACTCTTGACCATTTGCTTCTTCCCTTTGGAAGTAGAAATGTGAAACGTCAAAGAGGGGAGGGGGAAAGGTCACCTTTCCATTGAGCACTTGAATTTCCAAATCTATAAAATAGAAAGTTATCATCAGCTTTGCACACTTCGGAGGACGGCCGTCATGTGTCCTATGAGAATGGTGGGCAATGGGACAGCCTTGAATTCCAACTGTTCTGGCTCCACACGCCATTCCTGGGAAAACCGCACCACTGCTGGGAAGAACGGCCTCTTATTGGGCCCTTTTCCTCAGAAGGCCTCCCACTAACCTCACGCTGCTTCATTCTGCACGCTGGTTTATCTCTGGCAGGAACTCTAAGAAAGGAAGTCAGCTGGCTTCCCGCTTCCCAGTGACTTGTCACCAAATCAGCACAGACAGAACTTCCTGGGATGTCCATCCAGTGCCTAACAAGCCCCAAATCTCGCCCCTTTCAGGAGTACCAGTGTGTGCCTGCCACAGCTAGACATGTTTGTATGAAACCGGCTAGATTAATGTCTCACGAAGTAATCAGAATCCACAAATGTTTTATTGTTGTTAAAAATTGGATACCAGCCGGGCAGTGGTGGCACACGCCTGTAATCCCAGCCCTCTGAGAGGCAGAGGCAGGCAGATTTCTGAGTTCGAGGCCAGCCTAGTCTACAGAGTGAGTTCCAGGACAGCCAGGGCTATACAGAGAAACCCTGTCTCAAAAAAAACAAATCCAAAAAAAAAAAAATGGATACCTTGCCAAGATTCTATCATTAATGTAGTTCATTTTAACTTAGAAGTTAGAACTACTCCAGCTTCTAAAGTCTTTTCAAAATTCTGCTTCAAACATCTTTACTAAAGCTTTTGTATTCTCAAATTGCTAAATATTTTTAATAAAGAGTAGCTTTGATTATAGTGTAATTATAAAAGAAATGTCTATTTTCTCCTGAGTTATTACAAATGTGTACATTTTTGTTATGTGTGACAGTTTAGATCAAATGCATAACCTCAAGCACCTGGATATAAAGATGTGAAGTCTTTGACTGCCTCTTTTTTTTTTTTTAAGCTGTATCACCATAGGGAAGTAGCCTAACTTCTTTGAACTTCATATCAACATGTAGTATTTGTAACCACGTGGTACGGTTGATCTTGTCAACCTGACAGGATCTAGAATCTCCTAGAACACAAACCTTTAGGTATGTCTGGAAGTTTCTAGATTGGGATGATAAAAGTGGGAAGGATCACCTTCAACGTGGGTGGGGACCATCTCTTGGGCTACAGCTCTGTCTTGGGCAAAAAGCAGAAAACAAGCTAAGTACGTCATTAAGATAAGTGCTATGTTTATAGCTGTTTTCTGAGTGCAGATGCAATGTGACCGACTACCACATGCTTCTCACCAAGCGCCTGCCTTCCTCACCATGGTGACCTGACCTCAAACTCAGAGCCAAAATAATCCCACTGTGAGTCTCCTTTATCTGGTATTTGTGTGTGTGTGTGTGTGCGAGAGAAACAAGTAACGCATACACTGTGTCTCGGAGACGTTAAGGGAGACTTGGCTGGTTTGAGCCTGGATGGAGCTGTTGCTACAAGCAATCACCCTAATCCGAGAATCCCTAAAATATGTGATTTTATTATCTATAAACCTCCTCCTCCAAATGTATACAATGTCAATGAAATTAAACTTGACATTTAATGAATATGACATAGCATAACTCTGGGACACTTGATTAAGCATTTATTGTGTCTCTCTTACAGCGTTCATTTAGTATGCTGAGCCCATGGTTTGTTTGCCTCTCTGGTCTCAGATGCTTGGATTGGCCCTAGAAATCTCCGCAGGGCCTAAACACTGCTCTGTGGAAGCTGATGGAAAGAAATGCCTCGGCCAATGTAACTAGGACCACGCTGACCCTAATCGTTCTGGCCTCGGTCCCCATCCCGGCATAGCCTGTTTCCTGGAGGACATTCTCGTTTCGCAGCATGAGTTTGGAAAGATAGCTAGCCATTTTAGAAAGAGCAAAGCAGCAATTCGGAGACAGAGTGATGCAAAACCCTGGGTACTGTCACTGGGCCAAAATTCTTAAGTCACTTTTGGCTAAGTTCAGAGTTGATATCAAAACCTGTGCCAAGACGGACCCTGCAATTTGGCACAAATTGAAGAAATAGTGACTTAGTAGCAGGCTGTAAATGACATTAATTTTTAATCCCCTTAAATAGAAAGGATTGCTTCATGAGACACATATAGGTATCCAGTAGCATGGCATTTTGATTCTAAAGTGTTCAGGCCTATATGTTCAAAGAATAAAAATTTTACCTCAATGCATCATATGGACAAAATATTATTATTTGGTATTCTAAAAGATTTAGATTTCCAAGATCACTTTTACCCTCAGAGGCAATAGTTCTCAAAGTGTGGCAGATGGTGAACCTTGAGAGCAGAGATGATCTAGGCTGCTGGCCATTGTGACATCACAATCAGGTAAGGAGCACAGGGAAGATCACATGCAGTAGGCTGTTCATTCACCAAGCTCTGAAGTTAGGCTGCTTGGAAGAAGTAAGCCACCTAACCTGCCTGTTGCTGCCTTTGATATTCTCCACAAGGTATTCAATGATGTGACCAGGAAAAAGAACGCCAGCAAATAGGAAGAGAAAAGCCATACCGTCACAAAAATCGCTTCTTCCCATGATTCCAGTCATGTGTCTCAGCCCTTTGGGTCTTGTGTCTCAGTGAAAACCATGTACCGACTTCACACCAAAAGGGTAAGAGCTGCCGCTGGGCAGGTGTGGACTACAAACCTCCACAAGATCAGACGATCTCTGAAAAATGTTTACCAGAAATGTAAGACCCGCCATTCATATTCAACCAACTACCCCACATCGGCTTCTAGCGATTGTGACCAAGATGCTCTCAGTTTGAATGAAGAAATGAATCTACCAGCAATGCTCCAAGACATTAAAACGGGACAAATGGAACTTCTCAGCCAAATGACCAACATTGTCAGCGCAGTATCAAATATCCAGGAAAAGGTCAACCATTATCAGAGTCAGTTGGAAGCCCTAGAAACCAGAATAAACATCAATGAAGACAAACAAACTGAAAGCACCAAAGACATCCTCTCCATGAAAGAAGATATCAACGCCCTGAAGAAGAAGGTGACGGAGCTGGAAAGCCAGAATTCTTACTCCAGCATACACTGTCTAGAGGTCTTGGAAGGACAAAAGGGTAAAGAATTTGTACAACTCCTCCATAAGCTCCTACAACCTGAAATCCCGAAGGGCACAGCCACCTCTCCAGACACTGTCATCTCTTCAGCAGAGCCAGGGAGAGTGCCCACTTACCCAGAGCCCACTGGAGAGCTTCAGAAAAAAACAATGTCACCTCAGAATATGACTCTTGAGAAAAGTAATAGCCTCCGAAACGCACCAGTGGGTTGCAAGAAGGTAAGGTCAAATATTTATATTTACCCTGACTTCAGTACATGGATCAAGCTCACTTTTGTTCATGGAGGAAATTGGAGATTTTTCCTCAATGCCACCAAGTTAGAGGAATTCCTTCAGTGGCTTCTGTCTAGGCCAACCATCCTTCCTGAGGAACCACAAATCACACCCCAGAGAGACTATGCCTTCACGGGAGCCATTGAGACTTTGGCCACAATCTGTCTCTCTCTTTTCAACTATGTTTATTGCCTTTTTGGTTCCTCAAAAGAGGAAATAACTCGACTTTAGGGTTATTTCCTTCTTGGCTTGGTACAAAATAAATGTAGCCCAGGCGAGTAGTCCTGTGTGTCTGTGCTTTCTGTGAACTCTAGCTTGCTGGCTCTGTGTGCGTGCCCACTGCCCACAAAGGTCCCACAATCCAACACTGGGTTGTATCGTACCAACTCACAAGTAGTTCATGAAGACTCATCCTGTGTCTGCTTTCATAAATAATCAGAACCAAGAATGAAAGGGTCAACGAAAACGGAAATATTTGTCTGCTTCCACATCAGTTCTAGTGGCCTTGGCCGATAAAATCTGTGATATGAGACAAAAAAGTCTGAACAACATAAAGAAAAAAATCCATTTTCAAAACCATTAAACTTAAGAATATATTGGGACCCAAGAGGTGGCTCAGACATTAAGAACACTTGCTTTTCTGACAGAAAACCTGGGTTTGGTTCTCAACACGCATGTCAGTCTGTTGACAACCACTGGAAACTCCAATTCCAGGAGATCTGATACCCACTCTGGCCTCTGTTAGCCATCTCTATGTATATACATAAACTCACACACACATACCCATCAAATGAAATCATTTCATTTATATACACACAAACACACACAAACACACGCGTGTGTATATGTGTATGTGTATGTGTATGTATATGTATATGTATGTATAATGTGAAAGCCCAAGTTATTGCAAGGAAAATATGAATTACAACAAGATATTTTTCTTTCTTCTTCAGCTTCATCTGTATTAGTCAATTAGATATGTGGGGAAAGGCTAAACGCAGTTGGGCATTTTTTCACATTTTCTTGAAAAACAAATACAAGGTCCTGCATATTTGCTACAGAGGAAAGAGGCAAAAAAGAGAGACATATTTGTGAAGTCAGTGAACCTCGGCACTGTAATCCTAAAAAAATTCACTTGGCAGGGTATGTATCCCAGCGAGATGGCTAGGGCAAGCTTCATCTTTAGACGTCACAGATACTTGCAACTGTAATGTCACTTTTCTAAACAGCACACAAAGCAGGGGGGTCAGAGAGGTTTCCCTTACTTCTTAACCCATTAAGTGAATCATCTTTCCTACTGCGTCCATGCCGTTAAACTGAAAATATGCCCCACATGTGTACCGATTTTAACTAACCCCCGTTAGCGTTTGGAGAATGGAGAACAAGCAGCTTACAGAGCAATACGGTAAACCCAAGTCAGTCCGGTCTTAATCATACGACATCAACTGTTTTCAGTTAGGAATCCCATATCTTGAGCCTCCTTTACAAATTTACAGACATGTATGTGCACAATAGCCTTTAATACATGATTTCTCAAGGCTTCAAGAGATGGTTCTGCTCATCCTGGTGAATTAAGTTGCCTCTAAGGAAAAGGGAGATTTTGCTTTCTGGACAAGATCTCATGTGACTTGCTAAGACTATAACGAAGCTCAGTAGCGCAGGTCTGAATTCATACATCTCTCACTCGCTCTCGTGGTTCAGACCTTGCCCATGTCCCCCTTCCTGTGCCTCGGGGTTGGATCAGTTACTCTCCTTAATTTTATATGCTTACATGGCTTTGTAAAATCATTTTATTTTGTGTGTAGGTGTGTACATGCCACAGAGCATGCGTGGTACATGCCACAGAGCATGCGTGGTACATGCCACAGAGCATGCGTGGTACATGCCACAGAGCATGCGTGGCCCATGCCTGGAGACCAGAGAACAGCTTCGAGACTCGGTTCTCTACTCCTCCCACTTGATTCTGGGTCCTCTGGCCGGTGGCCAGTGCTCTTACCCACTGAGCCACCTGCCGCCCTCCTCCCCTATCTGGCTCATCAGTCGGGTTAGTTTTTATCGGCCCCACTTATGATCATATTCTAGTCGCTGTCTGTGTGCCCTTCTCTCTCTGCCTTTCTCTCACGCTCCTTCATGAGTTCGAGGCCCAGACTCTCTGTTCCTAACTTCTCCCTCTTCTTCCCACAGGTTATGTCTTCCCCCTGAGGTTCTCTTTGGCTTCTTCTGGTTGTTCTTGTGCATCCTACCTGGTTTCCTTAGCTGATTCCCCCTAGCCCCAAGTATTCCTCCGAAATATGGGTGTGTCACAGCTTAAATTAAAGAACCTTTGCGTGATCAAAATCTCCTGAGGCCTCCCGGGCTTTTGAACTCAAGCAACCATACATTTTCTTTGACTAGCTATGAAAAACACTGCTATAAATATAATTAGATGAGTATGTCATATATATATACACACACACATTCATATACATACTCAGATATGAAATCCATTGTACTTTCACCAAAACATGTCAGACCATTGTTGCTGTGAATTAAGCACAGTTGTTGGGAATGCAGCCAACACAGGGTAAATAGTGAAGGCTTTGAGAGAACAGACTTTAGAACATTTCCTCGCTCAATGGATAGCTGGGACTGGCCACTCTGCCCACAGTTGTGAATGGTGGCGATGCTTGTGACTATGGATTTTTCCCCCTTATGCCCAACATTCTTCAGTTTTCTCAACTCTAAATTAAGCACAATTCATGTCTTGAGATCGCTGCATTCACTGAGTAAGATCATGTGTTCTGTGTGCCTGTGAGTGCCCGATTTAGCAGATATTCAGTAAAGGGTGGTCATTTCCCTCCCTCTTTAGCTGATGGAAGGCTGTTAAGACAGGGCAGGAAGATGAATGGGAGCGGGGGCCTTGCCTCACATGGCTCCCTTCAGGACTCTGCCTCCTTTTATCAGCCAGAAAGGGCTCTAGACAAATAATAAACAAACTGACAGGCTAAATACAAAAGCTTCAAACCGACTCTCAACTCCCTTATCCAAAGAGAGTGTGATCAGAATAAGACAGGGTGTGAATCTCTCCTCCTGATCTGGGCACGCAACCAATATTCCATCATCCACACGAGCGGCTCGCCAACCTTTAATTGCACTCTATATAAATAAGCAACAAAGGAGAGGACTGGGAAAGAAGAAAAAAGACTGAGTTTAATATAAAGAAATTTAGTAAAGTTAAGAAGATTTGCTTCAATAAACATACTCACCGAGAGCACTGTTTATTTAAAACAACATTTATCAACATTTATAGAAATCTGACACTGGGCCAGGAACTAGCTGAGCTAGGTGTCACCAGCGAGAGATAAAGACAACAGTCTTATTCGGAAGAAACACACTTCAAAATGGTATTCTTTCTACCTGCCAACGACACTGACCTACTGCTTAGAGTTGGACTCAAAACAACTCACTAACCTCATGCAAAATGTGATTCCTGCCTCTCTCCCCTTGGGACGCAACTTGAGTTCCTGTTACCAAAAAGACAAAATGACAAAGTTATTCCTTAGAACCATAATTTTAACTTCTGTAATATTATTTTTATTTTTATGTTCCAGCAAAAATATAAATAGTGGCCAATATATCAATGGATTATGCTGGGAAACTTCATTTGGAAGGTTTCCAACTCAGAAAGCCCATCATAAATATATAGTATTTGTTGAACTTTTTGCTACCTTGCAAATATAACAGGAAAGTGTCTGAGTTGGTAATATTAATGAAACTGCAAAGCCAAGTCTCTGTGCGTACCCATGCTAACATATATTCATAAAAACAAACACAAGAATTGTAGTTCTGACAGCTGACTCCTACAGGACTCCCACAGTCTCTGTTTTTTAGTACATCTAATGGTGGAAGGAAAAGTCCACAGTATATTTGACTTGGGAGTTAGGGACAAATGGCAAGAAAGAACTAAGTTTGAGACGTAGGACAGGAACATTAGAATTAAGAATTTGAAGTGGGGGACCTCTTGCGTAAGGAAGGAGACAAGAGGTTTTTTTTGTTTTGGCTTTTTTTTTTATTTGTTTGTTTGTTTTGGCTGCTGAGAATGTCTGGAGAATAAGGGCTAAGATGAGACCAAGTGCCGTGATGTTAAAAGACCAAAATCTTGAGACACTACCGAGTATGGTGTTACATGTCTGTATTCCCAGTACTCCAGAAGTAAAATCAGGAGGCCAGGAGCTCCTGGCTGTCCTTAGCTACATAGCAAGTTTAAGGCCTGCTACATGAGTCCCTATATCAAAAAACACAAATAAATAAAATATAAGAATGTGTATGCGTGTGTGTGTGTGTGTGTGTGTGTGTGTGTGTTGCACATATCTGTACACAGGTGTGTAGAAGCCAGAGTATTATCATTCCTCATGGACTGTCCACCTTGTTTGTCCAAACAGGGTCTCTCACCAGATTACCAAATTGGCTGCCTGGCCAATGGGCCTTGGGGATCAATAGAGCCACCTGCCTCTATCTGCCTACTGCTACATTCCAAGCACTGGCCACCACCCCGGGGTTTGGTTTTGTTGGAGGGAGTTGTTTTAGTTTGTTTGTTTTCATTTGGATGGGATTAGTTTGTTTGTTTTGTGTGGTTGTTTCATTTGTAATGTGGACTATAAGAATGGACTCAGTCTTCATGCTTAGAAGTCAAGGTACTTTACCAACAGGGTATCTCCCCAGTCCCCAAATTAGAGATTTTGCTCTCTCATTTATCCTTTGGAACAAAATGTTGTATTAGTAAGATTTCTATAGCTATGACCGTGCACCTGGGACCTTGGATCTCTCAGGAGGGTTTGGGCCAGTGCGATGGCTCAGAGGGTGACCTGCCGCCAGGTTCGATACTTAGGGCTCACATGGCGGAAGGAGACAGCCAACTCTCTTAGGCCGCACTCTAGCCTATATGAGTGGACTACGGCACACGAACCGTAACCTAAACATTTTCGAGAGACGGGTTCATTGGACCTGATGATTTAAGAGGTTGCAGTCCACCTGGTCCCATGACTTCTGGGTCTGTGCTACAACAGTACACCTGGTCGGAGTGAGGGGTAAGAGGAAAGCCACTCAGTGACAGTCAAGAAGCAAAACGGAGAGGACAGGGCAGAAGCCAACCTCCCCAGCAAGACGACATCCCTCCAGAGAGCTGTTGGCTTCTGCTAGCCTCCACTCTGATACAAGTTTACCTCCACACAGCTTTGGAGGTCATATAGAAGCCGCGTTAAAACAGGCCTATTTGGAAAATAACTATTTTTTTTTTGAAATAGGACACTCCAAGCCTTTATGAGCTTTGGCATATTGGTGGCAGACTCGGTCAGCGAGGCAGGGCAGGAGCTGGGACCACGAAACATGAAGCTGTGGTCTGGGGCTCTTCTGGGGCTCTCCTGTCATTTCCTGTATGTTTCTTCTCTCCCTCCTCCACTCCGTACTCCCACCCTGGTGCTTAAGCAATCACGGAAGGCATGAGACTCATTCTAGCATGAGATGGATGGAATGAGACAAAAGACAAGAAGATGAAAGAAAACCTGCCAGTAGGCCTGAGAAACAAGAAAGAGGTGGAGGCCTAGGCACAGATTTGTACGCGTTGTTCTAGTTTGCTTTCTAAAGCAACTCAGGGAGGAAAGGGTTCGTTTCCCCTTAACGGCTACAGTCTACCACAGAGGGAAGCCAAAGCAGGAGCTCACGGCAGACACTTGAAGCAGTGACCAAGTAAAAACATGGTTCACCGGCTTGCTCCCTCTGGCTTGTTCAGTCACCTTTCTAGGCTCGCCACAGTGGACTGGGCCCTCCTACCATTATCAATTAGGTAAATGCCTCAAAGACGTGCCCACAGGCCAATATGAACTGAACAGTTCTTCAGTTGAAGTTCCCATTTCCCCCACGTGACTATACTTGTGTCAGCTGAAGCTGTGACATGGCTGTGGTGTGGTTTAGATAAGAACAGTTCCAGACGTTTGTATATCTGAACACTTAGTCACCACGGAATGATGCTATTTGGTAGGACTAGGAGGTGTGCTTTGAGGTTTCAAAAGTCATGCTAGACCCAGTGCATGCTCGTTCTCTCTCTCTCTCTCTCTCTCTCTCTCTCTCTCTCTTCTCTCCTTCCTTCCTTCTTTCCTTCCTTCCTTCCTTCCTTCCTCCCTGTAGATCCAGATGTAGCTCTCAGCTAATGTCCCAGCATGTGTGCCACCATGCTCCCTACAATGATGATAATGAACTAACCCTTTGGAACTGGACACAAGCCCCAGTTTAATGCCTTCTTTTATGAGAACTGCCTTAGTCATAGTGTCTCCTCCAACAACAGTACAGTGCCTAAGACATGCAGTAAAGACATTTCTACCAAGAAGGGGTACTGGGGTTAAGTATCTGTAAAAATACTATTGACAGCTAGGCCACAGCATATAGCACATGTAACAAACAAAACATAAAGTGCCACCTCAGGCAATTTAGTGAGATGAATGATTATCCCTTTTCCTCCCTGAGTTACACTTTAGCCCTGAGGTACTGCCCAAGCTTCTAAGAGCGGCTCCCAATAGATCACCCCCATCTTTTTCTTTGGTCAAGGTTTCCACCTATTTTTAGATGCTCCTTTTCTCCCCTATTGCGAACTAAGATAAGAAAAGAAATACACGAAAATGTGGCCAGGTAATAGCCTGATTCTGATGCTGTATTCCTTCCACTAATTGGTGCAGAAGGATATCCTCCTAGGCCAGTGTCCTGACGAAAGCTGTGCCACACCTTTGAAATATCAGAACACTGAAGTGGGGTGCCACTCTCACATAAAGCGGTCCTAGGTCAACCTCTATTTTCCCAATATTAAGACAATAATTGCTTGATTTGCAGGCTGTAATTGCACCATAGCCATCGGTGACATGGTTGTTAGCTGTCAGAAAAGTATTCACTGAATTGTGCCTGTGGCAGCCCAATTAGAGACCCACCATTGGCAACCCGGCTGGCATTTTCAATATGCTATCTCAGAGGTATGATCAGAAGACAAATCAGAGCTGACTTAATGAAGTTTCTGATCAGAGGCTTCTCTGAAGACAGTGAGTTATTGGAAGAGACAAAGAGAAGCTGATAGCTAGTAAATTTATGTACACGGTTGGAAAACAACAGGAAAATCAATGGAATTAACTGGATTCAATCACAAGTGGTTTCTACCACAATAGGGACTTTCTCTTCTCTCAGCAAGAGGATTCCCAAAATTTAAATGATTAGCGATGGAAAAAAAAGCCTAAAAGTTACTTAGTTCTATGATATTTCAATGTGGGGTTGGAAAGATAGAGATGGGATTTCCAAACTCAGCTTTCAGGGGGGAAAATATCCTGGCAGATTTTTGCAAACTAATCTCTCCCTAGTATGGGTTAGGGACATGATTTTATCCTTAGCCCATTAAAGAATCATGACACTAAGATGCCAGATACTCCTTATTGTAGAGACTTAGAAAGGGCACCTAAATTTTGGTAGACCTGAATGAATGAAGACTATGTTACCTACAGGTGTATGATCTTGCTAGATTTCCTACTCTGAGCTAATGTTATTGTCTCTGAACTAGAGATAATAATAGACAGGAATGCAGAAATGAATAAAAATACTTTGATCCCTAACAACTGCTGCTGCTGCCTCTATTAATATCATTGGATAGACCGGACAGCAGTTAGATGTTCAATAAATTGAGACAGAAAAAAGACTAAGAACCAGATTTCTGGTCCGACTCACTAAGAAGAAACCTAAGACTGAGAGGCAGAACTGATTTGCCTAAAACTACTTGGGACTGTAGAGTTCGGACAATTGCGTGGGGTTCCAGACGTCAGGTCATGCCCTTCAAACTTCACTGAACCCTTAAATTCTGATCATTAAAGGACTGGCCATGTGTAGGGAGGAATGCGCGGATCTAGAAGTCAGATACATTTAACTGTACTAACACTCTCTGACTGGTACCTCTAATAACAAAAAAGCAGATTATATTTATCAAAACAGGAATCTTCTTCAGTGGCTACCCCACCACGCCTCTTCCTCAATCCATACAGTTCATGTCTTACTGTTTATGAAACTCTGCTCTTTAATGCTCCAGAGTATCCTTGCTGGTCTTCTATTAGCTGAACTTCTTGGTCAGGTGCTAATATTATATGGCAGCACAGTAAATATGTGTATGCATACTTATATGTGGGGGATAGATATGTGTGTATACATACAGAATATAAAATATGTATATATGTCATACAGATAGCTATACACTTTATATTAATTTCCTTATCTTCTGTCAATGATGAAGATTTTAGCCACTACAAATCTAGGTTAAAAGCTAGCAATAATAAGACCCCTCCCCCACATTATCATTCTGGTAAGAACCTCAGATGGTTTCTCTGGAAGTTAAGTTTGTGTTTGTTTTTTAAGTGGAGAAGCTGCTTACGTCAAGATCTCTTTAAAGGACAATGATAAATCACTGCACAGCCAGTCATACTGGGGCGACACAGAGTTTGACAATCGGCTTGTGTTAATACACTTAAAATAAAATGCAGTGAGCCGCACAGCCTGTCTTACTTCTCACCCCTTTCGTTAAAGCATGGGGTGTTTCTCTTTCCCGCATCCATTTACCTGGCTTTGGACATCTGCTACCAATTTTTACTGGTAGGTTTCTCTCTTCTCCATGTTTCCATGTCTTTCCTCCTCTTCCTTTCAAGCGGGTTTCTCTTAAAACAGACAGCGCATGTGGTCACATGACTAGCTGTCTGCCAAACAAGGTACATCCAACCGTAGATCTTCTCTTGCACACATTTTGAACCCGCGCGCGCACGCGCACGCGCACACGCACACACACACACACACACACACACACACACACACACACACACACACGTATGTGCCCTTTTTGTTCCCCAGATTGTTTGTCCCTTCAGTTAGCCCTGGCTTCCGGCTCCAACTTCCTGTTTCCGGTTCGTTGTTCCTTCCCCACCCTCACTCCCATCGCCACCCCAGTCCTTCCCTAGGACCTACCCACTTAGACCCAAACCACACTTCCACTTCCGTTTGTCCTCTGTTTGTCCTCTGTAGGTGGCTGCGTAACTGTATTGATCTGATCTATTCTGATTAACTCCAATCTAGTCCGCTAGGGCAGGTCTCAAACACAGACTTATTTCCTCCATTTTGGTTGAGAGTTAGCTTTTAAAAAAAAATCCTTTTATTTTCCCATCCATATACAGAATAAAGTTCAGGAATAGAATTTATTTTGTGCAGTGAAAAACCACTGAAGTTTCCTTAGTTTGAATTTCAAAAGCAAGCGAGCAGAGCTGGCTGTAATTTAGTGAGGAGAATATAGCCTGAGCTGTACGGTGTTTTCACTTATCAGAATTTTTCTCATCGCCTCTCAGTGGAAGAAAGAATTGTCCACACTGAGAAAAGATATCAAAAGCAGTCTTAATCTAATTTTCTTCTTTTTATTGTTCTAATATTTTGGTCCCTTTGTGGCTTCAAACAAATTAACTTTCAAATTTTTCTCAGGAAAAGAGAGAAGAGCCCTTTCATCGGTTTTATAGTTCACTGGAAATGACTTTCAGAATAAGCATGTTTTATAGAAACACTGATTATAACTCTGTCATCTGCAACAATGAAGTACAAGAAAGTAAAAAAAAAAAAAACACTGTCAAATAATAAAAAAATTTCATATTTGGGCAAATTACTAAATCTGAAGATAAGAGCTTGCTTAGTTCCCCTATGTACTCTAAAACAAACAAAAACGGAGTTTTGAATCTTCACATTTGTAAAATTAATCTCAATATACTGATAACTTGGGGATGTGCATGACTAAGCAGACTAAAGGAGACTGAACAAAACCTGTGAAGATCCGCTTCACCATGACTCATCGGAATGAGGCAAAGCACTAGGTAGACTCATTCTCTCTCTTTATTAAAACAAGCTCACCTCAGAGACAAACGGAATTCTTAATCAGGAATGAAATTTCCGCAAGTATTCAGGTCCCTTGTTAACTGCAAGTACAAAATAACCTTTAAAGACAAGAAAGCCATTCACGGATGCGACGAGCTGGCTTGCTCCTCACACGTCACAGAGTGTTCCGCAGTCTCCCCAAGTGGTAAGAACGTCAGCTGGCAAAGCTTTGGAACGCATCTCCATCTTCAGCCCCGCTATTGTGTATGTTCCTTGTAAAGAGGTCTCCCTTTCAGGGGCAGACACTGGAAAAGGAATGAAGAGGGTGTGTCTTCTCCCAGCCTGTGAAATATAACCATTTTTCAAGGCAGCCCCAATGCCAACAAATAAGTACATTGCAAATTGAACAAGGAAGTACTCCATTCCTAAGGCGGTCATCTTGGCTTTATCTCACCAATTGGCATTGTATTTAGTTAATCATAATTACGTCATTGATGGGGTTTTGATACATGCACAAGGCTGAAAGGCTGACTCAAGTTGATCCACATATTCACGACCTCAATTTCTTCCCTTTTCTTTTTGAAATGTACTCTACATTGCCTCAGATCTCAATGTTCTAATGATAATTTTATTTTTTTTAGGAGCATCCATCTGTGTTTTCCACAATCAGTGACTTTCCTAATCTACATTCATGCTAACTATGCAAACGGTGTGCCTAGACCCCACATTCTCATGGACGCCCGTCTAACAGTGTCCATTCTAACAGGTGGGGAGTGAGAGCTCAATGAACATTTTTCTCATATATCCGAGCCATCTGTATATCTGCCTTTGGGACATACCTGTGAAAGTCCTTTGTGTGTTTTTTATTTGTCTTCTTGCTATTGATTTTCTCTCTTTAATTGACCCTTTATTCGATGTATGTTTTGAAAATACAGAAAAATTTGAAAGTGAGAAGCATAGTCACTCTGTGGAGTGGTTTCTTTTCTCACCAACTTCTTTCTTTTGTTTTTTTTTTGTTTTGTTGTTGTTGGGATTCTCTGTTTTGGGAGGTTGGGCTGTTTTGTTTTTGTTTTGGGGGCTTGTTTTTTGTTTTTTGGGTTTTTTTTGTTGTTGTTGTTTTAAGACAGGGTTTCTCTGTGTAGTCCTGGCTCTCCCGAAACTGGCTCTGTAGACCAGGCTGGACCCAAACTCAGAGATCAGTCTCCCTCTGCCTCCTGAGAGCGGCAGTGAGTTTTTGGCTACACCGCTTTGTGCTCCCTGCAGATCAAAGTCTTGAACCCGCCCAGGAGTTATCTTTGGATCCTCTAGTGAAACTCACACACACATTAGCCTATCTTTAGAATGCCGTGGTTCCCGCAAAGGCTGGCCACTCGCAAACCTTCCCTTGCTACCCCAGGCCAAATCGAGGAACTGACCAGTGGCCACTTACCAGAAGTCTCACATGGCTGGTTGGTTTTATTTTCTGCCACTCCTGCGTCCCATGCTCCTACCCTGAGTCATGACAATTATCTCTCTCTCATTCCTCTCTGTGTCCTATGCATGCAACACAAAGTGTCCCACCTCATGCCCAAGCATTGGCCATTGGCATTTTTTATTGATTTATCAAAACTTAATTGAGCACAAGGACCTTCAGCGTCTGGACATGCAGATTCCTGATTGAATCAAAGCATTAGAACCTGTCTCCAACACCTGAGCGCTGGTATTAAAGGCATGCACCACCACCACCCACTACCCGGCTTCTCACCATGTTCTTACAGGATTCATTCATTTGTTCTTTAAGTCAGTGACCACTGACAATGTGCTATCTGTGCTAAGTTCTCATACACACACACACACACACACACACACACACATACACACAGTCATTTTAATATAACGTGTGAAATATGGGGCTGCTTCTTTGATTTTGCCAGCTACAGATAGTTTCTGAAATTGTGTGACATTCGGAATTCTGGGGACTTTTCAAAGAATATATAAATGCTAGTGTCACGAGAGAGCCCTGTGTTGTGAATTCTCAGTTTACCTCTCTGCCCCATTTTTTATTGGATATTTTCTTTATTTACAATGGGTTTATGGATAAGCAGGAAAGGCTTTTACAGAGTGTACAAGTTCACAGAGAGTCTGTTTCCTTATCAGATTTACTTCTTTTCTTTTCTTCTTTCTTTCTCCCCCAACCCTGATATCATCCTGGAATTTCCAGTTCTGACTAATGCCCTGGCCGTGTCTTCCACTGCTTTTACAGTCTGGTTCAATGAGTTCATTCGGTTCCTTCAACACTATGCTTCCCTTATCATGCCTCCTTTCCCTATTGTTGAGTAATATTCTTAGTTGCCCTACACAAAGGCTCTTCCACACTCTCCTACCAAGTCTCCAGCTACAGTCATTCTCTCCTAGACCCCTATCATCTTCTGGTCCCAGATATAAGCAGAGGTCTGCTGGGAAACACTAGGAATCCTTTTCCTCCTCAGTTAAAAGGAGACACATAAGTCCCTTGTTTATCCTCTGACATCAGCCTTTCATGTGTCTTTGCTCATACTTTCTGCCTGCATGTAGCTCTCTCCACTTTCTCTCATATCTTCCATTGTCATCTGGAGTCAGTCTCCCAACATACCATCTTCAATCCAATCCAGACCATTCTTCAAAATTGTAGATACACTGTTCTAAATCCTTACAGGAGCTCTACATACCACATTGGAATATGCTTTAAGAATTTTTAATGCGGGGTGCTTTCAAATGCATTTATGATCCGTAACTACCTTGATAGAAAACTGCCTGTCCCTAGGGTTTCCTCCCACAGTAAATGGTACAAGCATCCTTCCCAAATTCCAGCCAGAGCCATCCTAAGCATTTCTTTCTCCTTCAGTCTCTCCCTTACCTCCCAGCCCTGCCGAAATCACCAATCATCAAGTCTACTTGGTCCTGCCTCCTCTCCTTCCTTTTCCAATTTAAGTCACCCTCACCTCTTGCCTGAACCCACATAATTATTTCTAAATGATTTTCCCTCGAGACCACCTTTTGTTTAACCTCTACTCCATTTTTCAAATGACAATAAAAAGTAACCATTTTACATGTAAATCTCCTCGTAGAGTTTTTTTCCACTCAAACTCTTCAATGGCTTCTCAACACGAAGTGTTACCCTCTCGTAGCCTTCTGAGTGTTTCCTGAGTCGAATCGACCGACTTCTGCCTGAGGGTGTTACATATGCTCTGTGTGTGGGGGGGGGAGCTTCTCCTTCCACACTGTGCACAGCTTTCAGGTATGGGTTTAATTACTACTTTCTTATGGAAATCTCTCTTGATTAGATTATAAATAGTATGGAGTTTTATATGAACTCTCACACCACCCTGTGACTTAGTAATGAAATCCCACTGATATGTGTGAGGGAGATCTGACGTTATTGGGCAAGTTTCCCGAGGAGAGTCACTAGGCAGAACTTGTCTGCTAGGATATTCTCAAGGAACGGCAGCCGGGAATAGCAGGTACTCCGTGCGACTTGCTGGAAAAACAAACAGCATAATTTGGGCTGCAAATCCAATGACCCTGTCACGTTCCGCAATGGATTTGGCTGGATACTAAGTACAGGCCTTACCTATGTGTGATAAATAATTATGATAATTATTAAATTATATTTACACTTTCACAAGAATTAAATTTCAAGAGTCAATAAATGTCTCAAAAATAAAAGAAGTTCTGGATTTTTTCTAGAAAGTTCATTTTAAGGACAGATTTTCATCTGTTTATGTCATTGCTTGCATTGGGTTTGGTGGGGGGGGCGTGTTGCTTTGTTTATTAATAGAGTTCAGGCTGGTCTGGAATTTACTGTGCCATTAAGGATGATTTTGAACCCCTGGGTCTCTCAGGTCTTTTCCTAATAGACACCAAAGGCAAAGCCACCCACCCACTTTTGAAATAGTAACAATCAAAAATGTATTTAGACATTACCAAAGGTCCCCCATGGGGAAGTTGAGAGACTCTTCCTGGCTAAGAATCACTAAGAACTACCTCTCCCGGGCTGAGATAACTGGCTAACTTAATCTTTCTTGGAAAACCATCAGCTATTCAGTTTTTGTGTACTTTTTTTTTTTCCGAAACAGGGTTTCTCTGTGTAGCCCTGGCTGTCCTGGAACTCACTCTGTAGACCAGGCTGGCCTCGAACTCAGAAATCCACCTGCCTCTGCCTCCCAAGTGCGGGGATTACAGGCGTGCGCCACCATGCCCAGCTCGTGTACTTTTTTTAAAGAAGAAAAATAAGACAAAATTCAATCCAACTTCAATAAAATGAGCATTTTACCCATCAACATTCAAAATAGATTAGAATAACATTTGTCATTCTTTTGAAGCATTACCTAAATGGGATGAAATTTTAATTTCAAATCTAGAACTGTGAAATTAAGTACGGAAAAAAAAAGTGAAAATGTGACATCTAAAAATTTTTTCCACTATGCTCTCCAAGGGAGACTTAAAGGCCAGCCCGAGTCCCGGAGGGCCATTACTAATGCATGTGGGAAGAAACTGATTAGCGTGTAAGGAGAGACTACAGGGGGGAAACCCTACCAAAGAGGAAGAAGACTGATGAGGGCTGAAATTCTGAACATGTTCACATTCTCAAGAGCTCTGATTTATTGACAGGAGAATAGTGTGTCAGACAGAAGCGAGAGCAGGAAATAATTAGAGCACATTTTTCAACCTCAGTCCTTTTGACATTCTGCATCATGTAATTCTTTGTTTCAGGTGACTTTCTTGTGCATTGTAATAGACTCAAGAACATCCCGGGTCTTTACCTAATAGACTCCAAGGGCAAAGCCACCCACCCGCTTTGGAAGTGGTGACGCGATCAGAAATGGGTTCAGATTTTGCCGAAGGTCCCCTTTGGGAAGGCTGAGAGATGGCTCACGGTTAACCATCACTGAAGAAAAGAAGGCCAAAGCCATCATCTGTCTGGAGGTTCAAGAAAAGCACGAAGGACAATGGTCTTCTGCCATTAGCTTTCTTCAAGAACTGCCTGTCCCCTCGGGCGTCCTCCCATTGTAAATGGAACCAGCATCCTTCCCCGTGTTCCAACCGGAGACATCCTAAGCATCTCTTCCTCCTTCCTCCCTTACCTCCCCTCCCACCCCTGCCGAAATCATCAGCCACCAAATCTACTTGGCCCTGCCTCCGCTCTAACCTTTTCCAATTTAAGCCACACACACACACACACACACACACACACACACACACACACACACCATCTCTTGCCTGAGCCCACATAATTTATTTTCTAGCAGGTTTTCTCTCTAACTTACCTCTCCTCGCCTCAAACCCATAGTTCACATGACAAAGAAAACAATCATTTTCAATGTAAACCTCACCAAATGATTCCTCCGCTGAACCACTCAGTGGCTCCTCCGTATGAACTGATTAGAAGCCTGGACCCCTGATTAGGAGTAGCAATGATCTAGAGTCCAGTAGGGTGCACGGGCTCTCAGGAGGTTGCACCTATTATCCACACAACCAAGACCTTGGTCTGTTTGTTTGGTACAGTACAGGGGCAGATGCTGGCTGAGTCCTGGAGCTCCCTGTAGGAGAGGAGCAGTCTCAGAGGGTAAACATCTGGGAGGAGGAAGCTGTTGTTGCTAGTTTTTGTGTACACTGGTCACTGACACTTGGATCACAGGGAAACCTTGATCATCCCTCTTGAAACGGGTCCATATGGAGAGAGCTTGGCCAATTTGCCTTGGGCCCAAGGCCTTGGTCTTTGTCATGTATGTGTCCATGTCTATAGGCACCACACTGTTAAACGCAATCATTTCAGAAGTGGAGTCCTAATCCTACATCCTTTGAGAAAGATCAGCAACCCTCTGGAGTTTCGGGAAGATTCAGCTGCAAATGTTTCCAATTCTCAGAAGTGTGTAGGGCTTCATTTTCTGTATCATATTTCATCCTGTTTGAAACAGGATGAGTCTCCACCACCACCACCACCACCCTTTTTTTTTTTCAAGAGTCCTGAAACTCTCTAAAGCAAACTGTAATGAGTCAGTACAGTTCTCACAGGCGGTGTGATCACACACCCGCAGCATGGAAACAGATCTGGAATTTCCTCGGCAAAGCACCAGATGAAGAACTTGGCTCCCGTGGAGGGGCCATGCTGCATGGGAAATATGTTCGCTTTTGTTTGTGTGTTGCTGAATCTACGCAAGTAAAAATATAAGACTGCACTGAACGCACGGTGCCAGAGCCACAAGCACGGGGTACGCTGGGGCGCTGGTACAGAGTCAGGAAGACTTCCGCGACAGCGTCCAATGCCTGGGTTCGGACTTGAAGTACGAAGAGCAAGCCGCGGAAAACTGCATTCGAGGGGAGGAGTAAAAGCGGGCCAAGCAGAAATGCACGTTGGATGCAGAATTTGAAGAAGCACAGTGTAGTTCTACAGGCTGGGGCTGCTCAGTGGAGCTGGATTATCCACGCAGACTTTGGGAAGGAAGACTGGATCATTTGCAAAGCAGAGGCAAGATCCTGAATGAGGGGGAGCCGGGTAATAAGCTCATGTTCTGCTGTCTGGGAGGCCCTTCATTCTAAGACACACCATTCATATTTACAAGAGCTCTCAAGAGAATTTAGAAACACTAATCTCAATACACACAGTTTATTAAAAATTAACTGAGACATCACTTGCGTGTGTTGTTTTAATACATAAATCAGAATTTGCATTTAAACCTTCTTGACAAATACAGGGTGCAGAGAGACACTTTCAAATCACTGCTGGTCACTGGGCAGATATATTTAGCTTTTCACCAGTGCCTACAGTCTCGACTGTTTTAAGACTGAAAGACATTTCAAGCTAAATCTAATTATATTAGAATTTATTCTTCTGTATTTCTGCTTCCTGTTTGGTTAAACTCAGAAGGATTGTTGTTGCTGCTGCGGTGGTTTGAGACAAGATTTCTCTGTGTAGCCCAGGCTGCCCTTGAACTCACAGGGATCCATCTGCCTCTGCTTCCAAAGCTCTAGGGTTAAAGTGTAGTCTCGCTTAACTAAGAGGATTTTGTTCATTTCTTTGTTTGACTCCTTTTTTTCTCTCTAATTTACTTTAGACTGTTGTGAATCAAATAGCCTCTCTTAGCAATTACAATCTTTTGACAGATTGATAGTCCGTAACTGAACAAAAGTTCTGTGTGAGTACAAAGTAAGCATAATAACTCCTACCCCTCCTGAAAAGTCAGGACAGCTCTACAGCAGAGCCCTTCCGCACGTGTGAGATCCTGGGTTCAATCCCCAGGGTAGGAGGGGGACGGGAAGGAAGGATGGGGAGAGGGAGTCTGTCTCCAGCCGCCAGAGAAGAGGTGATTTCGTCTGAGAGAAAGAGGAGAGAGGGAGTGTTACAGAGGGAAGTGGGGAAGGACGAGACAGAAAGAGGGACATGAGGGGGACAAAGAAAGAGTGACGTCATCAATGCTTATGTAGGTGTTTGTGTAGGAAAGCATGACACTGAATCCCATTAACATGTGCAGGCCACATGCATTGGTAACGTGTGTACACCACATGCATTGGTAACGTGTAGATCACATGCATTGGTAACATGTATAGGTCACATGCATTGGTAACATGTATAGGTCACATGCATTGGTAACATGTATAGGTCACATGCATTGGTAATATGTATAGGTCACATGCACTGGTAACGTGTATAGGTCACATGCATTGGCAATAGTAATACAAAGCACAAGTGAAAGCAGAAAGCAGATGACTCAGCAAGAGACACTAAGTCTTAAGCAGTATGTGACTCAGTTTCTAGAACATACCTAACAGTCTTTTGGGACCGTGGCCCCTAATGCTGGTGCAGCAACTTAAACCTCCATTCAATTTGAATGCTCAGTCTGTCGGAAGGTAATTCCTATCTACTTGGGATTTTTTTGTTTTTGCTTTTTTTTTTTTTGCTTTCTTTTTTTTTAATTTTTATTTTCTATATTTTATGTTTACATTCCAAAGGCTTTCCCCTTTTCCAGTTCCCCCCCACCATACATCCCATAATTCCTCTCCCCCCCAACCATTCCCCAATCATTCCCCCCCCAACGATTTCTCTGTTCTGGGTCTACAAAACTGGATCCAATCTTTTCAGGCCCAGGGTCCTCTCCTTTCTTCTTCTTGGGAATCATTTGACTTGCTAATTGTGCCTTGAGTATTTAGGGCTTCTGGGCTCATTAATATCCACTTATCAGTGATTGCATTTCATGTGTATTCTTTTATGATTGGGTTAACTCACTTAGGATGATATTTTCCAGATCTAACCATTTAGCTACAAATTGCATGAATTCATTATTTTTAATTGCTGAGTAGTATTCCATTGTATAAATATACCACATTTTCTGTATCCATTCCTCCTTTGAGGGATATTTGGGCTCCTTCCAATTTCTGGCTATTATAAACAAGGCTGCTATAAACGTAGTGGAGCATGTGTCTCTACTTGGCTTTAAAATCTCCTTTCGTTGATTGGGTTGGGTTTGGCATCTTTCAGATCTCTCTCCGACCGGCCTAGACCCTGAGGCGACCTTCCTGCTTCAGCCCCCGACTCGGATGCCAGGCGTGAGCCACAGCTGACTGTTTTCCTCCCTATTTCTGCCCCTCCCGTTTCTTGTTGCTCAGATGTGAGGAGGCACATGGCTCACGTGACCCGCAGACAGCAGTCTGCTGCCTCTGTCTCTACAGCAAGTTCTCTCATTCCCCACTGCTGAGCATCCTCAAGTCTGGAGCTGATGTCAGGACAATCTTAAGACTTGAGAGTTGCTCTGTTTGTGGGGGCAGCAATGGCACTCAGAACCCTTCCCTTAATATTTCTCACTCCTCTAGTTAAATAATCGTCATACATACACATATGATACATATTTACACATAACACACACCGTCCTGGTTAGTTTTATGATTTTTTTGTTTTTCGTTTTTTGGTTTGGTTTGGTTTTAGTTTTGGCTGTTTGCTTTTTGTTGGTTTAGAACCATTGGGAAAGCAGAAACCTCAATGGAGAAAATGCCCCCACCACACTGGACTCTGGGCAAGCCTGTTAAACATTGTCTACATCAATAAAGGATGTAGGAAGGCCCAGGTCACTGTGGGTGATGCCCAACGTGGACAGGTGGTGCTGAGCTGTATGAGCAGGCTGCCAAGCCATGAAGACCCAATATGCAACAATCTCTCATGGATTCAAGCATGGAAACTGCTTGAGTTTCTGTCATGGCTTCCCTCAGTGGACTGTTGCCTGGAATATGTAAGCCAAATAAACTTTTCCCTCCCCAAGGTGCTTTGGGTCATGCTGTTTTATCACAGTGATTTAAAACCACACGCATGATAAAGTCATACACACACCTCAGGCTACTAACCCCAGAGGCCTTCTCTCTCACTCACTGCGCAACTTCTGTTCGTCACAGAAAAACCCTCTAAACACTGGGGATGTCTCCAGCCTGACACTTTAAGAACATTGCATTCCACTTCAAGGGTGAGAGAAAATAGCCAAAGAGATATTTTCTATTTATATTTCTACTCCAAAGGGAGGAATAGAAACTCTGAAATCTATCCTCCAGCCCTTCGTAACTAGCTGAGTCATGTTATTTTGATATAGTCACTGTCCAAGCCAAGGCCTACAGAAGGATAATCAACTTTTCCTGATGCTATTCCTTTTTCCCTCTTCTTTCCCCAACACGCCCTTTCAGGATTCTTTGGAGCCAAAGGAGGGCTCCATATGCTTTGAATCATATATTTAAATTAGTTAAGAGGATATTCACTGCTGAAACAAATATACCTGTCATAGCCTGTCTTTGGCTTTATAGGACAAAACACTTGGGGATAGCTCACATCGTCATGGGTCAGTATTGACACTCCTAGCAGACAACTGTTTTTGTCAGAGACAAGGCTTCTTCCATGATGTCATTCTGGATTTCTCCTTACCCTTGAAGAACTCTGCTCTACTGGCTGGTTTTGTGTGTCATCTTGGCACAAGCTGGAGTTATCACAGAGAAAGTCACTTCCGCTGAGGAAGTGCCTCCATGAGATCCAGCCATGGGGCATTTTCTCAATTAGTGATCAAGGGGGGAGGGCCCCTTGTGAGTGGTGCCATTCCTGGTCTGGTACTCTTGGGTTCTATAAGAAAGCAAGCTGAGTAAGCCAGGGGAAACAAGCCAGTAAGAAACATCCCTCCATGGCCTCTGCATCAGCTCCTGCTTCCTGACTTGCTTGAGTTCCAGTCCTGCCTTCCTTTAGTGATGGACAGCAATGTGGAAGTATAAGCTGAATAAACTCTTTCCTCCCCATCTTGCTTCGTGGTCATGACGTTTGTGCAGAAATAGAAACCCTGACGAAGACACCTACATATAAGGCTGCTATGAAATAGGCCAGGCACTGTCACACAAACCATTTCTTCTTTGGTTCTATTGAGTAGGATGAATTGATATGACTGTACCTGTCAGGGAAGCTGAGGACAGCCCTCTAGCTGTATGTCTCAGAGGAGAGCAGCTTTGTGAAGAAAGACTCATGATATGAGTCAGAAAGAGGAATCATTTTCCATTAGAGAAGGAAATATTAAATTCGGAGTTCTCTACGCTCCATTCTTTCTAACACCCTCAAGGAATTTTTATAATCTTTTTCTATGAGCTATTATCTTCCAAACTATTGTTTTACTTAAAATCTTCTTTTGATTTTAGAGCCAGGAGTGGCTCTTTTTCTATGCACTTCTGATATAATTTATGTAATCCCATAACATAAGCTCCCCTTGAAGCAAATGAGGATTTCCAAGTATTCTAAATGGCAAAAATTAAAGCATATTGATACTTCAAATTATTCTCCTTCATTTAAAATCACTGTAGCACTGAAAATTGCTTACAAGACTTCGAGATATGCCCAAGAAGGTGTGGCATTGACCCTGAAGGAGGTCACACCCTGTTCTCGTCGTCTACATAGTAAGTTAGGATTTAAACAGAGGCAAAGCTTTTGCTCTAAGGGCAATTTATTCCTAATCAGTAAAATCTATTCTCCTTGCTACCAGGCCATCCTAACTTCTGAACTCAGAGTGGTCCATGTAGAAATTTTTTAAGGTTTAATATTTTTATTTCCAGTTTATATGGACTGCAGCATAAATAGGCTTACCCTTCTGAGATCTTTGGACAGTAGAAAATTCAAGTACAGCATTTATAACATGATGGTGATTCCTTCAAGAAACTTCTGTTGATAGTGAATATATGTTAGAAATTTAATTGGATACGGCCACCAGATATCAGGGTACAGAATTTCGCGTTTGAATACATAGCAGCTCCAGACCAACCCCCACACCAAACAGCAGAGAGCAGGGGATATGAGTGTAAAGCAGGTGATTTCTTTCCTTCTCCACTGAGAGAAATAAACAGGAATAACAATGAGTGAATTATTTTTCTTTCTTTTCTTCTGACAATTTAGTTCTGTGGCCAAAATGGCCTTAAACTCCTGTTCCTCCCAGCTCGGGTGAGAGTAGAGAACTGTCCCTGTACACCCGGCTGATAATCTTATTCCTACATCTTCTACCTCCCCCCAAAAATCACATTCACTCCTTTGCATTGAAACATTGATGAAGCCGGGCGGTGGTGGCACACGCCTGTAATCCCAGCACTTGGGAGGCAGAGGCAGTCCGGATTTCTGAGTTCGAGGCCAGCCTGGTCTACAGAGTGAGTTCCAGGACAGCCAGGGCTACACAGAGAAACCCTGTTTCAAAAAAAAAAAGAAAGAAAGAAAGAAAGAAAGAAACATTGATGATTTGTGAGTTTCACGGGATCATTTAGCATGCAAGTTTCAGGACACAGACGTACATGTTTTAGCAGTCAGTACTGACCACTTACAAATCACTAGTTCAAAAAAACAAATGTGGCTCCTGATCAGATCATTTTAAAAAACTTTCCATCCCTGGGTTTGAGTAAAACAATAAAACAAACCACAGACCCAAAGCCGGGAGGTGCTCTCCACCACCAATATCACCAGCTTGGACCACACCCAAAGAGCTATAAGACGGGGTGGGAGGAGCCCTGATCCAAGTGCTCTGTACATACCACTAGCTATATGTCTCAGACTTTACCTTCTTATTTTTATGATAGGTTTCAGCCCAGTGTTAATGTCTCTATAATATCCCTTTGTATTTCAAAAACCATAAATAATCATTTGTGTCACACAAAAAGATATCCTAAAATACAGGAGTGTTAGGGCAAATACAAACTTTCCAGCAGCCTTTTTAATTAGAAGAAAACTGTGGTCTCTCAGCTGCAGGTGTTAGTCGTGGAGCGACACTGCCTCTTCTAAAATCATACTGGCCAGCCGTGGGATTAGGCTGTTTCTTATTCTCGGTGTGCCTTGGTTTTCTTATTAGAAATTTCAGAATTAATATCTGCTTTATATATTATTACAACACTAAAGCTTTTAGGGCACTGCCTGCCGCATATTAAGCTCCCAGGAAATACGACCTACTAACGTCTTTTAAGGCTTTTCTAAGGCTTTCATCCTGCTACCTTCGCTTTCAAGCATATTATTTTCTCTAACACTCATCATGAGTGCCAAGGATAATAATTAGTCACTGATGACGGTTGTAATGCAAACAATAAAAATGAACTCATAATAGTTCTAACGGGAGGACTTAGAGTTTCGGTTCTGAGTGCCTTAGAGACTACTATTAGTGGCGAGTCTCATTTCTCTCCTGGCCAAGGAGCAGAGAAACAGAATCCAATGCTTGTATTTTTTTTTTTAAAAATCTGCTTTTCAATAACTAATTTGCCTCATATTTTATTACTTTGAACAACTTTACTTGTAGTACAGTTTCCTACAAGTGTTCATTTCAAAGGCTACTGCATGATATAATTTATCGTAGCATAAGACACTTATTTTAGTTCACTTCATAACAAGATAGGAAGCCAATTAACCCAACTAATTTAGTAACAAATTTATTATAATAAAAGTAGGAATTGGTATGAATCAGACATTATCCAAAATCTTTTTAAAGGAAAAAAATATACGTTTGTGTGTGTGTGTGTGTGTGTGTGTGTGTGTGTGAGATGTCAACTGGGAGTAGAAATGAACTACATAACTGATTCCAGGGTTAGAGATTACAGCCAGATTTCTATTTTAATGGAATTTTTTATTAGTAGGGAAGAATAATATGGAATTTTTAACACAGAGAAATAGCCACTCTGACACTTAGGCCCAAAAGGCTAAAGAGGACTATCATTATATCAAGCAAACATAGAGACCTCATTACGCCTGCAGTCAGTGTAATCCTTAGCCATTAGCTAAGATATAGATTTTGTACATGAGGATATTGTTCTCCCTATAAAAGAAGTGCCGTTAGAAACATTTCAGATAATTTATTATAAAGCTTCCTGGTGTAGCTGTGGGGTAGTGGTGATGGTGTGAAGGTAAGGAGAATGCTATTTTTAAGACTCTAAAATGACTTTTTAATGCAGAGTATAAAATAGCCTGATTTGAACTTGAGAATTCCAGGAGGATTTCTTCTTGAAATGGAATAAGCTCTTCTCTTGAGGAATTGTGCAGTTGAATGAAAAGATCTTCATAGTTGTTGGATGTGGGTCAAGACACCATATGTACAAACACAAGGCATTGTGCATACGCTGTATGTATATATGTGCAAATGTCCATGGATGTATGTCTACACGGTCTATGTTTGTATTTTAGCAATATGTGTGTGCTTCGAGGAGCCATCTAGATGCACCCTTCATGTCTCACATACATCTCACACCTCAGTAGCTCTCATAGACAGGAAGGTGACTCAGTAAAATTACACACATCGCTGGTCCAGCACACCCAGGGCCTATGCCAGTTATATGGAGAAAGGACCACCCCCTTGAGCTCAGTTCAGAGCTCTGAAGGATTACCTCGGCTGTCTGTGTAGAGGCTGAGGCCTCTCTCACATCTGCTTCTCTCCTTCCTCCTTCATGCTGCTCTACACAGTATGCCCCAATCAACTTCCCTAGAAGCTCTTCTCAGAGTCTGTTACCCAAGGGACTCGACTAAGACACTGAGTACACATTATTTAATATCACTTCTAGGAAAAGGTCGATTTACACATTTATAACTGTTGAAGGGAGATGGGAGTCCTTCTGACTCCTGAATTAATCGAACAGCCCATTCATATAAATCAGAAAATAGCTAGAAGAAAGGATGGTACTTGATTACTTTACTATCCTGCTACTTTGCGTGTCGTCTATTAGTGGATACACAAAGAAGTGCGTAAACTATAGAAGGGACTTTCAATCCAGCTTTGCCCATCCTATCTCTAACCATCTCCCCCATCCCGCCAGTGCTTGTTGAAGGCAGCAGTGTGGGAACTGAATGGCATTTGGAAAATGAACAGGTTAAAATTAAAATTAGGGAAAGAATGACATAAGACTGTATAGATGAGGTGAGAAAAGTGTATCTTCCCAACACAGTGATGGACAGAATGTGGTACTTTAAAGATCATCAGTAGATAGCAGAGACATCCAGCGAGATATAATGAGAACACATCAATCATTGAAACTAAGTTGAGCACATGCATAATTTAAAGATCAAAGCATATAGGAAGTTGGTATCAAAGATCCCCAAAAGCAATAAAGCCATGGAACTGAGGTCCAGAGCTGAACTCTAGCATGGTGCCCATGAGAAGGGCATGAGATTACTTAGAGGGGAATAAGTATCTAAAAAATAAATACTTAGCTCTCAGTACTTAACTCTCTTTTGGCTCCGCAATATGATTTTCCAGTATTTCCTCAACATATCTTCATCATAACAATAATCACCTTTTAAAATGATGCTGACAACTAATAATTTCGGGAGAACATTTTAATGATAAGAAACTTGTTTCTGCTAATCCAACTTCTCAGAAGACTAAAACTTGGGCATAACCTGGCAGTTTCGTCTTCAGCAAGACATGGGTCAGTTCCCAAAATCCATGAACAGATATAAATAACAACATTAAATATATGTGTAATCAACTTCTACTGTTTGAGGGCAGGATTTGACTGACTGGTTAGCTGATTGATTGATGATTGATTCATTGATCGATCATGATTGATTAGCTGAGGTAGGGTTAAATCCAGAGTTAGGGATCAGAAAATCCCACCTATAAGAGACGAAGGCATAAAAGACATAACCTAGAAAAGTGGCAGCCATCAGAGAAAGACCTAGGATAGAGTGAGCAATTGTCAAGTGCTGCAATCTGCTCTGTGGGGACTGCATTGATGGTCAGTGGTTAAGGGCACCAGCTCATCTTCCTGAGGACCCAAGTTCTCAACACCCACAGAGTATCTCACAACCATCTGCAACTCCAGTCCCAAGGAAACTGATTTCGTCTGGCCTCTGAATGTGCCAGGTGCTCCCATGATATATTGACATACAGGTAGGCAAAATAGCATACACATAAAAAATAATGTTTAACTAAAAAAGAATGTACTGTGCAGTGAACATTTACATCCCTCCAAATTTGTATGTTGAAGCCTAATCACTGATGTGACATCATTAGGACATGGAGACTTTGGATGTGACTCAAACTGGGTCAGTGCCCTCATTAATGACATCCAGCGAGCTGCCTCCCCTCCTTCTATCACGTGAGGAAAGGATAAGACAATTGAGCCAGAGTAGCCCCTCAACATACACTTATGTAGTCACATTGGCCTCGGATTTCCCAGACTCCAGAAACATGAGAAATAAATGTCTTTGTTCATAACCACCCAAGCTACAATATTTTGTTAGTGCAGCTGAAATGGGCCAAGTCCAGGATCTGGTGGCCATTTCAAAAACGAAACGAAACGAAACCCACCTCATAGACAAATTGCCTACAAGGAGGGATACAAACACACATCTCACTTGTTTGTGAAAAAGATCTTTGCTCATGTGCACAGAGTGTTGGCACATTCTCTCGCACACAGACATGAAGGCTTCGCTCTATGTTTAGAGCATGCCCTCTCAGTGCATACACCAGCCTCAAGAGATTTAAACTCATTGGTATTTTTCACGCCCTGTCATTCTGACAAAGCCAAAATATTCTTTCAAACTCAGTCTTCTTTGGCCTAGTTATATCTAAAAAGATTGACTCAGACAATGGTGACGGTATCTTCTATCTGTTTAATAGCTTATAGAACTCGATTGTATATTATGTGAGGACTGTCCTTATTTGTAGACATGGACAGTGAAGGTGTGCTATGTGTAAGTAGACATCTCACCAAAAGGCTTCAGAGCCAGGGCAGAAATAGGGGCGTCTGTACCCCTAAATTAATTCTCTTGCATGATTTCATAGCCCCTCCTTGAATTTCTGATACCCAGACAGAATCAAAGATCCTGTCCTACTCAATAATGTTAATAAAAGGAACAGACTATGATGAGCAGTGCTTACCTGTGGCAGGACAGTTTCTGCCACCTAGCAGTTTGCTAGGCCGATTTATGTCAGGTTATCTTTTGGGGTTCAAGTTCCAAACTGCAAAATAAGAAGCTAAGAGTAGAAGGTTCTTTCCAGGTATAAAAATCTAACAAATCTTGCCTATAGTAAAAGATGTACAAGTCTTTGCCATCTATTGACTGAAGGAGTGTGTGTGTGTGTGTGTGTGTGTGTGTGTGTGTTGCCACAAAATATATCCATATTGATTACATCCCAAAAGTTATTTTACAGATGCACTTTTCATATTTTAAGGGAGAAATGAGATCTGAGAAGTTAAAGTTTACATTGAGTTAATTCTACAGGAATGCTCTGCTGCTTTTTAAGGACTGTATATTGATTTCAAAACCCACTTACATTTCCTGTTTGTAACTAGTTTCCATCCTATGAATTTTCTCATGACTGCGTAGGGGCATAACTACTTCATGTGCTCTTCTAATCCTAGTTAATTAAGGCTTATCTTACATGGCTGTTAACAATCGGTCTCCCACAGATGTTGATGTACACTATGAAGTAGTTTAAGGAACTTTACTAAAGCATGTCTACATTTGTACTTACAAGTTCAATCCTGCCATAAATGTAATTGCTCTTGGCTACAATGATATATATATATATATATATATATATATATATATATATATATCATATCCATATATATATATATATATATATGGATATGGATATAAATACATTAACTATAAAGCACTTGGACCGCATGGCTGTACAGGTTCCAGCTTTTATTCATGCTACAACCACAGAACATTGTGTCCAGAATTTATCTGACCTGTGAGTTACCGGCTTATTTCTTTGCTTGGGCCATTGACTGTCATAACCCCAATGCATGCCCAGTGTCCTGGCTCATGTTTATGTCAGCTTGACACAAACTAGCATCATTCGAGAAGAGGGAACCTCATTTGAGAAAACGCCTTCATAAGGTCCGGCTACAGGCGAGCCTGTAGGGAGGTTGGTGGGGGGAGGGCCCAGCACAGTGTGTGTAGTGCCAACACTGGGCTAGGAGGGCCCAGCACAGTGTGTGTAGTGCCAACACTGGGCTAGGAGGGCCCAGCACAGTGTGTGTAGTGCCAACACTGGGCTAGGAGGGCCCAGCACAGTGTGTGTAGTGCCAACACTGGGCTAGGAGGGCCCAGCACAGTGTGTGTAGTGCCAACACTGGGCTAGGAGGGCCCAGCACAGTGTGTGTAGTGCCAACACTGGGCTAGGAGGGCCCAGCACAGTGTGTGTAGTGCCAACACTGGGCTAGGAGGGCCCAGCACAGTGTGTGTAGTGCCAACACTGGGCTAGGAGGGCCCAGCACAGTGTGTGTAGTGCCAACACTAGGCTAGGAGGGCCCAGCACAGTGTGTGTAGTGCCAACACTGGGCTAGTGGTCTTGGGCGCTAGAAGAAGGCAGATTGAGCAAGCAAGCCACAAGAAGCAGGACAGTAGGCAGCACCCCTCCACGGCCTCTGCATCCGCTGGCTCCAAGTTCCTGCCTTGAGTTCCTGCTCTTACTGCTTTTGATGCTAAACTGTTACATGAAAATTTGAGAGAAATAGACTTTACCTCCCCAAGTTTGCTTTTGGTTGTGATTTTTTTTTTCATTACAGCAACTGTAATCCTAACCCACTATGATACAAGTGCTGCTTAAAAATTACAGAAGTATGCCTCCGACCCACAATATTCAGCTCGATGTTATACATAGTCTACACGGACTGATGAGCAGCCTTCAGGGATGAGAAGCATTTCATATTCCAAACTCACTCAGGTCCACTTGCACGCACGACCGTTTGTCTGTCTTCAAAACAGGATGGTCGAGGGGATTTGCTGATGGAATCTTTGTCCCCAAGGAGCATCCCACTTGACAGTCTTAGCTTCCCAAGAGATTTCTGGGTAGGAGAGCCTGGCTTGCTTCTGTTCCACGGCTGCAGTTTCTTTAGAAGAAGACTTCATTCGTTCCAACCGAGTGATACAATGAAGGCTGAAGCTTAACATGAGAGGGAACTGCCCGAGTGGTTCCGGCTCCTTCAGGGACTGGGACCGTCAGGCCACTGCCTGCATTTATGGTGATCAGGCTGTGTCCATCACTGTCCAACCACACACACCATTTAACTCCCATACCCCTAGTCATACTCATATCATACGTCAGCTCTTACCAGTTTCCTTCTTTTCCAGATATCCCCTAACATTATTTTATGTTCTCAATTTCAGATTTGATCTAAACTTTTTTCTTCTACAATTTTAGATAGCTATGAAGAAGTTCTGAGTAAAAATAATAAATCCACCCTTAAATTTTGACAGATTATATTTCTTTCATTAATGACTTGGAATTTTCTCATGACTCACTTTAGTTTTCCTCATGAGTCACTGCTGTGATTTATATTAAGTGTTCCATCATCTATCTTTTGTTTTTCTCTTCTATTGACTTCTCTACAGTTTATCCAGTTGATAAAGACAAAGGATTTAAATTCTTGCCTGGCAGTTTATCTAAATTGATATGTAAAAAGGGATAAAATTTCTCATTTATAAACCCAACTTAATTTTCTTAAAGCCTACCTTATAAGAGCTTAAAATATAAAAAGAAATCTTTTAATATCTTTCTGAAAACTAAAATCGGTATATAATTTAACTACTCATTTTTATAAGCATTTGAACAAACCTGAATTCTCAAAAAATAATGATAGAAATAGCTAGCTTTTCTAGAAGAGTCATTTTACTGTTTAACTTAGTCATCGATGAGATGAATTTCTCTGTTATATCATAAACTGGGACCTGATATCATTATGGCCCAAATATGAATGAGTTGCCATTTTAAATTACTTCTACAATGATCATCTCTCTATAAAGTTTGAAAGAAACCCTAGAAGAATTAAAAGATGTAAAGAACAAAAAACAACTGGGCAGAAATATAAGCCCTCAAGCTAAGAAAAAAGAAAAAAAATTCAGAAACTGATTCTGGATCTTTCTTTCTGCATAAGAGTTGAAGAGACATTCTGCTTTGAAAAATCATGGTTCTAGAACTAATAACCAACTACATCTTTTTAAGTAAATAGTAGACTTCAGATTACTTAAAAGGAAATGCCCTTTTTCATTTGTTTCTGGAAAATAAACTTCCTAAGAGTTTACATACATCTTAAAGGCAAATACCCTCAATTTTCCAAAACTATATTTCTATAAATGTTTCACCTTAACTCCTATTGCTATCTAAGTCAGAATCTGGAAAACAGAAAGCAAGCTAGGCCAAAGTAAGTCTTTGATTAAGATCCTATCTCAGTATCCACATAGGAGACTGCTGAGGAAAAAGAGCTAATAAGCACCCACCTCCCTGTCCGCTTCCTCGGAACTCCTCCCCGACAACTAATCTGGCTAGGAGGTAATGCTCCAGGAGTGCATCCAGACGATCCAGTTCCAGACCTCCGAGGACTGATCCTGACACAGTAGATAGGCCTAAATGTTACTTCCTAAAATGACTCTTGACAAAAGAAACATAGATTTGTGTGGTGCTGTGGGCTATCCATAACGACATAATTTATCACCAAACCAGGCTAGAGTAAAAAAGCTCAGTACTGTCTGAGTGTGGTCACAGCGCTTGGGAGGCAGAGGCCAGTAGATCTCTGAGATCTTGACGTCAGCCTGGTCTACAGAGCAAGTTCCAGGACAGCCAGGGCTACACAGAGAAACCCTGTCTCAACTAAATATAAATAAATAAAATATAAAAGAGCCCATTATAGAATCTGGATTGGTTATTTGTGGGTGTTGTAATGTATCAGCACAACCTTAAGAGATTTAAAGTACAAATGAACCATTCTACCCTTCTGGTGAACTAAAATACAAAATGAGTCTTGCAGGGCTAAGGCCAGGTTGTCTGGAGGCTCTGGAGTAAGAGCCTCTGCGTCCTTGTCTGTTTTTATCTTCTGGGGACAAGTATTTCTTGACTATGACCTCCTCACCTATCATTTCCCCTTCAGGCCCTCGTCATCACATCTACTACTGGCTAATCCTCTTCTCTTCCTTTCATAAACATTCTTGAGTTTACACTGGCTCCACTCAGCTCCCAGAGAATCCCCATAGCTCAACATCTTTTTTTTTGTTTATTTATTTATTTATTTATTTATTTATTTATTTTATTGTATATATTCTATATTTACAATTCATTTCCCTTTTTCTGGTTCCCCACCCCCAAAGGTCCCACATGTCCTTTTCCCTCCCCCTGCTCCCGCATCCACCCCCTCCCACTTTACTGTTCTTGTACTCTCCCACAATGATGTTTTGGTCCATTCTAGCACCAGTGTCCACTCCTTTCTTCTTGTGAGACATCACTTGATATGTGATTTGTGTCTTTGGTGTTCCAAGCTTCTAGGCTAATATCCACTTATCAGTGACTATATACCATGGGTATTCTTTTGAGACTGGGTCACCTCACTTAGTATGACGTTCTCCAGCTCCATCCATTTCTCTAAGAATTTCATGAATTCATTGTTTCTAATGGCTGAATAGTACTCCATTGTGTATATATACCACATTTTTTGTATCCATTCCTCTGTTGAGGGACATCTGGGTTCTTTCCAGCTCTGGCTATTATATATAAGGCTGCTATGAACATAGTGGAGCATGTATCCTTATTGCATGCTGGGGAATCTTCTGGGTATATTCCCAGGAGTGGTATGGCTGGGTCCTCCGGAAGTATCACGCCCAGTTTTCTGAGGAACCGCCATACTGATTTCCAGAGTGGTTGTACCAGCTTGCATTCCCACCAGCAGTGGAGGAGTGTTCCTCTTTCTCCACATCCTCGCCAACACCTGATGTCTTCTGAGTTTTTAATCTTAGCCATTCTGACTGGTGTGAGGTGAAATCTCAGGGTTGTTTTAATTTGCATTTCCCTAATGACTAGTGATGTTGAACATTTTTTAAGGTGTTTCTCAGCCATCCGAATTTCTTCAGGTGAAAAGTCTCTGTTTAGCTCTGTACCCCATTTTTGGATAGGGTTATTTGGTTTTCTGGGGTCTAACCTCTTGAGTTCTTTGTATACATTGGAGATTAGCCCTCTGTCGGATGTGGGGTTGGTGAAGATTTTTTCCCAATTTTTTGGTTGCCGATTTATCCTTTTGACAGTGTCTTTTGCCTTACAGAAACTTTGTAGTTTTATGAGGTCCCATTTGTCTATTCTTGTTCTTAGAGTATAAGCAATTGGTGTTCTGTTCAGGAATTTTTCCCCTGAGCCGATGTCTTCAAGGGTCTTCCCCAGTTTCTTTTCTAATTCAACCAATCATGTGTGTACAGGTCTGCCCTGTATGAGAACAAAGCTATAGATTCAAAGCATGAAGATAGAGATCTTTAAAAGATTTATGTTTTTCAGTTATGTGAACCTGTGTGCTCCTGCAGGAGTTTATGAGCACGTGTACAGGAGAGCAAGTGCAAGGGCTTATAGAGGCCAAGAGAGGGTGTCAAACTCCCTGAAACTGGAGTTACAGGCAAGGCTGGGATTGAGAGTCACGCCTTCTAATCAGGCTGTAGCGATCGATGATCGATGGCAGCAATACTTGAGATCAGATTTCACCACGTCCTCCCTCCCCACTAAATGATCTCTCCAGGAAGGTGAATACCTTGTAAAAGATATAGACATACGGTAGAGGGAAACTGCCCAAGTAAAATGCCACAAAACAATAGGCAAACGGTTCATGAGGCCTGACTCACACACCCCTCACGCCCAAGCCCATCACTACCCTGACTGAGAAGGAACTTACCAGCCCATGAACTGCGCTCTTTGGAAAAAGAAAGGCGAGGTGCACAGCCACATTCCAGGACACCTTTTGAAAGACTCACCTGGTTCCACTCTCCCCAGATCACTAAGGAAGAGAGCAGCAATAGAGTAGGCGACTTGGCTGTCCTTAGCGTCTCCTCAGCAGAGGACCCTGGAGCCATCTGTGCTGGAAACTTAACAGACGTAGAAGCCGCTGCAAACTCCTCACAGTTTCACCACTGAGGACTCACAGTATTTACTGGGACAGAATTAAAAGATTGCTCCGAAGAGGACATCATTAGCCTCTAGCCAAGAGTCTTTATTTGCCTTTGCAAACTATGGCTTCGGAGCCTCCTGTGCTCTAAACTCGTCACCCAGCAGATCCCTGCAGCTGGCATTCCAGGCCAAGTGTCTACATCTGAATGTCCCAAGTCTCCACTGCTACCCTTGCCACTGGTCACCTAGCAGTCCTCACAGCACAGGACTGCCACGTTGCCATGTTGGATGCCAGCTGCCTGACCTGACAGACATCTTACCCTCTGAACTGAAAGCCTGGATCACTAGGTTTAGTGTCAAAATATGCTTTAATGAACCATGGCTCTGAGGTAAAGTGAATCCCTACGTCAGAGATAGGTGATAAAATCTGGAGGAAACAACCGCTTCTTCAAATGTGCAGATAACTACAAAACCCTAAGAATCGTGGATAACCTGAAAAACAAGACACCACCTGTCTTAGTTAGCGATCTATTGCTATGAAGAAACACATGACCATGGCAACTCTTACATAAGAAAGCCTTTGATTGGAGCTGGTTTACAGTTTCATGGAGGGAGGCATGGCAGCGTGCAGACAGACATGGTGCTAGAGAAGGAGATGTCCACATCCAAATCCTCAGGCAGCATCAAGAAACAGACAGTCTTAGTTAGGGTTTTACTGCTGTGAACAGACACCTTGACCAAGGCAACTCTTATAAGGACAGCATTTAATTGGGGTTGGCTTACAGGTTCAGAAGTTCAGTCCATTGTCATCAAGACAGGAACATGGCAGCATCCGGGCAGGCGTGGTACAGGAAGAGCTGAGAGTTCTACATCTTCATCTGAAGGCTGCTAGTGGAAGACTGACTTTCAGGCAGCTAGCATGAGGCTCTTAAGCCCACGCCCACAGTGACACACCTAGTCCAACCTTGCCACACCTACTCCAACAGGGCCACACCTTCTAATACTGCCACTTACTGGGCTCAGCATATACAAACCATAACATTCCACTCCCTCGGCCAAGCATAAACAAACCATCACAGACACTAAGTCTGGCTTGAGCTTTTGAAATCCCAGAGCCCATCCCCAGGGGCATAGTTCCTCCAACAAGGCCACATCTACTCCAACAAGGCCATGCCTCCTAATCCTTTTCAAATAGTATTGCTGCCTAATAACCACACATTTAAAAATAGGAGCTTATGGGGGCCATTCCTATTCAAAACACCATATCACCAAAGCACCACAATAGACTTTCAATAGTCTGAAAGAAATGGACGTGTATAAACATGTGACAAAGAATTCAAAAGAATTATTCCAAAGAAGCTCAGTATACCACAAGAGGGCACAGATAACAATATTAGAATTTCTAGCAATGTTAGAAAAACAATTCCAGAACAAAATTGAAAACTTAACTAAGAGTTGGACACTGCAGGTAAGAAAAATATTTGGAAACTGAGAAATACTATGACCAAATGAAATAGAGAGCTTTAACACCTGATCAAGGAGAGGGAGGGGCCAGCAAAGTCAAAGGGGAGTCATTTGAAGTCAGTCAGAGGAGGAAAACTAATGGAATGGAAAGGAGGAAGAAGACATGTGAGGTGGGCTCCTATAACACTACCACGATAACAACAGATGGCGAGAAATGGGCAAAAACTATGGGGGGATTGTCTAAAGAAAAAAAATTTTTAACTCCCCATACCAGACATATAATATCAAAGCCCAGATATATAAAGGTCTCAAATATATCAAAACCCAGATATATAAAAGTACTCAAATAGAGTCAACCCAAAAAGGCCTCACTGAAACATTAAACTCAAATTGTCAATCGCCATAACTAAAGAAATTGGTGAAAGTAGCAAGACAAAAGAGGGTTGCTGCATACCAAGGAACGCTCCTCTGTCGTCAACAGACTTCTCCGCAGAGAACTTGGAGAGTGGCCTGAAGGAGAAGTGAGAAAACACAACAACAACAACAACAACAAAACAGCAACAGGAAAACAACAACAAAACGCATTTCAGATGCTTTCTTAGATGAAAAAAGCCACAGTCGCTATATATGCCTCACAGGATATACTAAAAGTCATTCTTTAAGCCAAAGCAAGAAGATCCTTTTTTTTCTCCGTAGGGGAAACACCAAAGTGTAAAACTCAAAAGTAAATATAAAATCAAAGAGCAAATGTCTACCCAAATTCATAATACACTAATATTGTAATGGTGGTACATAAATAACTTACTACTCTAAAATAGTGATCCAGAGCCAAAATTAAAGATAGCTATAATTACAGGGGCTTTTCATATAAGAACAGATAGAACATTTATACAAATAAAACATAAAACTACAGTTACAATAACTTAACACACATGCAGTATAAAATTACGTAAATTGTGACACCAAATGTAAAATGTGGGTTCTGGGCTAGCCAGGGCTACACTGTGAGACCTTTCTCAAGCACGTGCTTGGGCATGTGTGTGTATGTGTGTGTGTGTGTGTGTGTGTGTGTGTGTGTGGTGTGTATGTGCATTAGTGTGTGGTATATGTGTATGTGTGCATGTATATATATATATATATATGTATATATATATATATACGTGTGTGTGTGTGTGTGTGTGTGTGTTTGTGTAGTGTGTGGTGTGTATGTGTTTGTATGTGTATATATGTGCGGTGTGTGTATGTGTGTAGTGTATATATGGTGTATGTATATGTATGTGTATGGTGTGTGCATGGTGTGTATGTGTGTATATGTGTTGTGTGTGTGTGTGTGTGTGTGTGTGTGTGTGTGGTGTGTGTGTATAAATGTGGAAGGAGGAATAAGTGTAGAATTTTTGCATGTGATTCAAGTTAGGTTTTCAGCTTAAATAGACTGAGAACTATAGTCTGTCTTTTGAACGCCTCATACTAACCACAAATAAAAGCCTACGGTAGACAAACCACAGAAAAGTCATCAAAGCACGGAGAAGCACAGCAAAAGATAAAAGAAACAAGGAACCCAGGAACACTAAAAACTAAAGGGCAACAGTAAGTCTGTGCCTGCAAATAATCATTCAAATGTAAGAACAGATTGTCGGAGCTGGGCTGGATAGATGGGGCACCCACTTTCCTCTTATGACCGTGCTCTCGTCCAACACCACCGTTAAGTCCTAGAACGCTCTCATCTTCCCACACTTACTCACCTCTGCTGTCTGAGCTACGTCTACACGTCAAAGCCCATTCAGGAACCGGATTTATCATGAAACCACCCAGCTCCGCGCAAGTGCCCCTGTCCCGGCTTTGTCTTCAGCAAGAATTTCCATTCCTCCTATAGCACTAGCCAACACCTGCTCAGTGGGATGTAAATACTCTAAGTACATCTGTCTTCCTCAAACCTGGAAGAGTTCTGCGGATGGGAGACCGACATACACATCGGCATCAACGATGACACTTCCTCAGCATCAACGATGACACCTCTTCACCATAGCCCGGCCGGGGTCGACTAGAACCCCTTCTCTAAGCCAAATTCCCGTCCATCTAATCCATTCATCCTGCCGTCTAACGAAGGACAGCAAACACTTGAGAGGTTTCTAGGCCCCAAGAAAAGTAAGACGCACCAGAGAATTCAGACAAATTGTATAAGCCAGTGTTTTCGTCGAGCAACATCTATTAGCCGAGGTGATCTTAATCAATAGTGTGCTCCGAACCACACCTGCTTATTCAGTGCAACAACAATTAAAAAAAATACAATTAGGCGGAACAAGGTAAGACATGCCCGTAATCCCAGCACACATAAATAAATTGATTGAGTGATTAATTCCACTAAATAAACAGTTTAGACATCTTATTTGTAAGCTAAGTACTCTCAGACGCTCATCAACAATTAAAATGGCAACGCTGCCTTCTGGGTTTTGTTTTATTAATGACAGATGATAATATTGAAGCGTTTTTCACCGATGGAAAAGATGTAAGCCGTTATGATCTCCTTTTGGCCAGTTATTCCTCCAGAAAGTGTGTGTAATAATAGAGGTAACACTGGAAGCGCAAAGGGTTGTGTTTGTGTATTTGGTAGGCCCTACCCAAAAAATATATATATTAAGATAACTCACAATAGCTCATGAATATGTATTTGACCAGAAGTTTCCACAACAGACTCCTTATGGGTGGTTTTAAAGCCATATGTCAGTGACTTGGAAACTGAGAAAGCAGTTGACACTGCAGACAGATAGTCCTTAGGAAAGGATCTGCAATTAGTTATGACCTTTTTTTTTTCCTTTCTGTTAATAGTCGTTCCTGGGTTCCGTCCCGAGCCAAGGAAGGAAAGGCCAAATATAGTCACCAAATCAGCCGGGCTGCAGCGCAGCTGCTGCCGCATGAAGCGGGACAGACGGTTGGAACTCCAAGGGCAGCGAGTAAACAGGCTGCATCGAAACAGTAATCACGTTAATCACCATTTTTGTGAGCAAATGTGTGTTGCACTTAGCACGCTCGCAGCACTGTATCATCATTAATTAATAGATGAGCTGTAATCACTACCGCCGGGGCGCACACAATCGCGTGCAAGATCGAAAAGAAGCAGTTTCCTATAGAGCGTATTTAGAAAGTGAGAGGCGGGGCTGGAGAGATGGCTCAGAGGTTAAGAGCACTGACTGCTCTTCCGAAGGTCGTGAGTTCAAGTCCCAGCACCCACATGGTGGCTCACAACTACATAAAGAGATCCGACGCCCTCTTCTGGAGTGCCTGAAGACAGCTGCAGTGTACTTATATATAATAAATATAATAATAAATAAATCTTAAAAAAAAAAAAAAGAAAGTGAGAGGCTTTTCTGCCGGCTTTAGGCGGCTTCTTCTGCCGTTGGACACACTGCACTGGAGTTCCTCACTCTTTCTCGGGGTTGATGCTTTTCCTCCCGTCTAAAGCAAGCCTCCAGACAGGTAGACTCACCATAAACATCGCTTTACCGTAGAAACCGTTCCCAGCACGGCCAGGGTGTGGCGCGGGTACCTTCCCTGTAACTTTTCACCCTCTTCTCGCCCTGAGCCGGCTCCCGGCCATGCCATCAGAGGCTGCGCATGCCCGTTCACCGTGTCATCGCAATACACATCTGCTCCCCAAGAAGTATGTCTTTAGTGAATAAGAATGGCATTGATTAGTTTCCCCTAAGAGGGAGGGAGATAATGAAAGTCCATTTTTACCACCTCAAGTTCTCACTCCAGAATTAATCAGCTCGGCCCGTCGGACGCTTCTCTCACGTAATGTTTTCCATGTTCCTCTACGGAAGGACCCTGCTCCCCTGTTGTCTATATAAACACCCTCATAGACCATCAACATCAGACAGGGACATTCTGAGACCATCATACAGTGACACGGAACAAGACTCCTTCATTATTTTCTCCAGGCACTGACCCAAATAAGGGCTCTGTAGGAACTCCACAAGAAACCAGCCTCCCCCTGGCTTTGGCTGGTGGGTGGAGTTCTGCCTGTTTCTTTCCAGGAAGAGTTCTGTACATCAGCCCTCCCCACTGACAAGACTGAGAACTTCAGTCTTAAAAGGGTCTTCACTAATCACAGAAGGAGGGGAAAGGAGGGAGGGGAGGGAGGGAGGCGCAGGAAGGGGAAAGAGAGGGGTGGAGGAAGGAGGAGGAAGGGAGAAGAGAAAGAGGGGGAGGGAGGGGAAGAGAGGGGGAAGGGAAAGAAGGGGGAGGGAGAGGGAGGGAGGGGGAAGGGAAAAGGGGGAGGGAGGGGAGGGAGGGGGAAAGGGAGAGGGGAGTTTGGACTTTTGAAACCTCAAAGTCCACCCCACGACTCAAGTGACACACCTCCTCCAACAAGGCCACACCTCCTAATCTTTCCAAATAGTTCCACAATAATCACAGAGACAAATTCCCTCCTTTCTCTCCCTGTGGAAAGCTCGTGTGCTTCAAGAAGTCTTTGGAACTATCCTGTTACTGAAGCGCAGTCCAGTTACCACGTCCGTTGTTTTCCCTTGCTCCACAGAGAAGCTCAGTTTGAGCACATGCGTGTTCCTCAAATGTGTGCCCCTTGGGATCCCAGGCCAGGAGTCACTGACAGTGAGTTAGTTACACAACATGTCCTGGACTAGAGAAAGAAAATGTGACCATTCGTGTTCATCTAAAAGACTAAGAAAAGACATCCTAACCGGCATTCATCACAGTATGTCAGTATTGTCTGGTTCCCTCACTCTTCCCTCTGCGAGGCGACTCCAGGACAAAAGTCCAGGTACACACAAATAACTCACCGGGATATCACAAAATGGTAGGCATTGTGTATTTCCATTGCTGTGTGAACTTGACCAGTCAAAATCAGAGAAACAGAAAGCCAATCGGCAGTTTCTTGGGGCTCAGGGCAGAGGGGGGGGAAGGGGAAGTTATTTAGAGATACAGTTTCAGTTTTACAAGCTTTTGTCCTTCAAATGTAAACAGAGTAAATACTACAGAGCAGTCTCGTCCTGTCTGACTTGGTCCTGGAAACCTCACTGGAGAGAAGAAACACTGAAGAGAGGACAGACACACGTACAAAACAGCTGGGATCAGGTAGGGCGGTGCTCATTCTGCTACGGTCGCACGAACTGCCCGACAGCCCGGTCGTCTAGTGACTTATGATGTACACAGAGGGCAGGGCGAGGGGGGAGCGGGTCTCTACCTCAGAAGCAGCTCTCTGCAGGGAAGCAGTCCTCTGCAAGGAGGAAGCAGCAGTTTCTAGTTTTACTGGCACTGGCCAAACACTTGTGCACTGCCAGTTCCCGTGGGTCTGGGGCATTGGTCCTTGAAGTAAAGCTTTGCCTGTTTCCGTGGGCCTTGTCAACAGCGCGCATTCTCTCGGGGCTACGTCAATCCTTACGCTCACTCAAGGCTTTCTCGGCACCACGTGCTGACCTACGCTAGAAAGAGCTCATAAAATCGATTTTATATTGCATACATGTTAATCTCAACTTTTTAATTCTATTGTTTCTGTATGTGCAGTGTGTGTGTGTGTGTGTGTGTGTGTGTGTGTATTACAGCATGTGTATGGCGGCGGTCAATGGAGTTGTTCTCTCTTTCCATCATTACATGGGTTCTAGGGCTTAAGATCGGGTTGCCAGGCTGGTATAACAAGAACCTTTACCCGCAGAGTCACCTCTTGGTCTTATTAATCGCAACTGAAACAGTTGAGTGAAAAATACGAGTTTCAGAAAGGAGAGAACTCAGTAGGGCTGTTCCGTCCTCGACACTGTCACATACCGCAGCTGACTTGTGCCCAGAAATAAACTTTGTGTTGCATGCAGCTAGTCTCGGGCAGTAAGCATATTAATTAAATGAAAATTGAACGTTAGCTCAGGATACCACAAATTAGGCCACAAGAATGGGTCTTCATTTTAGGACTGACTTTTGCATATATGTTTCTCTCAAAGAAAAGACCTGTGTGTCCAGGGCTGAAGAGAAACACAGCTTTTCACTTCAATAAGTATATAGCTTACTGGGAGTCAGTAAGAGAACTACGTATGTTCTGTAATCCAATTAATGTTTCTAAAACGGTGCAAAAGTTCACAGACAAGTACCTTTAGTCAAGAATCGAAAAGAGACAACAAAGCTCGTGAAGAAAAAGACAAACGTTTTCAATGTGGTGCCAATATCTGATTTTCAACCCAAAGGACAAAATTTTGCTTGTTTTTCTTCCGGTTTCTCAAGTGTAACTTCTTTTGCCGTTGTGCATAATGCTACGAATGAAAACTCTGCAATTAGAATAACTTTGAAGTAGAATAAGGACGGATAGCACGGAGGAAACCATCTTTACTGTTTTCACTTCCTGCTGGCTTACGACGCCCTTCGAGGCCGCTAGCTAGCTGGCTTTACGATCCGTTTCGATCAGTCAACCAAAGGCCACGCCACCCATCCAACCAAAGGCCACGCCACCCATCCAACCAAAGGCCACGCCACCCATCCATGACCCTTCATCTTTGAACCTTATGTCTGTCAGCGTACATGGCTTTATGCATAAGGGGGAAACAGTTTCTAAAAGGTAATAGGGGAGCCCTTTGGAGGAGGAACCGAACTGGGGGAAATGGCACATAATGATTACTGAATGACAAGAATAAAAGTTGTCAGCCGGGCGTGGTGGTGCACGCCTGTAATCCCAGCACTTGGGAGGCAGAAGCAGGTGGATTTCTGAGTTCGAGGCCAGCCTGGTCTATAGAGTGAGTTCTAGGACCTCCAGGACTACACAGAGAAACCCTGTCTTGAAAAACCAAAAAAAAAAAAATAAATAAATAAATAAAAGTTGTCGCAGAGAACAGGCATCTTAAAAATATATTTTCTGAGTTACTGAGATGGCACCCCCATGTTGAAAAAAAATAAAACCACTTTTGGTAAAATATTGAATCATAGCCGGGCGGTGGTGGTGCACGCCTGTAATCCCAGCACTTGGGAGGCAGAGGCAGGCGGATTTCTGAGTTCGAGGCCAGCCTGGTCTACAGAGTGAGTTCCAGGACAGCTAAGGCTATACAGAGAAACCCTGTCTCGAAAAACCAAAAAAAAAATATATATATATATATATATATTGAATCGTTCTGGAACATTTTGTTATTTAAAAAAAAAATCTTTGTGGTTCTTCAAAGAAAGAAAAAGAACTGTAATCAACTATGCCTATCATATTCCTCCTGTCTCCAAACAGAGTTCCAAACCACTACCTCTGAGAGTGCCAGGCAAAAGTCAGGGTGCAAACGGAGCACAGGTAAGCTTTGCTGGTGATGGGAGCTGCATCTACAGTCACCTCTCATTATGACTTCAAAGCTGCTGTAGTCTGAATGTGTCCACCAAAGCCATGTGTCGGGAACTGAATCCTGGATACACGGAAGTGGGAGAGTCGGTTGGCGCTTCCGCGAAGTGTCCCGGCTGTGAGGGCGCTAGCCTCTTGGGCATCTGGGTGGCGTGTAAGGAAGCTCGCTGGAAGGCGTCTGCTGCCCTTTTGGATTCCCAGCTCTGTCACCCAAGAGTGTCCTCACCCCTGGGTGCAGCATCAGCGTGCCATCTCAAAAGCACTGTGCAGTCTTGACGCCCAGACGCCCAACCAAACCTCCTGAGTCCCTGAACGTCCCACCCTCTACAGCGGAAAAGCAAATTCCTCCAGTTTACGGTTACTCTGTAGCACTCTCTCAAGTAATACAAAAGACCAAGATGAAAGCGCTAAGTAAGAGGTGATTGGGGCTGGCAGGGTGGCTTGGCTGGGAAAGTTCTCGCCAAATAATCATGAGTGCCAAGTTGGGGAAATCGGTACATAGAAATCAGCCTTGCCCACACGTGCCTGAAATCAAGGATGGGCAGGAATGGTAAGATCCCTGGGGTTTACTGACTATCGAATCTAGTCAAACCGGTGAGGTCCAGAGTCTATTCCTCAGAGAACGATAAGATGGAGTGTGTTTGAGGAAAATGCAACGGAATGTCAACCGCTGGCCTCCACATGTGCATATGCCTCTGTACATACATGTGCATATGCCTCTGTACATACATGTGCATATACAGAAATGAACATAACTAGTACATGATTTCTAAAACTGTACTTTTCCCACCTCAGAATGCACCTGTGAGCACAGATAGACTTATGCCGAACTTCTTTTCCTCTTATTTTGTTGTGTTCCAGGATCATATAGGATTACATCACACTTTGGAAGACCAAAAAGTCTTCCAAAAAAGTAGGTATGGAGATCAAATGGCTACACGAATATTGCTTCAAT